>JAHDVF020000452.1:0-347447 GCA_022606425.2 Lepidostoma basale | reverse complement strand
ATTTTAATTATATATTTTTTAGTAAATATATTTTTAATAAAGGATGTATGAGGCATGCAAAAAGAGTGACTTGGTGATGAATGTGTCTAAATCTAAAGTGATGGTTTTCGAGAAAGAAGAATGTATGACGATTTGTGATATAAGTGCGATGGGCGAGAAATGGAGCAAGTTACTGAATTTACGTATCTGGGAAGCATGTTTACAAGAGGCGGAAAAATGGAGAAAGACATCGAAAGGAGGGTTGGTGCTGGGAATAAAATAAATGGCGCACTCAAAGTCATTACTGCAAATAGAAATATATCCACAGAAGCAAAGATGGCAGTACACAATGGAGTTCTAGTGCCAACCCTCATGTATGGAAGTGAAGCTTGGAGCTGGCAAAAGAAGGATGAAAGCAGGATAAACGCCGTAGAAATGAGATCACTAAGAAGAATGTGCGGGAAAACGTTGTATGATAGAATACCGAACGATGAAATAAGAAAGAAATGTAAGGCAGATGACTGCATCATGAATAAAATTAAAAAAGGATCCCTGAGATGGTTCGGACATATGGAACGAATGGATGAGAGTAGAATGGTTAAAAAGTTGTACACGAGCAGCGTGAGTGGGAAAAGAAGCCGAGGACGACCGAGGAAAACATGGCATGACCAAATTAATCAATTACTAAAAGCGGGCAGTCGGAACAATCGACGTGCGTGCATGGTACGATGTATGGATGTAGAGGAAGCTCGAGAGGTATGCCAGGACAGGCCAGTGTGGCGATCCATCCTTTCTAGCTACCCCTCCGGGGAAATGGCGTGATGGTTAGTTAGTTAGTTAGTTTTTTAACTTCAATCTTGTTTCTCACTATCATTTGTTGATTGTTAACTATTATTTTATATTTGTGGTAGCATGTAATTGGCCTTATTTTAATTATTCTAAATGTGTAATTGTATATATGTTATTGATATCGCGTATGTTACCTTTAATATCAAAATAAATAAATAAATAAATAATTTACATCACGAAAACGGCGTTTTAAAAGTGAGTTTTTTATTATCAGTAAAAACTTTCTTTATCGGCTATTCGGAATATCAATTCAAAAACAGTGTATCTTACCTTGGTTCACTTTTGACTGTGCACAGCATATGAGCTTCATATCCTTCATCAGTGTTCACAACAGATTTTTTCACGTGGACCTCTGGTACATCTGAAAACACAATATAACTATTTTCAGCAAAGGGGCAGAGATTATTTTTTCACCTACCAAGAACCAGGCATAGTTATGCCATGCTTAACATCATTACAGCGCGAGCCAAATCCACGTAAGGGGTAATAGCTATCATATTGATTCTCGTGACATGTGATAGCTAATCTATCGCCATTTTATTGTCACATGAATGCACCAGACCAAAGACAGTGTGACAATCACACTGCCATCACCGGGAATCAAACCCAGGACCTTCGAGGTGACAGTCAAATTATTTACCATTCGGCCACGATAGTCGTCAATAAAACAAACAACCGTTTCTCCGCAGGGGTAAGCAGAGAGAATGGACCACCACACTACTCTATCATGGCACACCTCTCTAGCTTCCTCCAAATTCATACAGCGAGTCATACACGCAATCTGTATATGGACAAGTGTATGAAAGAACTGAAACGAATAAATGCTGGTGCTAAGATGATTGATTTGTCTGTAAATTGTCTGCTTTACGCGGACGATGCCGTTCTCGTTGCGGATAGTGCGGTGCAATTACAAGTCTTGGTGTCGAGAATGTATTAGGTATGAAAGTCAAATGATTTAATGATTAATATCGGAAAGTCAAAGGTGATGGTTTTTGAAAGGGAAGAGCAAATGACAGTTTGTAACATAAGTGTGAACGAAGAGAACTTGGAGCAGGTGAGTGAATTTGTGCATTTAGGTAGCATGTTCACAGCGGATGGCCGAACGGATAGTGACGTCGAAAGAAGGGTTGGTGCAGGTTACAAAGTAAATGGAGTTTTAAAAATAGTTATTGGAAACAAGAATTTATCAATGAAAGCGAAAACGGCCATTCACAAAGGAGTTCTGGTCGTCAATAATTTAAAAATAATTCCATGTTATGTATTACTTACGCAGAACTTTGATGTCCACGGCTCCATAAGCGGGCTGTCCAACATTGTTGGACGCAAGGCACTGGTACATGCCGGAATCCTGACGCCTCACATTCTTGATGTAGATGAACTGGTTGCCGAACTCCACATCATCCTTGGTGAGACGTTGTCCCTGAAGAAAACATTCCAACATCAATCATCTGAATTTTTTATGAATTAACCGCTCAGCGCTGTAAGAGTTAGTGACGAAAATTGTGATGCGGTGTATGTTTGTCTACATCAGAGGTTCCCAAACTTCTTTGTCCCGTAGACCCCTTGCCGAATTCTTCCATTTTGTGTAGACCCCCTGCTTTCCTAATAAATAAAAAATTGGGGGTCTATGAAATGAAAATGGGAGTCCACGATAATGGATCTCATGTCGGATGGTCGAAACGTTTTGATGACTTTTTTTTCTAGCTCATTCGGCAAAGATCGGACATTCGATTTTACCAAATAAACTAAAAAAAAAGGTCGCCAAACGTTTCGACCGGCATATTTTCCCCAATGAGCTAAAAAAAAAGGGTCGCCAACGATTTAGACCATCCGACCGGCCTCTGGTGACACCGGTGGGAAGAGCAATTAGTCTGCTGAACGCGGTCTCCTCGGAGATCGAAGTCTTTCATATTAGTGAAGGTACGTTCAGGAGACAAATACTCTTGACTTTAGAAAGTATCTTGTCTTCCTAATGTCGAACCATCTCTAATGCGTTCCTGGTACTATGTTGTATTTTTATAATATTTTACCTGTACTCAATAGATGCCTTAAACATTTTCCTTTTTGTAATGTCTTTTGAGTTAATAAACTGATTTGATTTGATTGACATGAGATCCACTATCGTGGACCCCCATTTTCATTTCATAGACCCCCAATTTTTTTTTTCCGCTGACATGGACCCCTTGCAAGTTGTCGTAGACCCCTGGGGGTCTATATAGACCACTTTGGGAATCACTGGTCTACATTAATCCATTTTATTGTATACTAGCTGACCCGGCGAGCTTCGTACCGCCTCAGAATCGATAAATGTTGTGTTAACTTATTAGTTGAATTAAATTCAGTTATTTATTAAGTTAAAATGAATACTTAAAATGAATTAAGTTCAATAAATGTGCAAAAAGCAAAAGGAACAGTATTTTAATTACATTGATATGAATGTAATTCACATGGCAGCAAGGGATTTGCTTTATTGAATGGAATCGAAATGATTCGCGTAGCATTGTTGCCCTACTTTCTGTTAAACTATTATATTTGCTGGATGGGATGCACTCGGGTTGATTTTTTCGATGTTTTAATAGTTATTCTGCTATTCGGGACGGAGACAAATCCAACAAATCAAAGATCATTAAAATCGCTCCAGCGGTTCTTGAGTTATAAATGGTGTAACTAACGCGACTTTGTTTTATATATATAGATTGGTTGATATTTTCAAATTCAAATTTCTTAATTATCCAAATAGACATTACATTTATAAATTCATTTAAGAATGCGTCGACATATTTTCAAATTCAAATTGGTTCATTTATCTCAAAAGATATTACAAACGTGTTGACAGTTTAAGGGATCTATTTGAGAACAGGTAAAATACCAGGGATGCATGAAAGATGGTTTGACTTTAGGAATACAAGATACTCTCTAAACTTAAGAGTATTTGTCTTCTGAACATACATTCCCAAATATGAAAGACATCGATCTCCGAAGCAATTGTGTTCAAATATTTATTATTCTTCCAATAGCATCACCGGAGATAGATTGGTTCTGCATGTTGAAAGATAAAACAGTCTGTGCTGACGCTGTTAAAGATAACCATCCGGATTTGTATTTGTATTCGTCTTTTCCTGATGAAGCGTGCAAAATAGCCTCATTGAAGTGGAATTGGGCCGGCCGTATAGCGAAGACAACGGATGATCGATGGACGGACGCATGCTGGAGTGGCGACCGACAACCGGCCACAGAAACCCGGACAGACCACAAACAAGATGCTCTGATGACATCAAGAGAGTAGAAGAAGAATGGCACAGAGTGGCGAGGGATAGAGAGTTGTGGAAGTCAGGAAAGGAGGCCTATATCCAACACTGGACTACTAAAGGCGGATGATTTGTCTATTGTTATATCGTGTGGATAATCTATCTATCTATCTTCTATCTTTTTCTTCTACATAAATAAAAGCCAAAGTGTGTTATTGTGAAGACCATTTACTCGATAAAAAGCCAGCAGATCGAGTTGATTCTTTCAGAATTGATTAAATGGAATACGGCGGTGGTTGTAGGCATATTTTTGATACAAATCGAGCTCTAATTAACTTATATAAATTAATAAATTAATTGATTATTTTCGTAGAATAGGCGAATATAGACCTTAATTATCGAGCTCTGAGTCCAATTTTTAGAGTTCATATTCGCTTGGCATAGCCAGGAAATGATTTAGCCGCTACGTTTGCTTTTAATCGGAATGAAAAAATATACGCACGTAATATTTTTAGCCGATCTGTCAAACCGTCTCGAATCTATGGAAATACTTTAATACACCATCGTTCAAATTGGTCGTTGTTTAAATTGTTTGGGAGTATTCATTTTTCTTATTCATAATCTATATCTTCAGGCGTCATATTTTTTAAATGCGTACTTAATACGATCTTATTGGGAAAAGAAAAATATACGCACGTCATATTTTTAGTCGTATCTTTTGGTTACGTGATATCCGAACTGTCAAACCGTCTCGATTCTATGGAAACGTCATTTTTTAATTGTGTATTTACTAAGTTTTTATTATAGTTTTGTTCATTATATTGTAATTTTTAGGTCCGAGATAGTCGTATTGTCTTTGTGCATGAGAAATTTTAATCTATGGTTAAATTACCTTTCTGCTCCATGAGATGGTGGGTTGAGGATCACCCCTGACTCTGCATTCCACCTTCAGGGGCCTACCTTCCGGCACCAGCCTGGCATTTCCTTCGGGCAGCATCAGAACCACGTGGGGCGGCTGAGGGAATGACACGCGGTGAGCTGCGATGGAAGGGTTACCCTGGCTGCCGACCACGCTGCAGGTGTAGAGACCCAAGTCTGAGGATTCAAGATCGGTGATGCTGATGGTGAAGTTGGAGTATCTGGAAACAAAACATAATGTAAGGAAACTCTGATCAGGACTTTGGCATCGCAGAACTAACAGTATGAAATAGATCACTTGGACTTGGATCTTCTGGCTTACAGAGGTTCAGCTCTAATGGCTATTCTTCTTACGTCTGTAGGAAACATTTGGTAGTTGTTTTATGATCGGACTAAATGTATGGCCCGGAGTGTCCCTCCGAAAGAGGGCGAGGGGGGATTTAGGGTTTATGATAAAGTCTTACATTATTAATATTTTTGTGAATGTATACTTATACTTGTATACGAAATTCTGGATTTTCACCAAAGGGTGGTCAATTCAAATTTAATTGTATCTCAATAGAGATGAAGATGCAAACTGGAAACTGAATATGGTTGATCAAGGTGTTTACAGGACTTATGACCTGTCATTGGTTGGGTTAAGCGCACGCTTTATGTAATTACAACATTGATAATTGAAACTGACACGTGAAGATAGGTATGGATTTTGAAGTATATATACATCTTCCAAAAATTTGTTATGCATGATCATAACAAAGGTGGAATGGGGAATGTTGTAATTACATAAAGCGTGCGCTTAACCCAACCAATGACAGGTCATAAGTCCAGTAAACACCTTGATCATCCATATTCAGTTTGCGTCTTCGTCTCGGTGGGCTGTCATCGGGCAAGGACGCTAACATTACTCATTAAATTATATGGACCTGTCTTTCCTCAATGTCAACTTTCCTCTTCAGAAAGTAAGGGAGAAACTCGTCGAAAATTTGAACATCAATGTCATTTACAGATTCAAATATTGCAGATAATTAAAACAAATGAAAAGGTCTGTTCTATTCCCCTAAAATATAATACAACTTCTAGAAAACAGATGTTTTATATATTTGATATGGAGTTATACACCATTGTTCAAGATATCCGTAAACGTACATACCTGTAAATTCTGGGATTCTTCGTAAACCGGGCTTCGTTTTGGAAGAGTATCGTTTGGTCCTTTTTCCAAATGATGACTGCATTTTCTAGAAACACACAGACAAAACAAATTAACTTTATGGTCACATGTCACAATTACATTTTGTTTTAAAAGTTTTCCCTTTAAACCTTTTATCATTTAATAATCAATATGGAGGATAAGATGTTGTAGTTTCTAAGTCTGTGCTTCGATATATTTCCTGAAGAACTTTTGTAGTTTCTTATGTATTGTTTTAGTTTCTAAGACTGTGCTTTTGATATTTCCTGAATGTTTCTGTAATTTTGTTAATCTCGTATTATGTTAAGTTTATATGAGTGTGTTTTGATTATTCCTGAATGTTTTTGTAATTCCATAAAATGTGTAAGATGTTTTAAGTTTCTATGTACTCGTATGTGTCTGATATTTCTTAAATGTTTCTATATTTCTGTAAATTTTGTAAGAGGTTTTAATTTCTATGTCTGTGTTTCGATATTTCCTGAAAGTATTACAATTGTTGTGTACGAGTATCTGTTTATAATTATCAAATATGTTAATTGTCTTGCATTTAATAAAAGGAAGAAAATAATAGAATTGAATAAATATAGAATAATATATAATCAAATAAATATAAAAATAATAGAATCAAATAAGTGAATTTAATAAGGGCTTGCATTTAATAAAAGGTCGAAAATAATAGAATCGAATAATATAGACCTAAAACTGAGAATACTCCTCATCAAGACCTATGTATGGAGTATCTTGATGTACGGCTGCGAGACATGGTGTTTCAATACAATATTTGTCGAGGCATTGGCTAAAGTTATTTTCAATAACTAACTAACTAATTAACTATCACACCATCTCACTTAAGGAGTAGTCGAAATACAGGACTGCCACACTGTTTTTTCCTACTTCTCTCGCTTCCTCCACATTCTTACATTGTGTCATGCACGTATGTCAATTTCTCCTACTCCTCACGTGGCCGACATTTCATATTTGATTGATTTGATCGTGCCACTGTATTAATCTATTTCTTGTTCCATTTAATTGTTAACTTATACTTTCTATATCATTCTTACTTCATCTAAGATTCTCATGACATGTGATAGCTTATGGCCATTTTATTGTCACGTAGTGAATGGAGCTTTAAAAATAGTTATTGGACACAAGAATTTATCAACGAAAGCGAAAATGGCCATTCACAATGAAGTTCTGGTCCCAACAGTTCTGGTTCTTCTGGAAGTGAAGCATGGAACTGGCAGAAGAAAGATGAGAGCAGAATAAATGCGGTAGAGATGAGGTGCCTAAGACGTATGTGTGGTGGAGCGATATACGACAGAATCTCAAATGTTGATATAAGAAAGGAATGTAGAGCGGAAGAAGGTGTTATGAACAAAATTATGAAAGGATCGCTGCGTTGGTTCGGACATATGGAGCGGATGGGTGAAGAAAGAATGGTTAAAAAAGTATACGTTAACGATGTCAATGGAGAACGGAGTCGAGGTAGACCAAGGAAAACATGGCATGACCAAATTTATCAAATTTTAAAGGTTGGTCATGTCAGAAGCCGGAAGAATCGACGTGCGTGTATGACTCGCTGTATGAATGTGGAAGAAGCTAGAGAGGTATGTCAGGATAGAGTAGTGTGGCGGTCCATTCTCTCTGCCTACCCCTGCGGTGAAATGGCGTGATGGTTTGTTGTTGTTGTATTGTCACGTAAATTCTACAACAGACTAAAGACAGTGTGACAATCACACTGAATCGCAGAGAATCGAAACGGGGACCTTCGGTGTGGCAATTATAGCTCTTGCCACTCTAGCACGAAGGCCGTTGTCTGTAGACTATTGGTTCCCTGCATGCCCAAGAGGAATACAGTGAGATAAAGCCACAGAGAGCTACCAAACTCCCTCATGCAATGTATACCTCATACATATGTATAATGTTTGGGGCAAAAACCTTGAAGCATTATATCCGAATTATGTAATATTGTTTGGGCCAGTTTATCATGTTGAAATACAGAAATAATTCTTGGAATTTGATCATGAATGCAGCGCTATTGCAAGTACGAGAGATGCATACACTTTTTGGCAAAGAGCAGAGAAGCCAAATGTACATAGGGCTACTAAGAAATTATTTTTTTACTAATGAATTATTACTAATTATTATTTTACTTTAATAATTAATAATTAATTCTTCTTCCTCAGCCTATTCCCGTCCACTCCTGGACAAAAGCCTCCTCTATTCGCTTCCATGTCACTCTGTCTTGTGCAGACTGCATTGAGGTTATTCCGACGTGTCTGTTCAGATCATCCTTCCACCGTAGTTGCACTTCTCTTTGCTGTCCACGGTCTCCAAGTCAGCAGTCTTCTTGTCCATTTTTCGTCTGAGCTTCTGGCTTGTTTGTTGTCATGCCATGTTTTCCTCGGTCTGCCTCGACTCCGTGCTTCATTTACATCATTAACGTATACTTTCTTAACTATTCTTTCTCCATCCATGCGTTCCATATGTCCGAACCAACGCCATAATACCTTTTGTCCATAATATCGTCTTCCGCTCTACATTCCTTTCTTGTATCTGCATTTGAGATTCTGTCGTTCATCGTTCTACCACACATACGTCTTAGGCACCTCATCACTACCACATTTATTCTGCTCTCATCCTTCTTCTGCCAGTTCCATTATTGCCATAAAAAATAACAGTTACTATAAGGGAAATTGCGATTGCATAGATTCCAATTAATTAAAAAATATAGAATAAATTCGTATGATTTGAAAAGATATCAATTTAATTAATATATCTAATAACTAACTAACAAACTAACCATCACGCCGTCTCTCCGAAAGGGTAGGCAGAAAGAATGGCCTGCCACACTTTAACCGATGCGGCACTCCATCCTTCTCTTTTCACCCCGCGGGAGACGCGGTGTGATGGGTTGCGAACCTCATCGCCACCAATAGGCATCTCCCACGCACACTTCGATCGTAAAACATTCACAAAATAAATCTAAAACAAATATTATAAAATAAAATAGCACAATAAAAATTATTTAACACATAATGTTATTTTTAGAAGGTGCACATATTGTCTATTTAATTTATGTTACACGTATCCACTGTTTTTTTAATTAGCTGTAATTAGGCACTCAAAACAAACCAACACCAACAAGAACTTTAAAATAATATTGAAGAAATGATTGAAATTGTCATTGGAACAAATTCATTGTTCCAATATTTCTTATTAACAGTTTAAATCTATAACAAAAATATTTATCGTTGAGTTAATTTCTAACGTAATGCGATACCCTTTTTAAATTCCATCTCGCTGTTTATTTATTAAACTCGCCATTTTCTTGTATTTTTTTCACTCTGGCAGCCCTGGGAGGTCCGGAATAAAGATGGCGTCAAAAGTGACAGATTATGAGGCGGCAGATCTTGGCAGCTGCGCGCGTTTTAAAATTAACAATGAGGCATTCTGCCGGATTCTGCTATTCATCATCGATAGTTTCGAGATCGCGAAACGATGTATTGCTAATTCGAATGGGATTTGTGGAAGCCGAGGTAATGCAAACTTCAGAGTGCAGACGACGGGTTAGATCAAACGCAAACTTCCAATATTAATAATAATAAATTAGATAATTTATAGAGCGCCATTTTTATGAATTACTCATCTCAAGGGCGCTGTAGAAGATGCTCCGTTTTATCGACTAGATAATAATAATAATAATACTAATAATAAACATATTTAGTATGAGGGTTGCACCTGACGTAGTCGATCAGCCCTTCCTGTCTAACTAACTTACCATCACGCCGTCTCCCCGGAGGCGTAGGCAGAAAGAATGGAACGCCACACTGTTCTGTCCTGACATGATTCTCTAGCTTCCTCTACATTCATACATCTTGTCATGCACGCACGTCGATTTCTCCGACTCCTCACGTGACCGACATTCAATATTTGATTGATTTGATCGTGCCACGTTTTCCTCGGCCTTCCTCTATTTCTAGCTCCGTTCACGCCGTTTACATATACCTTCTTTACCATTCTGTCTTCACTTATTCTTTCCATGTGTCCAAACCATCTTAATGACCCTTTCCTTATTTTGTTCATAACACTTTCATTCGCACCACATTCACTTCTTATACTTGCATTTGTCACTCTATCATAAACAGATTTGCCACACATTCGTCTTAGAGATCTCATTTCTACTGCATTTATTCTACTTTCATCCTTCTTTTGCCAGTTCCATGCTTCACTTCCATACATAAGGGTCGGCACAAGAACACCATTGTGCACTGCCATCTTAGCTTTTTTGGATAGGCTTTTGTTTGCGATGACAACTTTAAGTGCACCATTTATTCTGTTTTTGAAAAGGTGAGTTTTGAGTCTCGATCTAAACTCTGATTCTCAATGCACTAAGGTCTGCTGGAAGATTGTTCCAGGCTGAAGGGCCGGCTACCGCGAAGGCTCGGTCGCCAAAGTTTGTGCTAGGACAGCGTTTTGGCACAGTCAATCTACCGATCGCAGAAGACTTAGCTGATCGCAATGTAGACTGTCTAGCATTCAGGTTCTCGTTGATGCAGAGTTCAGATATATAAGCTGGTGCCATTCCATGCAACGCCTTATAGACCGTCCAACAGAGCTTGTATTGTATCCTTTCTGGACATTTCAGCCAGTGGAGCTCCTTAAGATGCTGTGTTATATGACAACTCTTTGGCACTGTATGTTTATCTTCCAAAAAAATGTCAGACGTAGTGGTCGTAAGAAGGGCGGAATGGTGAATGTTGTATTACATAAAGCGTGCGCTTAACCCAACCAATGACAGGTCATAAGTCCTGTAAACGCCTCGACCACCATATTATGTTTCCAATTTGCATCTTCGTCTCTATTGAGATACAATTAATCCTTAAAATGATTAACCCGCAATGGATAAAATCCAGTATTTGTCTACTCTAATGTGCAAAGGCAAATAGCCGCAAGTTAAAAATAGTAGTTTTGAGATAAACGGGTTTATAGTTTTATTTTGTTTTTTGCTATATTTTATCATTTAAAATAAGTTTTCTTGTGCAAACTAAGTTTTAAAAGTAAGAATACAGTTCTTAGAAATGATTAAGACGTGTTTTTGCCATAAAAGTATAGTAAGCTTCATATTATTAAAGAAAATGTGTTTTGCCGTCACATATTAGCTAGACCGTCGCACAAATAATTTGGTAATGGGCCGCAATTTAAGTTGCTGTCATTTGCCAGGATACATATTGTGTCGCAGCAAAAGGCCGCAAGTTTTGGCTGTGCCGTGGGAAAAAGCAGCAACTTAAAATGATGCGTTTTGCCAAAACATGTATCAAATTAATACAATTTTGCGGCTATTGGGATACTGAATATCTCAGTAAAGGAAAGAGATAGAGAAAAATCTGTGATTGTATACGATAGGGGCCAGTTATAAGAATGCTTTGAGCCGTGTTACGCCAAACAGCCGCAACTTAAGTTACGGCTTGTTGCCTTTACACATTAGTACAAGTATTTGTATACATTCAAAATGTTATATAATAATTATAATAATAATATGTAAACAAACCAGCATTGGTCACTTCGCAGGGCAGCCACACCTTCCCGCGCTGGTGGATTGTGAAGTTTGTAGACTTCGTCAGAAGTATGGACGGCTCCAACTCTTCGTTTTCTCCGCCTTCAGCGTCTCTATCGTCGTCATCCTCATCATCTTAAAAAAAAAACGCAAACATGCAAATATAATTGTTTTGTCTCTAATTAGTGACTGTTTTAAACGGTATAGTGCATTTTAAAGACTATTTGGTGACCATTTGAGACCCAGAGGTGCCCATTTCAGATTAAATGTTTCTATTTACTATCTTTCAGAGGAGAGGATCGATAAGTTTCCAATAAGATGGGAGAAGGTTATATTTAACAGTGGTGAATACATAATAGATGTTGTAATTTTTTTAAAGGAAAATAAAAATATGTTTTTTTTTATGTAAATTATGACTCAACCTAATAAAACCATATGGTACACTTGTATGGTAAGACTTAATGGTAACCATTTGACACTTAAAATACTTAAAACCACTACTACTTAAAACCATAAAGTGCACTTTTAAGATTAAATAGTGACTATTTTAGACTCTGTGGTGCCCATTTAAGACTGAGTAGGACTATTTAAAACGTTAGAGTGAATTTTAAAAACATTTACAATACAGCATTAAAAATATATACAAATAATTAGTGCACGACCTTATTCTTGCACTCTTTGCATTTTACAGTTTTATAACAGCTGTTTCGCCAACCGATTTTACCATATTTTAACACCTGAATATGTTAAATTGGTTAAACAGGCATCGTGTTAAATAAATATATCTTAATACATACATATGAAGAGTCTTTAATTAATAAGTAACACGTATATTTGAAAAGATTTCAGTTTGAGCGACGCCATTTTGATTCTTTTCTTTGATTCTGTAACCGATTGAGTACGGTTCAAGTGATGCTTGAGTTTACGACAGAGCGTTGCGTAATCTTGCCCGAGTGCTTAAAATAGGGAAGGGTCTACATACAGTTTTGAGAATCGTCGTTCAAGACGTCGTCGTTGTTGTAAGCTTCATCGCCAAAGGCTGCATAGTCATCGTCGGCTTCGTTCGCGTTGCCTTCGGCCGTTTCCGTATTCCTTCGGCTCAGATGGTGAGACCGCGCCTCCACTGGAAACCAAACAAAAAATTCACTGTTAATATAATAATAATAACAACCAAAATACAACAGAGAGAGAGAAAGAGACATCTTCACTTATGCAGCCCCAATCTGGGGCTATGCAGCTTCGAGTCACATACGAAAACTCCAAATCCTGCAAAATAAGGCTATCCGTTCATCGCTTGGTGCGCCTTCATGGACCAGGATCACACAACTGCACCTAGAATCGGGAATCCCGATGATAGATGAATCAATTCTGAAACTTGCCGAACATTTTTACAAAGGACTCCCTTCACATCCTAACCCCACAATAAAATATCTCTCAAATTACGACCCAAACACCTCCACCCGCCACAAGCGCCCAAAATCGATTCTCCTTCAGAGGAACACTCCGGGCCACACAAATCATGCCCCCGAATAAACTAACAACCCACCAAATCACCTTCCAACAATGTTCCCATCAGACGTAAGAGGAATAGCCACATGAGCTGAACCTCTGTAAGCCAGAAGATCCAAGTCCAAGTCCATCAAAGGTATGAGACCCAGATAGACACAGACACAAATATACCTAGATCTAGACACGTAAACACGGACAGACACAGACCTATCTTTACAAGTATAGAAATAAAATAAAGTAGTCGACAAACAATAAATAGAACAACTGAACCACAGATAGTTGGTAGATATAATAGACATACAGTTACAGCGAATAAACAGACACACAACAGTTAAACAGTAGAGTAGACAAAAGTGAGAAAGATTCAGACAGGCACATACATAAAAAGACCAACAATCACAAGCAGATGCAGACAGATACATACAGACATAAACAGACACAGAGAGACATAATCAGACAGAAAGACATACACAGACACACTCAGACACAAATAGACACAGGCAGACTCGGACACAAACAAACACAGACCTAGACAAAGACAGACTCAGACATCTCTGTCTATACAGGCGGACAGGCAGATATACAGACGGAAACACAGACATATAAATGCAGAGACACAGACATACAGACACACAGACATAAATACATACAGACACACAGACATACAGACACAGACAAACATACAGACATATCGAAATATTCAATTATATAATAAATAACATTTATGCGGGTGGTAGAATTTTTAAACCAAGCTTGAAAGTGGTAATAGAGGCGACTACTCAATCAATAGCTCAATTCCAATCAGAAATTATGTTGTTTCCTATACAGATATTCCATTTAAGGCCTTATACGCATAATGTAATCGTGGTCTGAGGTTAACGCAAACAAGTCAACTGAGACCATGCACGTTTAATGCAAGCAATATATATAATATATACAAGAAATATTGCAGCCTATATGCCACTACAGTGCATACCGGACGGGAGGGAGAGTGAAAAAGAAGACAAGTGTCAAAATAACTAATTATTACTTATATTTTAAGTGCGCGTAAGAAATATATCCACAGAAGCAAAGATGACAGTACACAATGGATTTCTAGTGCCAACCCTCATGTATGGAAGTGAAGCTTGGAGCTGGAAAAAGAAGGATGAAAGCAGGATAAACGCCGTAGAAATGAGATCACTAAGAATATTGTGCGGGAAAACGTTGTATGATAGAGGACTGCATCATGGACAAAATTAAAAAAGGATCCCTGAGATGGTTTGAACATATGGAACGAATGAATGAGAGTAGAATGGTTAAAAAGTTGTACGCAAGCAGCGTGAGTGGAAAAAGAAGCCAAGGACGACCGAGGAAAACATGGCATGACCAAATTAATCAATTACTAAAAGGCGGCCACATTCGAAGTCGGAATAATCGACGTGCGTGCATGGTACGATGTATGAATGTAGAGGAATCCCGAGCACCACCGCCAGTTTACGTTTGTGGCTCTTTACACACCCAAAACCAACAAAACTTTGACTTCATTTTTCTCAGCTTTTTACTTTTGACAGTTGGAACCTTCTTACTCTCAGGTGACGAAATAACAAATTTTCGAAGTAATCAATCGTTTTTCCAAAAGAAGAAGAGTATGTAACAACGTATACGACTCCCCATATGGTCGAGATTCAATATTTGATTTATTTGATCGTGCCACGTTTTCCTCGGTCTTCCTCTATTTCTGGTTTCATTTACATCGTTAACCTTTCCCTTACGGTGCTAAAATAAAAACGTGCGTTCCGGTGTAGGGTAGTCAGTACGCGTTAAAAAATTAGCGATTTTAAATCGGAAAAATAGGAACATTCATAGCTAATCCCCTTATATAGTTATAACTGAAGTCAAAAATTATAATAATTGAGATTTAATTGCTGAAAACATTTAAAAAAAAAACATCTGGCAACGCTCACGGAACGGGCATAGATCCGCTCTGGTCGCAAGCCCGAAAGCGACTGCCGCCACGGCGGGAAGGCCAGAGTGAGAACATTGAGCTAGAACATATGCAAGAGTGAGATGCGAATATAGTGTGACGCACTGAAAGCGCTGTTTATACGCGACTTTGTTTTCGATTTTCACAAAATACCTCCGATGTACCAGATAAATTCTGATTATTATTAATATTATTTTTTAAATCAATGCGTAAATATATTATGGAGGAAAACCTAAAATCTTAACCTTGTATTTATTATATTTATAGAGATATTGATGGTTTTAACCGTCGCGTTGCCATGTGGTCAATTGAGTTTCCACTGCCAATTTAAAGTTGATTTTCTTAAAACCTATGGACCCTAATATTATAAAAAATTTGTAATCCTCCATTGAAGTGTTCTCAATATTTCGTAATAAAAAAAAAGCAAAAAATTACTTCCTTCATCCCAAAAAAAATTTTTTAAGACTGCCCTCACCTTCATTCGTGTTAAGGTAGAATTTGTTTTGCTAATATTTACAACTTTATCAAAAGTGACAAATACTTACTCGCTGTTTTGAACGTATTATAAATTATATGTTTGGCCTTTTCTCATAGGTACGTAATAATACCGACTGTGGACGGAAACGCAGCACGCAACTTAATAATATCAGAACTGTGAAAATATTAACACTTTACCAAAAGGGACAAATATTAATACGTACTCGTTGTCTTGAACGTACTATACATTTTGCCTAGGTGCCTTTATCATACGTAAAATTATAGCGCCACGGCGCGGCGGGGCGAGACAAGTTCATACTTGGTGTCAGTTGCTCATATGCTGTCTCGCATTCTATATCAGAAATCGCATGGTTCCAGAAAAAAATTAATAATGAAATGTTTTTCAAATAATCCATGTATGTTATAGATATCGATCTATTCCTAATGAAATTCCCTACAAGATGACATAAATTAAATTTTGATTCCTCGAGTCATATGCTTGATATTTAGATAAAGTTAGCGGTAAACTGAATTGACCACATGGGAGCGAGTGTTTTGTTTTGAACACGGTACGTTAAGGGTTAAGAAGCCACGTGTAGAAGATACTCATCACAGGGAAGGGAGGGTTAACATACATACTCTTCTTCTTTTGGAAAAACCGAGTGCTTTGAAATTTTGGTACATACCGATTGCTTTGAAATGTTTACATAACGTTGCATTCGAATACGCGCTTGTAAGTTATAAATAAATTGTGTTTTTGAAGGTTGTCCTGTTTCTCGTTTTCACCGTCGATAAAACCGGTTTGAGAAAGATTCCTCTCAAAGGCATAAGATCGCCGTCCGTACAAGATGCTGGGAGTATGAATGGAGCATACGTTTATGGTCTTATAACACCAGTTCTTCTTTCGTTTCACGGTCAAAATAATCGAGAAATGAATTCATTTCCATCTCAGCGTGATTCGACATTGTAATAAATACGACCCCATATTTTGATCGAGTCTCCGACTTGTGGGGTCTTATGAAACATTAATAAATCTGATCTGCCACGATAAACAACATATAGTACCTACAGTAAAGAGAAAGTTATTATTGAATATATAAGTTATAGATTAAGTTATTATAAATTATAAGTTATTATTGAAGATATAATCCTCTCCTTAGCACAAGGAATTTCCTTCATAAGGAGTGTAAGAGAAACGAAATAAAAATTTAAAAAATTGGTCGAAGATGTGGTCAGATGGGGACGTCAAAGACGGCGATGCTGGCATCAACATGTAGAAAGAATGTACAGTCTGCAGCATTAGCATGACCGGTGATAATCTGGAGCAAGTAGATGAGTTTGTATATTTAGGTAATATGTTTACAAAGGATGGGCGAGTGGAAAGCGATATTGAAAGAAGGGTCGGGGCAGTGAATGGTGTACTTAAAGTTGTCATCGCAAACATAAGTTGAAAGAATCGACGTGCGTGTATGAATTGCTGTATAAATGTGGGGGAAGGTAGACAAGAGTGTCAGTGTGGATAGTGTGGCAGTCGATTCTCTCTGCTTACGTCTTCGGAGAAACGGCGTGATATATTTTAGTGCCGAGAAACTACGAGTGATCCAAAGAGCCATGGAAACAGCCATTTTAGGAATAAGCCTAAGAGACAGAGTCAGAAAAGATACGGTGAGAGAAAAAACAAAGGTCACTGACATCATCCACCGGGTGGCGACTCTAAAATGGCAATGGGCAGGTCACGTAGCCAGAAGCTCAGATGAAAAGTGGACAAGAAGACTGCTGACTTGTAGACCGTGGACGGCGAAGAGAAGTGCAGGGCGACCGCAACTACGGTGGAAGGATGATCTAAACAGACACGTCGGAATAACCTGGATGCAGTCTGCACAGGACAGAACGACATGGAAGCAAATGGAGGAGGCCTTTGTCCAGGAGTGGACGGGAATAGGCTGAGGAAGAAGAAGAGAAGAAGAATATATTTTAATAAACAAAACATATCGGTTTTATTTATGCGGCGAGTATCAAAATAGCAAACGGTTGTTTTAAAGCAGCTTTAGCATAGGGTGGTGACCTCTCGGCTTCATCTTTGTAAAGAATTCATCTTGTAATATTCAACAATGAACTCAAACAAAAAAATAATCAATCCAACAGACTTCCTTCTTTAGACGCTATTTCTGAACCAATTCTTGGGGTGTGTTTCTCCGCTCTATTCGAATGTTTAAATTTAGAACTCTGCATTCCATTCTTGCACTTTGAAAATTCAATTCTCGAACTTCCGTTGCGTTCAATGTACACAAACATATATTTCTGTGTCTTTATGTACCGCAAACGCACTTGACTATTTTATATTAACATCGTTAACGTATACTTTCTTAACCATTCTTTCTTCATCCATGCGTTCCATATTTATTTATTTATTTATTTATTCAGTAAGGGCAGCATACAGCGATATTAATATATTATTTAATATATTTCCAATGACAATTTGAATAATTTATTCAATATTATTTTTAAGTTCTTGCTGGTTAAGAGCCTAATTACAGCTAATTTAAAAAACGGTGGATACGTGTAACATAAATTAAATAAACACAAAAGTCAGGATCGTCCATGTCAACATGTGCAACATCGAAAAAAACATTATGTGCTAAATTTAAAAAAAACAATGGATTCGTGGAACATAAATTAAATAGACAATATGTGCACCATCTAAAAAAGAACATTTTTTTGTTAAATTATTTTTATTTTGTTATTATATTTTATATCATTGTATTTTATATTATTTGTTTTAGATTTATTTTGTGGGTGTTGGACGATCGAAGTGTGCGCGGGAGATGCCTATTGGTGGCGATGAGGTTCGCAACCCATCACACCGCGTCTCCCTCGGGGCGAAAAGAGAAGGATGAAGTACCGCATCAGTAAAAGTGTGACAGTTCATTATTTCTGCCTACCCTTTCGGCGAGACGACGTGATGGTTAGTAAGTTAGTTATAATACATTAGTACTCGAAAGAAAATTAGTGCGATCCTCGGGCTTGATGTGAGCTGCAAAGAGTTTTTATGTGACATACTGATTTAGTCAATTTAAATCTTAAATCTCCACGGTTTGCGATATCAAGAAGATTTCGATTTTTCAATAACAAATCACTTACAACGCTAAAACCGCATTTAACTAAATATGATGATGGGAATGGCAACAGTAATTTTCTAGCTAAATTTGTCACAATCGGGTATTTAGTTTCTATCTCGACACAAAGTCACACCATTGTATTTTTGATGTTGAATAGTACTTTAAAACTAACTAACTAACCATCACGCCATTTCCCCGGAGGGCTACCCCTCCGGGGAAATGGATGCCTACGCAGAGAGGATGGATCGCCACAATGGCCTGTCCTGGCATACCTCTCGGGCTTCCTCTACATTCATACAACGTACCATGCACGCGCGTGGATTATTCCAACTTCGAATGTGGCCGCCTTTTAGTAATTGATTAATTTGGTCATGCCGTGTTTTCCTCGGTCGTCCTCGGCTTCTTTTCCCACTCACGCTGCTTGTGTACAACTTTTTAACCATTCTACTCTCATCCGTTCGTTCCATATGTCCAAACCATCTCAGGGATCCTTTTTTAATATAACTCATGATGCAGTCATCTGCCTTACATTTCTTTCTTATTTCATCGTTCGGTATTCTATCATACAACGTTTTCCCGCACATTCTTCTTAGTGATCTCATTTCTACGGCGTTTATTCTGCTTTCATCCTTCTTTTGCCAGCTCTCAGCTTCACTTCCATACATGAGGGTTGGCACTAGAACTCCTTTATGTACTGCCATCTTTGCTTCTGTGGATATATTTCTATTTGCAGTAATGACTTTGAGTGCGCCATTTATTTTATTCCCAGCACCAACCCTCCTTTCGATGTCTTTCTCCATTTTTCCATCTCTTGTAAACATGCTTCCTAGACACGTAAATTCAGTAACTTGCTCCAATTTCCCGCCCATCGCACTTATATCACAAATCGTCATACATTCTTCTTTCTCGAAAACCATCACTTAAGATTTAGACACATTCATCACCAAGTCACTCTTTTTGCATGCCTCATACATAACGCTTTAAAAGATTCATCATTTTGCAATTCTAAAAGTTCTTCTTGATACTGCATGGCCACATCAGTTATATCTACCAATATTGGTCGAGTTCATTTTGTTACCAGCACCAACACTTCTTAATTTTATTTCAATACATTTTAGTGTCATTTTCTAACTGTGAACTAAGAAAAACACAAAATTCCTACACGACATCACGTTTTTCCGCTTCTCACAGCTGTCAGATTTCGTCAAAAGATGACGCCACATACTCGTTTAAATGGACCACAAACGTGATGAGACATCTTTTGTTGTGGAGACCAATTTGTCTCAGTCTCGATTTGATTAATCGTAAACTTATTAAGTAACTAAACATCGTGCCTTTTCGACGAAAGAATAATCAAAAGAGAAAAGACAGCCATGCTTTTCTATCCTGACATACACATGACCCAGAGGTCAATGGAGAAGAGGATATTAAACATCAAATGCGTTCAATGCAGCAGCAAGACTCATTAAAGGCATTCCAAAAAAGTCCCATATAACACAACATCTCAAAGAACTTCACTGGCTTAAAAGTCCAGAAAGAATCCAGTGTAAACTCTGCTGGACAGTCTTCAAAGCGCTACATGGAATGGCTCCAAATTATATATCCGAACTCTGTATAACGAACAGACTAAATACAAGGAAATCCACACTTCGCTCGGCGAAATCCTCTGCAATAGGAAGATTAGTTGAGCCAAGGCGTTGCCCTAGTACAAATTTCGAGGATCGAGCATTTGCGGTAGTCAGTCAGCTTGGAACAATCTTCCATCACACCTCAGATGCATAAATGATCCGACAGATTTCAGATCAAGCTGAAAACCCATTTTTTTCATATGTCATACCCAATTTAAACATTTATACTTTGTTCCACTATACCTTTTAACCGATCGCGAAAATTTAGATTTTTAGATTTAAAACACGTCTTAATGCGCCCTTGAGGTGATGACATCACTAAAACGGCGCTTTAAAAGTTAGCATATTATTATTATTATTATTATTATTATTATTATTATTATTATTATTATCAGTCTGCAAGACAGGAAACGAAATGTATGGATCAGAGAAAGGACTAAAGTTGCCGATATAGCGTGCAAAATAGCTTCGTTAAAGTGAAATTGGGCTAGCCATATAGCGAAGACAATGGATGATCGGTGGACCAAACGCATCCTGGAGTAACGACTCAAAAACCCGGGCAGACCACAAACAAGATGGTCTGATGACATCAAAAGATTGGCAAGAGGTACATTGCACAGAATGGCGAGGGATAGAGTTGTGGAAATCGGGAAGAGAGGCCTTAGTCCAACACCGGACGACTAATGGGTGATAATGTTGATATTATAAGATATTTTCCTAAGCCTATTCCCGTCCACTCCTGGACAAAGGCCTCCTACATTCGCTTCCATGTCACTCTGTCTTGCGCAGACTGTATTCAGGTTATTCCGATATGTATGTTAAGATCATCTTTCCATCGTAGTTGCGGTCACCCTGCCCTTCTCTTTGCCATCCACGGTCTCCAAGTCTTCTTGACCATTTTTCGTCCGAGCTTCTGGCTACGTGACCTGCCGTGACTGCGTGGAAGAGGACTGAGAGAAATTAGGAAGATCTGAAGAATGGAGAGAGATGGCCAGGGAAACGAGCTAGTGGAGGACTGCTGAGAAGAAGAAGAGGATATGATTTGGTATGATTACGCGTACGTGTGTTTCGAAAATTGTCTAGCTTGCAAATATTACGTAATAACCGCATATGATACGTTAAAACCGTTGAGGAAAAATATGTTTTGGGTATCCAAATTCGCATAACTCGTAAAAATGTATAACCTTCGCATTCCGTATAAATATTATATAAAATTTCAGGTGTTAAAATATAATTGCAGGCTACCGATAATTGCATCGAAATGCGTTATCCAAGGTTGAAAAACATGCACCAAATTGCAATATTATCATATAATCTAATCCATGTAAATCCGACTAATGTCATAAATGTTTATAGTACAGGCAGCTGATCAAATTCTGAACTGTATTAAGTCCTGTGTACTGACAGTGGCTACTTATGGCCTTGAAACTGTAACATTGTCCAAACGAAGTGCCGAGAAACTACGAGTGACCCAAAGAGTCATGGAAAGAGCCATGTTAGGAATAAGCCTAAGAGACAGAGTCAGAAACGATACGGTGAGAGAAAAACAAAGGTCACTGACATCATCCACCGGATAGCGACTCTGAAATGCCTATCCAAATAAAGTGCCGAGAAACTACGAGTGACCCAAAGAGGCATGGAAAGAGACATGTTAGGAATAAGCCTAAGAGAAAGAGTCGGAAACGATACGGTGAGAGAAAAAACAAAGATCACTGACATCATACACCGGATAGCGACTGTAAAATGCCTATCCAAACAAAGTGCCCAGAAACTACGAGTGACCCAAAGAACAATGAAAAGAGCCATGTTAGGAATAAGCCTAAGAGACAGAGTCAAAAACGATACTGTGAGATAAAAAACAAAGGTCACTGACATCATCCACCGGGTAGCGACTCTAAAATACCAATTAGCAGGTCACGTAGCTGGAAAATAGACAAGAAGACTTTTGACTTGGAGACCGTGGACGACAAAGAGGAGTGAAGGGTGACCGCACCTACGGTGGAAGGGTGACTTGAAAAGACATGTCGAAATAACCTGGATGCAGTCTGCACAAGACAGAGTGGCGTGGAAGCGAATGGAGGTGGCCTTTTTTGAGGAGTGGATAGGAATTCGCTGAGGAAGAAGAAGATGCATTCCTCATCAAACTCATTCGATTCTCGTGACATGTGATAGGTAGATAATCTATCACCATTTTACTGTCCGAGTTCTAAAAACCTAAACCTATCCAAAAAAAGCTAGAATGGCAGTGCACAATGGTGTTCTTCTACCGACCCTTATGTATGGTAGCGAAGCATGGAACTGGCAAAAGAAGGATGAAAGTATAATAAATGCAGTAGAAATGAGATCTCTTAGACGAATGTGTAGATACTCTGTGTATGATAGAGTGTCGAATGAAAATATAAGAAGTGAATGCGGTGCAAATGATGGTGTTATGAACAAAAAATGAAAGGATCATTAAAATGGTTTGGATATATGGAAAGAATGAATGAAGAATGGTAAAAATTTTATATATTAACGATGTAAATGGAACCAGACATAGAGAAGACCGAGAAAGACGTGGCACGATCAAATAAATCAAATATTGAATGTCGGCCATGTGAGGAGTCAGAGAAATCGACGCGCGTGCATGACACGATGTATGAATGTTGAGGAAGCGAGAGAAATATGTCAGGAAAGAAATGTGTGGCAGTCCATTATTTCTGCCTACCCCTACGGGGAAACGGCGTGATGGTTGGTTTATTTTGTCTGTTTTAGTTTGAGTTCTACACCAGACCAAAGACAGTGGGACAATCACGCTGCCATCGCCAGGAAACGAACCAGGGACCTGCGGTGTCCCAGTTAAAGTTCTTGCCACTCTATAATAATAATAATAAATTGGATAATTTATAGAGCGCCATTTTTATGAATTACTCATCTCAAGGGCGCTGTAGAAGATGCTCGTTTTATCGACTAGATAATAATAATATTAATAATGATACTCTGATTGATTCTCAATGCACTTAAGGTCTGCTGGAAGACTGTTCCAGGCTGAAGGGCCAGCTACCGCGAAGGCTCGGTCGCCAAAGTTTGTGCTTGGACAGCGTTTTGGCACAGTCAATCTACCGATCGCAGAAGACTTAGCTGATCGCAATGTAGACTGTCTAGCATTCAGGTTCTCGTTGATGCAGAGTTCAGATATATAAGCTGGTGCCATTCCATGCAACGCCTTATAGACCGTTTAGCAGAGCTTGTATTGTATCCTTTCTGGACATTTCAGCCAGTGGAGCTCCTTGATGCTGTGTTATGTGACAACTCTTTGGCACACTCCTTATCAGTCTTGCTGCTGCATTGAATGCTGCTCTCTGCCACTAAGGTCGTCAACGCTTATTTATCTTGCATCAGCGTGCATGCATAAGTACGAGTGAAATTAAATGTTTTTAAAGCTTCAAAAGGCCCGGAGTTATTTTAAGGCAACTTCAATAACAAGCGGATGTTTTGATGAATTCAGTTCAACGCGTTTTGCAGCTGATTGTATATTTTACATTATATTACTATATATGTAATTACTTAAATAGTTTATGTTACTTTTCAGCGAAATATTATAATAATGATTATACTTGACGATGATTTACGAGCAGTGCATATCCGGACAACAATTTCTAAATCTATTTATAAACTAATAAGCGAAATACTCGTCTGGACAAAGTCTGGAAAGGTAGAGGTATTTCCAATTTGAACAAATAATTAAAACGAATGAAAATGTGTTGCATGCTAGATCAAACAAACCATCACGCAGGGTAGGCAGAGAGAATGGACCGCCACACTACTCTATCCTGGCACACCTATCTAGATTCCTCCACATTCATCCACATTCCACATCAGCGAGTCATACACGCACGTCGATTCTTCCGACGTCTAACATGACCACTGGTCATAATAATAGAATAATAGAACTGCGAGAACTTGACGATTAGATGGTAGTTTACACTTGTTGTTCGGTTATTTACTTCATCAACCAAGAAAATACTTTTTTAATTGCTTCTTAGTTCCATTGATTTCTTCGAAATATAAAAAACAATCCGTGCTTACTACCCGACAAGCCGAGACTAAATGATAATAACAACGACAACGCGCCGCTCCTGTGACGCAATTTGTATGGGACATCTTTGCGCGCAAGTCGGTACGGGTTACACTGTTCCGAATAAGGAAAAAAAATGTTTTCGGATGTTTTAGGCCCAAATGAATAAAACAATAGCCTATGCATTGTAAAATTAAAACTTCGAAAAATAAGGGACACCCTAATGACCAACCTTTAAAATTTGATTAATTTGGCCATGCCATGTGCCAATTTGGCCATGTGGCAGCGTGGTTATATAGCCTCTTTAACCAGTGTTTAGAGGAAGGATATACGCCGCTCGACTGGAGGAGGGCTGTTATCATGCCTCTATATAAGGGAAAGGGGTTTCGTATAGACTGTGGAAATCACCGGGCAAAAAGTCTGCTAAGCGTTGTTGGTAAACTCTACGGTCGAACTTTAATAGAAAGAGTTAAAAATACGACGATTTAAAGAGTGTGGGATGTACAAAGCGCATTTATGACCGAAAGAGGATGTATGGATCAGATTATGGCCAAAAGGCGTAAGCTTTTCTGTGCGTTCGTCGATTTGAAAAAGCCTATGATCGAGTGAACAGAGATGTATGGAAGCGAAGTGAACAGATATGTATGGAAGCGAAGCATGGAACAGAATAAATGAATGTGGTAGAAATGAGATCTCTTAGACGAATGTGTGGTAAAATGTGTACGATAGAGTGTCAAAATAATGAAAGGATCATTAAGATGGTTTGAACACATGGAAATAATGAATGAAGAAAGAATGGTAAAAATATGTATATGTTAACGATGTAAATGGAACTAGAAATAGAGGAAGACCGAGGAAAACGTGGCACGATCAAATCAATCAAATATTATTATATAATAAGTGTTGGCCACGTGGGGAGTCGGAGATATCAACACGCGTGCATAACACGATGTATGAATGTTGAGGAATCTAGAAAAGTATGTCAGAAAAGTAAAGTGTGGCAGTCCATTCTTTCTGCATACCCCTTCGGGGAGACGAAATGATTAGTTAGTTTTTTTTGTGATATATTTCTATTTGTAGTAATGCTCAATTTAATTCGTTTCAAAATATTATCCGGTCTCTTGTAAACATAGTTATCAGAGATATAGGTCAAACGAAGTCTGGTTTATGTCGCTTTTCCAATGTTAAAAATGTATAATGGATTCCATATTGTGCAAGTCTCGTGCGTTGTGGGTTTAGAATCGGTGTGGCCCATGTCCATATTCTGAATAAATGACGTGTGCTTAGGCGTTCATTAAACACAACCTTAATTGATGTAAATAAAGAGATTCGCCCACGAGGCAACACATCATCACAATAATATGTTGATTGCACATTAATCAAATAGCTTAATATGGGTACAGAGATAAATTTGTCGTAAATTATCTTAATTAAGATAATAAATTATTATTTTATTTATAATTATCTGAAAAACTAATTAACTATCACGCCGTTTCACCGGAGGGGTAGGCAGAGAAGATGGACCGCCACAATACTTTCAGCTGATTAGCGGCCGTATCCAGAACTCGGATGTCCTGAGTAATGTAGGTCTATTTGTCCCTAATAATTACCATCGTCCAAGACAGCACAAATTGTGTTCATTCATTACCGCAAATAGAAATATATCGACTGAAGCAAAGATGGCAGAGCACAATGGAGTTCTAGTCCCAACCCTTATGTATGGAAGTGAAGCTTGGAGTTGGCAGAAGAAGGATGAAAGTAGGATAATAAATGCCGTAGAAATGAGGTCACCAAGAAGAATGTGTGGAAGAACAATGTATGATAGAATATCTAATGATGAAGTAAGAAAGGAATGTAAAGCGGATGAATGCGTGATAAATAAAATTAAGAAAGGGTCACTTGGATGGTTTGGACATATGGAACGAATGGATGAGGGAAGAATGGTTTAAAAGATATATACAAGAAGTGTGAATGGGAAAAGAAGTCGAGGAAGGCCAAGGAAGACATGGCACATGACCAAATTAATCAATTACTGAAAGGCAGCCATGTTCGAAATAGAAACAATTGACGAGCGTGCATGTCACGATGAGTGAATGTAGAAGAGGCGCGAGAATTATGCCAGGATCTCTCTGCCTAACCCTCCGGGGAAACGGCGTGATGGTTAGTTAGTTAGTTAGTTAGTTATAGGTACTATAATTTTCTCTTACATACTTTGAGATTATATTTCATTAACCTTTCCCTTACGGTGCTAAAATAAAAACGCGCGTTCCTGTGTTGGGTAGTCAGTACACGATTAAAAATTAGCGACTTTAAATCGGAAAAATAAGAACATTCATAACTAATCACCTTAATTAACTATAATTTAAGTCAAAAATTATAATAATAGAGATTTATTTGCTGAAAACATTTTTAAAAAACTATCTGGCAACGCTCACGGAACGGGCATAGGTCCATTCTGGTTGCAAGCCCGAGAGCTACTGCCGGCGGCAGTGAGAACATTGAGCTCCTCGCGCTTCCACAGTGAAGTATGCAAGAGTGAGATGCGAATATAGTGTCGCGCACTCACAGCGCTGTTTATACGTAAATTTGTTTCCTATACCCACAAAATACCTCCCATGTACCCAATAAATTCTGATTATTATTATTAATATTATTTTTTAAATCAATGCGTAAATATATATAATGGAGGAATACCTAAAATCTTAACTTTGTATTTATTATATTTATAGAGATATTATAGAGAATTTGTTTATTTAGGAAGTATGTTTACAAAGGATGGGAGGGTGGAGAAGGATATTGAAAGAAGGGTTGGGGCAGGCAACAGAATAAATGGTGCACTTAAAGTTGTCATTGCAAACAAAAGCCTATCCAAAAAAGTTAAGATGGCAGTGCACAATGGTGTTCTTGTGCCGACCCTTATGTATGGAAGTGAAGCATGGAACTGGCAAAAGAAGGATGAAAGTAGAATAAATGCAGTAGAAATGAGATCTCTAAGACGAATGTGTGGCAAATCTGTATATGATAGAGTGACAAATGCAAGTATAAGAAGTGAATGTGGTGCGAATGAAAGTGTTATGAACAAAATAAGGAAAGGGTCATTAAGATGGTTTGGACACATGGAAAGAATGAGTGAAGACAGAATGGTAAAGAAGGTATATGTAAACGGCGTGAACGGAGCTAGAAATAGAGGAAGGCCGAGGAAAACGTGGCACGATCAAATCAATCAAATATTGAATGTCGGTCACGTGAGGAGTCGGAAAAATCGACGTGCGTGCATGACAAGATGTATGAATGTAGAGGAATCGAGAGGCGTATGTCAGGACAGAACAGTGTGGCGTTCCATTCTTTCTGCCTACCCCTCCGGGGAGACGGCGTGATGGTAAGTTAGTTAGTTAGTTAGTTATAGAGATATTGATGGTTATTAGAAGCAACGTGTAGAAGATACCCATCATAGGGAAGGGTGGGTTAAAAAAGATTTAGCACAAATCAAAAATGACGAAATTTTTGGTAAAGTAACAAGCATACAAAGGATCGCTCTGGTTTATGTTTGTACGAAGGCCACTTTCAAAGATTTTATTTTAGTCCGAGAACGCATTTGTTTGCATAAACAAATTCACTGCATCAACCAAACAATCTGAGATCCTTTCTCAATAAGAAATGTATATATATACCGAGAGAAAATTGTATTAAGAAGCAGGTAAATGTTTACATAGCATCTTTATTTGGATTCCTGATTGATCTAGGTCAAATTACATCCATCTCTTCTTCTTTATCTTCTCTTTATCTTATCACGCCGTCTCCTAGAGGGATAGGCAGAAAGATTGGACCACCACAATTTTATATCCTGACATATTTCTCTCGTTTCTAATACATTCATACATCGTGTCATGCAGGAACGTCGATTTTTTCGACTTCTCATTTGAGAACCTGCTCCAAATGGCGCAAAACAGAGATGCTTTCGTTGCAATAATCGCTAACGTTGGGGGAATCTAACACGACACCAGAAGAAGTTAGAAAAAGATGCAATAAGGGTAAAGATCTGTAAATAAAAATAATAATAAAAATAAATCGGACAATTTATAGAGCGCCATTTTTATGAACTACTCATCTCAAGGGCGCTGTAGAAGATGCTCCGTTTTATCGACTAGATAATAATAATAATAATAAAAATAATAAACATATTTAGTATGAGGGCTGCACCTGACGAAGTCGATCAGCCCTTCCTGTCAGGAAATGATAATTTGAAAAAGTGCGTTTTGAGTCTCGATCTAAACTCTGATTGATTCTCAATGCACTTAAGGTCTGCTGGAAGACTGTTCCAGGCTGAAGGGCTGGCCACCGCGAAGGCTCGGTCGCCAAAGTTTGTACTTGGACAGCGTTTTGGCACAGTCAATCTACCGATCGCAGAAGACTTAGCTGATCGCAGTGTAGACTGTCTGGCATTCAGGTTCTCGTTGATGCAGAGTTCAGATATATAAGCTGGTGCCATTCCATGCAACGCCTTATAGACCGTCCAGCAGAGCTTGTATTGTATCCTTTCTGGACATAAGTAGCAACCATAGAAGTTACAGCCGATTAATGTTGACCATAGACAAAGAAATAAGATTTTATAACATGATGTCTGTATTAAATGGCTGCAGATGAAACAATAGGGCATTAGTTTCAATTTCAGTTATGGCAATATATCAAAGTTATGCGTCTAGACAATAAATTGATATGTCCATATTATGGGTAATGATTTGGTCGGTCACGAATCGACGACTTAAGATTAACAAATCGTTTTTCGCAGTGGAGTTCTAGTTCCAACTTATATGTTTGGAAGCGAAGCACGGACACTGGTAGAAGAAGGATGAGAGCAGAATAAATGCAGAAGAATTGAGATCTCTAAACGATCCCGAACGCCACACTGTTCTGTCCTGACATACTTCTCTCGCTTCCTCTATATTCATACATCTTGTCATGCACGCACGTCGATTTCTCAGACTCCTCACGTGACCGACATTCAATATTTGATTGATTTGATCGTGCCACGTTTTCCTCGGCCTTCCTCTATTTCTGGTTCCATTTACATTGTTAACTTATATATTTTTTACCATTCTGTCTTCACTCATTCTTTCCATGTGTCCAAACTGTCTTAATGACCCTTTCATTATTTTGTTCATAACACTTTCATTCGCACCACATTCACTTCTTATACTTGCATTTGTCACTCAATCGTATACAGATTTGCCACACGTTCGTCTTAGAGATCTCATTTCTACTGTATTTATTATACTTTCATCCTTCTTTTGCCAGTTTTATGCTTCACTTTCATACATAAGGGTCGGCACAAGAACACCATTATGCACTGCCATCTTAGCTTTTTTGGATAGGCGTTTGTTTGCGATGAAAACTTTAAGTGCATCATTTACTCTGTTGCCTGCCCCAACCCTTTTTTCAATATCCTTCTCCACCCTCCCATCCTTTGTAAACATACTTCCTAAATAAACAAATTCATCCACTTGTTCCAGATTTTCACCGTTTACACTAATGTTGTAGACTGTCATGTTTCCTTCTTTTTCGAAAATCATTACCTTGGACTTATTCACATTCATCATCAAACCGTATCGCTTGCATACCTCATACATACTAGACACCAGGGCTTGTAGTTCATGCTCGTTGTCTGCAAGTAGCACAGCGTCGTCCGCATATAACAAACAGCTTATAATAATAATTATAATAATAAATTGGATGATTTATAGAGCGCCATTTTTATGAATTAATCAACTCAAGGGGCTGTGGCTCCATTTTATGAATTATAGGGTGTTTTTTAGAGGTTTGGTTTTAAACTGGAAACATTGTTTCTACAGACTGTCAATTTGTCAGTTGACAGTTGATTTGTAGTCAGTGCATTTTGCCATTTCACCCAGTTGCTCGATTAAGTTGTCGAATATTGGACTTTACGATTGCGCTTCATTCGAGATAGCCGTCGCACTCATATGCCCGGAATCATATTTAAACAATAATGGCATAAAATTATCTATTAAATAAAACCAATATCGTAGACATTAAGATTATTTTAATGTATTTTTATTTATTTTGAATTTGTATACCTCTAAAAAAAACATCCTTGTACACATTGTTAGGTTTTCTGCATTTTCCTTCGGAGAAACGACATGCTGGTTAGTAAGTTTTAGTGACAGCTGTGATATCTGTTGTGTTTTAATTAAACATTTAAATTCAGAACTCATGGTTCCATTTTCAAAATCCCGTGAGTTCGTTATTTGAATTCCTATTTAAGTATGTAAGTGCGTATGCATATACGAGTATATACGCGTGCATGTATTTATTTGAATGTATGTCACGTGATCTGCTCACCCTTCATGCATTACTCACAGCCAATAAGAACCCGTATTGAAAACAAATGAACATCAAGCCAAATTGAACCAATGAAATCGCTTGGCCCCCATGAAAAACGTCGTAATTAAAAAAATGACAAAAATAAATCAAATATTAAATGTCCGCTACGTGAAACAGTCGAAGAAATCGAGGTGCGTAGAGTCCGTTCACGACAAGGAGACCGTTTGCAATAGTATGAATGACAGTGCGTTTACAAAAAACCTAGACGCTATTTTTATTTTATTTTTTTATGATTGGGAAACCAAAAAAATTTCAATCGTATATTCAACTCACTAACTAACTAACTAACTTACCATCACGCCGTCTACCCGGAGGGGTAGGCAGAAAGAATGGAACGCCACACTGTTCTGTCCTGACATATGTCTCTCGCTTCCTCTACATTCATACATCTTGTCATGCACGCACGTCGATTTTTTCGACTCCTCACGTGACCGACATTCAATATTTGATTGATTTGATCGTGCCACGTTTTCCTCGGCCTTCCTCTATTTCTAGCTCCGTTCACGCCGTTTACATATACCTTCTTTACCATTCTGTCTTCACTCATTCTTTCCATGTGTCCAAACCATCTTAATGACCCTTTCCTTATTTTGTTCATAACACTTTCATTCGCACCACATTCACTTCTTATACTTGCATTTGTCACTCTATCATAAACAGATTTGCCACACATTCGTCTTAGAGATCTCATTTCTACTGCATTTATTCTACTTTCATCCTTCTTTTGCCAGTTCCATGCTTCACTTCCATACATAAGGGTCGGCACAAGAACACCATTGTGCACTGCCATCTTAGCTTTTTTAGATAGGCTTTTGTTTGCGATGACAACTTTAAGTGCACCATTTATTCTGTTGCCTGCCCCAACCCTTCTTTCAATATCCTTCTCCACCCTCCCATCCTTTGTAAACATACTTCCTAAATAAACAAATTCATCCACTTGTTACAGATTTTCACCGTTTACACTAATGTTGCAGACTGTCATGCTTCCTTCTTTTTCGAAAATCATTACCTTGAACTTATTCACATTCATCATCAAATGGTATCGCTTGCATACCTCATACATACTAGACACCAGGGCTTGCAGTTCGTGCTCGTTGTCTGCAAGTAGCACAGCGTCGTCCGCATACAACAAACAGCTTACTGACACATCTTCCATTTTTGCACCTGCTTCCAACCCTTTCAGCTCTTTCATCGTATATTCAAACATTGAAATAAATTAACATGTTTATTTTATTATTTTTTATTAACAAAAATGCTATCGGCTAAATTGTAATAATTATCAAAAGTTCATTAAAATTATAATTTGCTTATTATTTTTTTCTTGTAAAAGCGACTATGATATTTTCTTCCTTTATTGGTTTTTATTATTACAATATTTGCTCCTTGCAGGTGTTTATCTCTAGTATATTATAAAAATTCTTTCTGGATTATGTATTTAAACTGTCAGAGCTGACTCAAACAATATGGGATTAATCAATAATAAAAATAATATTTCGAAAATACTCCTGCAAAACGAGTATTTTTCGAATCACCGAATACGAGATGTCAAAGAATGCCAAATACGTACGGTTCCCTCCATGTCTCGGAACGTACTGACGCCGCGCGGCTTATTTGACTCGGCAACCAATCAAATTGCAAAAACTATCACCGCACTCATACATTGATACGAGATCTTCAATTTGTGAATGAACTCTAATCCGTAATAAGTTTTAACTTGTAATTTGATGTAATTTTTTTTTCACACACGTTATCAATTTCACAATTAACAACACCAAATTGTGCTCCTTTTGATTTCTTTACTACTGTCATAAAACAACAATCAGAATAAAATTCAAAATAATCCAGAAACGTTCTCGGGCATGTACATCGTGTGCATTTCGGCTTACTTTAAGAGAGAATCGAAGTATTCCTCTCTCACTATCTTGTATTCAAAAAATTCTATTATATATAACTATCAACGACGACATGCGTATATTTTTATACTTATACTCGTATATACTTATACTTGTATACGAATACTGGATTTCACCCATGGTGGGTGATTAATTCATGTAATTTAATTGTATCTCAATAGAGACGAAGATGCAAACTGGAAACTGAATATGGTTGATCAAGGTGTTTACAGGACTTATGACCTGTCATTGGTTGGGTTACGCGCACGCTTTATGTTAAGATTTAGATTAATCTTAAAAAGATTAACATATGTAATCAAATCTACATAGATGGCGTATTGAAACTGACATGTGAAGTTAAACATAGATATGTAACATATATACAACCTCCAAAAATTTGTCTTACATGGTCATAAAGAAATAGGTGGAATGGGGAATGTTGTAATTACATAAAGCGTGCGCTTAAGCCAACCAATGAGAGGTCATAAGTCCTGTAAACACCTTGATCAACCATATTCAGTTTCCAGTTTGCATCTTCGTCTCTATTGAGATACAATTAAATTTGACGACATGCGTATTTATTGCCTATTTATATTATTATTTTATCGTTAATTGAGGGGTAGGCAGAGAGAATGGACCACCACACTACTCCATCCTGACGTACCTCTCTAGCTTCCTCCACATTAATACAGCGAGTCATACACGCACATCGTTGAGTGACATGTTTCGCCTGTCGCATTATCAAATGTGAACATTTGACATGTTAGCACTAGAAACTCCATTATGGACTACCATCTTTACTTTACTGGATAATATTTTTAATAATGTAAAAATAGGAGTTTAGACAGTATGGTAATGATCCCGCAGTCACGACCTTCCCGTATGCACCAATTGAAGTGAATTAGGAAACGCCAAGAATGCAACTCCAGCCCAATCGATAGTGCAGTAACTGCATTTAAGCAGGGCGTGCAAAAGTCAAAGCTACAATGTGCAGTGTCTTGTTCTTTTTTTTGCTTTATTTAGGACTGTGTACTGTTATTTCTCGGAGCCTGTTCCTCGTATGTAGATGTCCAATTGTCTCGCCATCTTTTGGGCGGTCTTCCTGGAAGTCCATCTCCTGTTAATACTTCATCTGCTGCTTTACTTATCACTATTTCAGACCATGCTCTTTCCACATGATGAATTTATCAACAGTGTCAGGCATGTAACTGGTAAAAGAAGGATGAAAGTAGAATAAATGCAGTAGAAATGAGATCTCTTAGACGAATGTGGGATACTCTGTGTATGATGATATGGGCGAGTGGAGAGGGATATTGAAAGAAGGGCTGGGGCAGGCAACAGAGTGAATGGTGCACTTAAAGTTGTCATCGCAAACAAAAACCTATCCAAAAAAGCTAGAATTGCAGTGCATAATGGTGTTCTTCTACCGACCCTTATGTGTGGAAGCGAAGCATGGAACTGGCAAAAGAAGGATGAAAGTAGAATAAATGCAGTAGAAATGAGATCTCTTAGACGAATGTGTGGATACTCTGTGTATGATAGAGTGTCGAATGAAAATATAAGAAGTGAATGCGGTGCGAATGATGCGTGTTATGAACAAAATAATGAAAGGATCATTAGTATGGTTTGGACATATGGAATGAATGAATGAAGAAAGAATGGAAAAAAAATTATATGTTAACGATGTAAATGGAACCACAAATAGAGGAAGACGGAGGAAAACGTGGCACGATCAAATTAATCAAATATTGAATGTCGGCCATGTGAGGAGTCAGAGAAATCGACGCGCGTGCATGACACGATGTATGAATGTTGAGAAAGCGAGAGAAATATGTCAGGAAAGAAAAGTGTGGCAGTCCATTATTTCTGCCTACCCCTTCGCGGAGACGGCGTGATAGTAAGTTAAAATTTATCAATGAAAGCAAAAATGGCCGTTCACAATGAAATTCTAGTTCCAACCCTTATGTAGAGATGAGATCCCTTAGATGTATGAGTGATGAATCGATATATGACAGTTTCAAATGTCGTTAATAGGAAGGAATGTAGAGCGGAAAAAAGTATTATGAACAAAATTATGGAAGGATCGCTGTGATGGTTTGGTCACATGGAAAGCGTGGATGCAGAAAGAATGGTGAAAAAAGTATGCGTTAACGATGTCAATGGAGTACGGAGTCGAGAAAGACCGAGGAAAACATGACATGACTAAATTAATCTAATTCATCAAAGGTCGACCGTGTAAGAATCGGAAGAATCGACGTGCGTGTATGAATTGGTGTATAAATGTGGAGGAAGGTAGACCGGAGTGATATTGTGGATAATGTAGCAGTCCATTCTATCTGTCTATCCCTCCGGGGAAACGGCGTGATGGTTGGATTTACGTATTTTAATTTCTTAATTTTTGTGTACAAAACTAACTAACTAACTAACCATCACGCCATTTCCCCGAAGGGATAGGATGGATTGCCACAATGCTCTGTCCTGGCATACCTCTCGGGTTCCTCTACATTCATACATCGTACAATGCACGCACGTCGATTATTCCGACTTCGAATGTGGCCGCCTTTGAGTAATTGATTAATTTGGTCATGCCATGTTTCCACCGGTCGTCCTCGGTTTCTTTTTCTACTCACGCTGCTTGTGTACAACTTTTTAACCATTCTTCTCTCATCCATTCGTTCCATATTTCTAAACCATCCCAAGGATCCTTTTTTAAATTTTATCCATGATGCAGTCATCTGCCTTACATTTCTCTCTTATTTCATAGTTCGGTATTCTATCATACAACGTTTTCGCGCACATTATTCTTAGTGATCTCATTTCTACGGCGTTTATCCTGCTTTCATCCTTCTTTTGCCAGCTCCAAGCTTCACTTTCATGCGTGAGGGTTGGCACTAGAACTCCATTGTGTACTGCCATCTTTGCTTCTGTGGATATATTTCTATTTGTGTACAAATCTTTCAAAGTACCATTCTAGTGTTTAAAAAGATCTGAATCCATAGAAAAACAGTTAAGAAGACTCGTAATTACATCATTTTGACGTTTCTGTGTTCTATTTTCAAAAGTGCGTAAATCAGTCTGCGCTCATTCTCCGCATCCATGGAAATGGAACGTGCAATTCCAAATTCAAATCTCTAAACAGACCAACGCCTGTGTTCGATTATGCAACGAGTCTGGGAGTGTGTTTTTTATTTCAATTTTATGGCTAAACATTAATCGTTAGTATTTCTGCCGTTTCCTCCGTCCTGTGTTTGGAGCAATCACATTGATTCTACCGGGATTACACCAAGCCACGAAAAACATTCATTTTTTGTGTACTTTCTTCTACATTTTTTCAAAATTATTAATTTTATATATTATTAATTTACATTAATTAACAATGCGTCTCTATACACGGAAAGCACTGCTAGTGTCAGAGTAAATGGAGACCTTACAGCCTGTTTTGATATCAATAAAGGTGTCAAACAGGGATGCGTAATGCGTCCCCGTGGTTATTTCATCTATATATAGACAAGTGTATGAAAAGATTGGATGTAGGTGCCAAAATGAGCGGAGTGTCAGTAAGCTGTCTCTTGTATGCGGATGACGCTGTCCTACTTGCAGACAACGACCATGAACTACAAGTCCTGGTGAATAGTATGTATGAGGTATGCATGCGAAATGATCTGATGATGAATGTTAATAAGTCCAAGGTAATGATTTTTGAAAAAGAAGAAATCATGACAGTCTGCAACATTAGCGTGAATGGTGAATATTTTGGAGCAAGTATATGAGTTCGTGTATTTAGGTAGTATGTTTACAAGAGACGGGCGAGTGGAGAGGGATATTGAAAGAAGGGTTGGGGCAGTAAAAAAGTGAATGGTGCACTTAAAGTTGTCATCGCAAACAAAAACCTATCCAAAAAAACTAGAATGGCAGTGCACAATGGTGTTCTTCTATTGGACATACGGAAAGAATGAAAGAAGAAAGAATGGTAAAAAAATATATGTAAACGATGTAAATGGAACCAGAATTTAAATGTCGGCCATGTGAGGAGTCAGAAAAATCGACGCGCGTGCATGATACGATGTATGAATGTTGAGGAAGCTAATTGAGAAATATGTCAGGAAAGAAAAGTGTGGCAGTTCATTCCTTTTGCCTACCCCTTTGGGGAGACGGCGTGATGGTTAGTCAGTTAGTTAGTTAGGTGGCACTTCAGACCTATTTAGATGCAATTGTAGTGTATTTATAAACACACTAATGATAATAGCAACGAAGTTTCTGTAGATTCTACGGCATTGATTCCACGAGTGGGAACGTGGAAACTCCTGAAGAGTGTGGGTGGATCTGTAATCATACGTATTAGAAGTAAAATGTGCGTCTGTTAGCACAATCAATTAAAATAATCAATAGCTTATATCGCATTTCACAAGAGTGGTGAAAGAAGCGACGTATCTTGGTGGTCTTTCGAATAAGGTATACAAATCTCTTGGTTTCAAATCTCACATAGCGAGAATCTTCTTCTTCAAGTACCCTGTCGGGTCCCCCCAACGTTGGCGATCACCTCGGCGAACCTGTCCCTATCCTACAGCTCCTCCACACTTCGGATGCCGGTCCACTCCCTCACGTTTCGCAGCCAGGACATCTGTCTTCTTCCGGGCCCTCGGCGTCCCTCAATTTTTCCCTCCAATATCAGTTGGAGAAGGTGGTACTTTTCCTCACGCAGTATATGACCCAGATGTGAAATCTTTCGAACCTTGATAGATGATAACAGTTCCCTGTCAACTCTAGCTCGCCTCAGGACTTGCATTGGACGGCATTGGTAACCATGTCTGTCCAGGGAACTCTGAGCATTCGGCGATGGAGCCACATTTCAAATGCTTCTAGTCTGTTCATTGAGTTAACCTTCAAGGTCCACGTTTCTCATCCGTACAATAAAACAGACCACACATAGCATTTGATCATTCTCTGGCGGAGTTTCAAGTTTACTTTATCATTGCAGAAGAGTGATTGCGAGAATAAAGGCAGAAAAGTACAATTGTTGCGTGTCGTGTCATGAACGATTGGCAGAAGATACTCTTATTGAGAGTATCTCTGAAGCAAATATGGCACGATATGGACTATAGAGAGCTGAAGAGAATTGCTGAAGACCGAGGAGTAAGAAGAAACGACTTATCGATCAGAACACCCACATTGCCCAATTCGCTGACGATACGGGCATCATCCAGTTCTAAAAGGCCACTTCTCGCGACCCGCAGGGTGCAAAAACAGGCCGACGTGCTAGAGGTATAGTGCAGAAACTGGCGCATTACCATCAACCCGAGTAAAAGCGCAGCAACCCTTTTCAGTACACATTCCTCCAAACATTCCCAACATAAAAATGTTCGGCCAAGACGTTCCTTCGACCAAAACAATCAAATACCTTGGGGTTACCTTGGATTCTAAGCTGACATGGAGGCCACACATTACAAATAAAGTCAAAGCCGCGTCAAGAGAAATCTCAGTCCTCTACCCAATGTTAGCTAGAAACAGTAAACTAAGCACCGACAATAAACTCCTGATATACAAAACGGTCATAAGGCCGATATTCACTTACGCAGCCCCAATCTGGGGCTATGCAGCTTCGAGTCACATACAAAAACTCCAAATCCTGCAAAATAAGGCTATCCGTTTATCGCTTGGTGCGCCTTCATGGACCAGGATCACACAACTGCACCTAGAATCGGGAATCATGATGATAGATGAATTCATTCTGAAACTTGCCGAACGTTTTTACAAAAGACTCCCTTCACATCCTAACCCCACATTAAAAGACCTCTCAAATTACGACCCAAACACCTCCAACCGCCACAAGCGTATAAAATCGATCCTCCTTCAGAGGAACACTCCGGGCCACACAAATCATGCCCCCGCATAAACTAACAACCCACCAAATCAGTGCGTGTGTGACTCCCTGTATAAATGTGGAGAAATGTGTCAGAATCGAGTAGTGTGGGGGTCCATTCTCTCTGCCTACCACTCCGGGAAAACGGCGTCATGATTTGTTGTCGTTGATAAATCCTTTTCTGTCTTCCCTTTCAGAGAAACGGGGCGATGGTTAGTAATGATATGCCTACTTTTGATTTCACAAGACCTTGCATCAAGAAATTATGCATAATAAAATTGTTTGCGTAGTTATTTAAGTGTTGATTCAATAGTTTTGCTATTAACGCATTCCTAGCAATGTTAAATAATATTATTATATACGTGAACGCAAGGTGAGAACTTTACCAAGTGTGTGGGCAGAGACAAAAGTTTCCGACACAGAGGATTCCCATCGCTTACGAAATTTTGAATTAAATGTGGGGCCGATATTCTACTTCACCCACTTCAATCTGTCGTTTGTGTGCGGACCTTTTCCTCGGTTATTCCTTAACAGATCCTTAGGAAACTTACAGAATTGATTAAGTGGAATACGGCGGTGGTTATAGGCATATTTTTGTTACTAATCGAGCTCTAATTAACTTTATAAATTAATAAATTAATTTAAAATTTTCGTAAGACAGGCGAATATAGACCTTAATAATCGAGGCTCTGAGTCTCAATCTTTAGAGTTCATATTCGCTTGGCATGGTCAGGAGAGAATTCAGCCATGTAATTTTGTATAGTGGCAACAATACGTTTTTCTTTCTGACAGTCCAATATATTTCGTTTTGCTTTGGGATGTACTTAATACGTTTTACTTATTACGTAGTATAATAATTGGTTGTTTAATTGGTACAATCTTGAGATGAGTAATTCATAAAAATGGCGCTCTACAAATTATCCAATTTATTATATTATTATATGATATGTTCTCACAGCTATCAATTGTCAAAAAATTTTTTTTTTAAAAAGTGAAAACTTCTGAAAGTCAAAGGCGATGGTTTTTGAAAGGGCAAATGACAGTTTATAACATAAGTGTGAACGAAGAGAACTTAGAGTACGTGAGTGAATTTGTGTATTTAGGTAGCATGTTCACAGTGGATGGCCGAACGGATAGTGACTTCGAAAGAAGGGTTGGTGCGGGTAACAAAGGGAACGGAGCTTTAAAAATAGTTATTGGAAACAAGAATTCATCAATGAAAGCTAAAATGGTCGTTCACAATAGAGTATGGAAGCGAAGCATGGAACTGGCAGAAAAATGATGAGAGCAGAATAAATGGGGTAGAGATAAGGTCCCTAAGACGTATGGGTGGTAGAACGATATACGACAGAATCTCAAATGCTGATATAAGAAAGGAATGTAGAGCGGAAGGAGGTATTATGAACAAAATTATGAAAGGATCGTTGCGTTGATTCGAACATATGGAGCGCATGGATGGAGAAAAAATGGTTAAGAAAGTATACGTTAATGAAGTAAATGGAGTACGGAGTCGAGACAGACCGAGGAAAACATGGTATGACCAAATTAATCACATTTTAAAGGTTGGTCGTGTTAGAAGTCGGAAGAATATAATACTTTCATCCTTCTTTTGCCTGTTCCATTATTCATAAGGGTTGATACAAGAACACCATTGTGCACCGTCAGAAAAATTAAAATAAAACGCTTAAAGGGGTTTAAAACGATTTTATAAAATATTATCGAAAGGGGAATTTGAAATAGAGGAAAACGTGGCACGAACAAATAAATCAAATATTGAATGTCGGCCACGTGAGAAGTCGGAAAAATCGATTTGCGCGCATGACGCAGTGTATGAATGTTGAGGAAGCGAGAGAAGTATGTCAATAAAGAAAGCGTGGCAGTCCATTATTTCTGCCTGCGCCTTCAGAGAGACGGTATGATGGTTAGTAAGTTAGTTTCAAATCAAATGAAATCAAATCAGTTTATTTTCTCAAAAGACATTACAAACTTTTTTTTATAGTTTAAGACATCTATTGAGAACAGGTTAAACATAATAAATATATAATACCAGGAACGCATGAGAGATGGTTCGACATTAGGAATACAAGATACTCTACAAAGTCAAGAGTATTTTTTGTCTTCTCGATCTCCGAAGCGATCATGTTCAGCAGTTTGATTGCTCTCCCCACCGGCATCACCAGACGCAGGTTGGTTCTGCATGCTGGGAGATAAAACAGTCTGTGCTGACGCTGTCGAAGATAACCATCCGGAACATAAAGATGGATAGCCTCCAAGATGACGGAATTCTCAAAGAATCCCCTGATAAGTCTGAAGAAATGGGTAAGTGTGCACCCATCCCTTCTTATCTGTAAACTATTGGTCCCAGCATGCCCAAGAGGAATGCAGTGGGATAAAGCCACGGATAGTTAGTTAGTAAGAATCGAAAAGGCTTGGCACAGTAATCTTTTGGACCTCCCTACTGTCACTTTCATGTACGTCAACATTCAATATAGCCACGTATTGAGCTGGCTATTGCCTCATGGCTATCGAGAATACTGATAAATGTACAAAAAACACTAAATTAATTTAACTCTAATTGATAAAATAACATTATTATCGTTTCACAATATCCTATGTTACAACTGAGACGACATTACGAAAAGTTGCTTAAGATACTAAGACATGCTTGAGAACAATCATTAAGAATTGCTTGAATGAAGAATTAATATGGCTTTTTTTTTAATGTATACAAATACTTAATAAACACAAATCTTCATAGATGGCGTTAGTATGTAGATTGTATAAACTTCCACGTAAAGAGTAGTCTTAGACTTTAACATATATACTAACTAACTAACCATCACGCTGTCTCCCCGGAGGGGTAGGCAGAAAGAATGGAACGCCACACTGTTCTATCCTGACATACTTCTCTCGCTTCCTCTACATTCATTCATCTTGTCATGAACGCAGTCGATTTCTCCGACTCCTCACGTGTCCGACATTCAATATTTGATTGATTTGATCGTGCCACGTTTTCCTCGGCCTTCCTCTATTTCTAACTCCGTTCACGCCGTTTACATATACCTCCTTTACCATTCTGTCTTCACTCATTCTTTCCATGTGTCCAAACCATCTTAATGACCCTTTCCTTATTTTGTTCATAACACTTTCATTCGCACCACATTCACTTCTTATACTTGCATTTGTCACTCTATCATATACAGATTTGCCACACATTCGTCTTAGAGATCTCATTTCTATTGCATTTACTCTACTTTCATCCTTCTTTTGCCAGTTCCATGCTTCACTTCCATACATAAGGGTCGGCACAAGAACACCATTGTGCACTGCCATCTTGGCTTTTTTGGATAGGCTTGGATAGGCTTAACATATATACAACTTCCAAAAAAAGTTTGTCAGACATGGTGATCATAAGAAGGAAGGTGGAATGGGGAATGTTGTATTATAATACATAAAGCGTGCGCTTAACCCAACCAATGACAGGTCATAAGTCCTGTAAACACCTTGAGCAACCACATTCTGTTTCCAATTGGCATCTTCGTCTCTATAAAAAAATATTGTTGTTCACGGCGGATGGCCGAACGGATAGTGACGTCGAAAGAAGGGTTGGTGTGGGTAACAAAGTGAATGGAGCTTTAAAAATAGTTATTGGAAACAAGAATTTATCAATGAAAGCGAAAACTGCCGTTCACAATGGAGTTCTAGTCCCAACCCTAATATATGGAAGCAAAGATGGAGGATGAGAGCAGAATAAATGCGGTAGAGATGAGGTATGTGTGGTAGAACGATATGCGACAGAATCTCAAATGCTGATATAAGAAAGGAGTGTAGAGCGGAAAAAGGTATTATGAACAAAATTATTAAAGGATCGGACATATGGAGCACATGGATGGAGAAAAAATGGTTAAAAAAGTATATGTTAATGATGTCAATGGAGTACGGAGTCGAGGCAGACCGAGGAAAACATGACACGACCAAATTAATCAAATTTTAAAGGTGGTCATGTTAGAAGTTGGAAGAATCGACGTGCGTGTATGACTCGCTGTATGAATGTGGAAGAAGCTAGAGAGGTGTACCAGGATAGAGTAGTGTGGCGGTCCATTCTCTCTGCCTACCCCTGTGAAGAAACGGCGTGATGGTTTGTTTGTTTGTTTGTTTACATTTAGTTTTTAAGTAGTGCTTGAAAACATGCAACGTTTCATAATCTTGCCCTAAAAGTATCATTACTAATTTATCTTACGTGTACCTAATGGTTATATGATGAAATCCCTATTAATCAATAGAATTAAATAAAACAAAAATAAAGGAGAGACACACATCTGAAGTGATAGATAAGAATGAATTCGGGTCATTTTGATACAAGGTAGTGACGAAAGATTTCAATTTTAACCCATTCATAGGTTTTTTATTTCATTTCATTTATTTATTTAAATACTCGTATATCCTAAGCATTACAGAATTTTCCAAAACACTAAAAGGCGGGCCACACTGTTTAAAACAAACTCTTCACAGGGGTGACCTTGGTGGAGAGCTGTGGAGCCCGCGGTTGGTGTAGCGTCCACACTTCCCTCAGGTGAGCCAGACTATCACAAAATACGCCAAATTCCGAGGTGATACCTACCGGCAAAACCATAGGCAGGTTGGTTCTGCATCGTGGGAGATAAAACAATCTATGGCCCCCTTGTCGAAGATAATTATCAGGGACGAACAGACCTACATCACTCAGGATTTCTGAGTTGTGTATACAACCGCCTATCAGTCGAAAGAAATGGACACCCAAGTGAATGTCTAGTCTCCTCTCGAGTGACTGGTAGCCCAGCATTCCTAGCAAGAAATCAGTCGGAAAGAGCCACGGGTAATATCCATACTCCTTAATATAGAGGTATCGCATAAATTTCTTCTGCACCCTCTCCACCATCAGGGAATATCGAACCTCATGCGGCACCCAGATAATGGAGCTAAATTCCAACTAACAATTATCGAATTATCTAGCGTATGTCACAAAAAAGTGCCAAGAGCTGAGAGTCACACAGATAGCAATGAAGATAGCCATGTCGGGTATCAGCTGCGGGAGAGAGTCAGAAATGAGGACATACGAGCCAGGATAAAGGTCTCCGACGTCATCAAAGATGGCCTCAACCCTTAAGTGGCGATGGGCGGGACATGATCCAGATGAAAAGTGGACAAGGCGACTGCTGGCTGGTGTCAGAAAACGGTAAAATGTGGAGTTGGGCGCCCAGTTGCATTGGCGCGACGATATCTGGAAGAGTACGGGAAGTGTCTGGATGCGGATCGCTCAGAATAGAAGGTAGTGGATAACCACAACAGGTAGAAGAAAAATAAGTCTAGAAAACATCAAGGAGGCTAAAAGTCTTCAAGAATTGTATGGCTATAAGTCCAGCAACTTGTTCCTATCCCGATGTAAATGTTGATGGAAAGCGTCAAGTGCAAACCTCATACTAAATAATTTAGGCATTCGGGTTCTCGTTGATGCAGAGTTCAGATATCCGGTGCCATTCCATGCAACCCCTTAAAAACCGTTCAACATAGCTTGTAGTGTATCCTTTCTTTACATTTCAGCCATTGTAGCTCCTTAAGATGGTGTGTTATATGACAATTCTTCGGCACACCCCTTATCAGTCCTGCTGCTGCATTGAATGCAGACTGGAGTATAAGTTTGTTGTTTGCGGCTGTTGGCGTAGACTCCATTGCAGTAATCTAGTCGTGACACGATGTTACAACTATAACTTCAGATAGAGTAGAAGAAAGCGTAGATTATGTATCTCAAGAATGCTACAGATAAATAAATAGAATTTTGACAGGATAAGCATAGATTAAAGTATTTAAATTACAAGTTGGTGATCGGTTTTCTCCCGAACTTGAGTGCTTTATCTGTGGTTATTTTAGGAGTTCTGTATACGCCCACCGCTACTTAAAGTGTGGGTAGGTATACCGATAGAAATTCTTCATAACGAAGAGGCCAGTGAGAGGTTCCAATCAATAAACAAGATGACATAATTAAAATGCCTAAAGAGAGGATCGACTGGCACACCTCTAACCTTCCTTGAAGATGTTGTGTGGCTACACGTTGCTTCTAAAACATTTCATATTTCTAATTCTACTTCCTTCCTAAAGACCTACGAGTATGTGATCTGGTCTCCAGAGGGTTGCTCCTTCTATGATTAGAATTCCAAGCTGTTCTTCCATCTTTTAGGAGGTCTCCCACGAGGACGAGTCCCATGAGGCTGAATATGTAGTTTAACATTAGCGTAAATGGTGGAAATTTGGAGCAAGTAGATGAGTTCGTGTGTTTAGGTAGTATATTTACAGTGGAGAGGAATATTGAAAGAAGGGTTGGGGCAGGCAACAAAGTGAATGGTGCACTTAAAGTTGTCATCGCAAACAAAAACCTATCTAAAAAAGCTAAGATGGCAGTGCATAATGGTGTTCTTGTGCCGACCCTTATGTATGGAAGCGAAGCATGGAACTGGCAAAGAAGGATGAAAGTAGAATAAATGCAGTAGAAATGAGATCTCTTATACGAATGTGTTGATACTCTGTGTATGATAGAGTGTCGAATGAAAATATAAGAAGTGAATGCGGTGCGAATGATGGTGTTATGAACAAAATAATGAAAGAATCATTAAGATGGTTTGGACATATGGAAAGAATGAATGAAGAAATAATGGTAAAAAAATATATATGTTAACAATGTAAATGTAACCAGAAATAGAGGAAGGCCGAGGAAGACGTGGCACTGTCAAATAAATCAAATATTGAACGTCGTCTCCCCGAAGGGGTAGGCAGAAAGAATGGACTGCAACACTTTTCTTTCCTGACATATTTCTCTCGATTCCTCAACATTGACGACCTTCGTGGCAGAGTGGTAAGAGCTCTGATTCCCATTCCGAAGGTTCTGGGTTCGATTCCCGGCGATGGCAGTGTGATTGTCACACTGTCTTTGGTCTGGCGTAGTATTCTCGTGACAATAAAATGGCGATAGATTGGCTACCTGTCACATGTCACGAGAATCAATATATCAGCTTAAAAAACAAATTGTATACTGTAATTGGGTTCAAGCGACCTGTTATATACGTAAAAAAATAAAAATAAACATTCATACATCGTGTCATGCACGCGCGTCGATTTCTCTGACTCCTCACATGGCCGACATTCAATATTTGATTTATTTGATCGTGCCACGTTTTCCTCGGTCTTCCTCTATATCTGGTTCCATTTACATCGTTAACATATACTTTTTTTACCATTCTTTCATCATTCATTCTTTCCATATGTCCAAACCATCTAAATGATCCTTTCATTATTTTGTTCATGACACCATCATTCGCACCGCATTCACTTCTTATATTTTCATTCGACACTCTATCAGAGTATCCACACATTCGTCTAAGAGATCTCATTTCTACTGCATTTATTCTACTTTCATCCTTCTTTTGCCAGTTCCATGCTTCGCTTCCACACATTCGTCTACGCGTAACATATAACCAAACCAAAGCAGTGATACTTCTATGTTATTTTCTTCCTCTCTACATTCCTTCCTGATATTATCATTTGATATTCTATCAGACATTGTTATACCAGAAATTAATCTTTATAATCAGAACATGTACATATTATATATATTGTGTTCATTATACTAAGCGTATGCCGTCGTACGATTGCCATAAACCAAACATTATCACGAGGGTAATAAATTACAGTCTTGCCACAACTCAAAAACTTGAATCAAGTAGGTACTTGGTTTAAAAAAATTATATTTTATTTGTGTACAGTACTGAAATCTCAGATGGCGCCATTCTATACAAATATGAAATAAAAACTAAATAATGGATTTCACCCTTTGCGGATAAATTATTTTTGTTTTATAATTTTTATTTATTTTATAATATATTAGTATTTGTCTACAAGAATTTGTATACATTCAAAATGTTGTTGTTTAAATAAAACTGGTACATGCAGGCATAAAATTGGAGAGACATCTCCAGGCGAAATCTAGTACAGTATGATTTGCAGAGACTTTCACAGTACATTAATAAAGGTTTTCTGCTTAATGCTTTCTAATCTTAATAGATGACGCTAGTGTAGAGTGAACTACAAAATGTAAAGATAGGCGTAGAAACCTACCATATATACAAGTTCTAAAAATTTGTCAGACGTGGTGGTCATAAGTCGGAATGGGGAATGTTGTTAAACGTGAAGCGATCGCTCAACCCAACCAACGACAGGTCAGAAGTCCTGTAAGCGCCTCGGCCACCACCTTCTGTTCCCAGAAAACAATTTACATCTTCGTCTCTATTGAGATAGAATTAATCCTTATAAAATAAAAATGATTTATCCGCAATGGGTGAAATCCAGCATTTGTCTACAAGAATTTGTATACATTCAAAATGTTGTTGTATAAATAATTTGTTATTTTTGTATACAAATACTTGTAGACAAATACTTGATTATTACCCATTGCGGGTTAATCTTTTTTTTAGGAAACAAATTATCTTAATAGATGGCGCTAGTGTATAACAATGTGAAGTTAATAAAAATAGTAGCATATATACAAGTTCCAAAAAATTGTCAAATGTGGTGTCGTAAGAAGGGAGGAATGGGGAATGTTGTTAACATAAAGTGATCGCTTAACCCAACCAATGACAGGTCATAAGTCCTGTAAACGCCTCGACTGCCATATTCTGTTTCCAAATAATTTACATCATCGTCTCTATTGAGATACAATTAATCCTTAAAAACTAAATATTTTAATTTGATGGTCAACAATATAAACTAACTAACTAACTAAATGACTGAACTAATGGGCTGTCACACCTTTCTTTCCTGACATATTTCTCTTGCTTCCTCAACATTCATACATCGTGTCATGAACGCGCGTCGATTTATCTGACTCACCACGTGGCCGACATTTTTAATTTATTTGATCACATGATCGTTGAATAATGGTTAAAATGATGTGTACAAGCAGTGTGAGTGGAAACAGAAGCCGTGGAAGACCAAGGAAATCATGGCATGACCAAATAAATCAAATACAAATAAAACCAGCGAGAGGCCGCCAAAGGGACGCCTATATGGACCTGGTGTTAAGACATGGTCAGTGACACAGAGATGAAGAGACTGGATGGAGACAAGACTGAGTGGAGGAAACGAGTGAAGCTGGTTGCAGACCAATCCTCAGGATTATAACCATGAAGAAGAATCTTTAAACTTCACTTCGAAGGGCACTACAAATCCATTTTTTTAAATACCTTATATTTGATATGGTGTTTATCCACAGCCGATATTGCCCATGTCTTAAAGTGAAATCTTTACCTGAAACAAAAAATAAAACAGTTATTTTAAACAATAATTTGAACTGTGAAAATATCACCAAGATCTGTTAATTGGTTGCAAGTCCATTGAGTTCAAAGAATAGAAGAAGAGGACTCTTCTTTTATATATATAATGAATCTAGAGAGGTGTCGTGTGGCAGTTCATTTTAAAAAAAAAATTAAGATAATCAAATGATTTTACTGAAATCTCTTGATGGAAGTTCATTTGAAATAATAATTAAATAAAACGATGTTTTTTAACTACTTCCACTTTTGTCTTTGTTTCGACAGCGACCGGTTTCGCCAGGCTCGCTGGCATCGACAGACTGATGACACTATTGGAAATCGAGTCCTTTATATACATACAGAGGGGTGGTAAACATGATTCTATGCAAAAATATTTTTTCAAACGTTATATATAAATATGTAAGCGATAATGAAATTTAAAATCCATTATATTAAATACGAACCTCCTTGAATACCTGTAATACCAATATTTAAATTCAGAAAATTTTACATAAATATTTGAAGATTATTTTTGTACAGAATCATGTTTACCACCCCTGATTTGTATGTACATATAAAGAATTAAGTTTACAATAGTGTCACCAGTCTGTTGATGCCAGCGAGCCTAGCGAAACCGGTCGCTGTCGAAATAAAGACAAAAGTGGAAGTAGTTAAAAAAAACATTGTTTTATTTCATTATTATTTTTAAAAATTTTAAATTAATAAACTTATCACTTAAGTGGGTATGGAAGGGCGCTCTGGATATATACGGTCTGGAGAATTCCATCTGTACGGATATGAATGATGCCTTTAAGAGGCAAAACCGTTTAGATGAAGAGCACTTATAGAGAGGAAGTCGTCCAAGAACATGTATATTACCATTTGACAGTGGCGGTGGGTGGCTGCATACCAACAAAACAAAACAAAAAAATTATATATACGTAATTTTTCACACGGTATCACAACAACAACAACAAACCATCACGTAGGGGTAGGCATCCTGGCACACCTCTTTAGCTTCATCCACATTCATACAGCGAGTCATACACGCACGTCGATTCTTTCAACTTCTAACATGACCAACATTTAAAATTTTATTAATTTGGTCATGCCATGCTTTTCTCGGTCTGCCTCGACTCCGTACTCCATTTACATCATAAACGTATACTAATTATTAGTACTCAATTTACATCATAAACGTATACTATAATGTATTGGAAAAAAATCTGTAATGCTTTAGATATATTTTAAATTAAAAAAAGAAATGAAATATATTTAATTAAAATATAATAAATATTTGTAAATGTATACTTATACCTGTATACGAAATCCTGGATTTTCACCAAAGGGTGGTTCACCAGCTTCTAACAATACGTTAATTAGGCGACAGCCTTCGCATTGTGTTAATAAGGTAGTTTGCTAAATGCCGAAAATCATTCTCCATAGATGGCGTTAGTGGGTCGGTTGTAAAGGTTAATCTTGAAAAATTCACAAGTGCAATCAAATCTACATAGATGGCTGATTGAAACTGACACGTGAAGATAGATATGGATTTGAAGTATATATACATCTTCCAAAAATTTGTCATGCATGATCATAATAACAAAGGTGGAATGGGGAATGTTGTAATTACGTAAAGCGTGCGCTTAACCCAACCAATGACAGGTCATAAGTCCTGTAAACACCTTGATCATCCATTTTCAGTTTCCAGTTTGCGTCTTCGTCTCTATTGAGATACAATTAAATTTAAAATATAATAAATCTCATGGACCCCAATTTTTTTTTACAATTGTCGTAGACCCCTTGCAAGTTGTCGTAGACTCCTGGGGGTCTATATAGACTCTTTGAGAATCACTGATGTAGACCGAGGAAAACATTGCATGACCAAATGAATCAAATTCTAAAGGTCGTACATGCGAGAGGTGGAAAGAATCGACGAGCTTGTACGATTCGCTGTATGAATGTGTAGGAAACTAGGAAGGATTTCCAGGATAGAATGGTGTGACAGTAGCATAAGGAGGTGGTGGAATGAAACGTCATTCGTGTTAACACGTTGATACATTTATTTACTCTTTCTAAAGCACTGAAGGTGTTAGGTTTTTAACTTACACTAATTTAAACGTACGTTATAAATACATCCCTCTCTGCGTTTCTATCGCCCAAACCCAATAAGTGTATTTCTATAAATATTATTGTTTATTGAGACTCTTATTTTGATAGTGTACAGTCAGCGCAGTGGAGTGCATGTTTCAACTTTAATTATTTTTATTTTTTGTATAAAACAGGTCGTATGAACTTAATTACATAATATATAAAATTTGTTTTTAGCTATTATATTTCATTTATTTATTTATTTAAACACATCAAAAACATCACAGAACTACATTCCAATACACCAATGATAAATAATATTATTAACAAAAAGTTTGAGATACAACAGTAAATAACACACAATGAAATAATATGATGAACTCACAATTATATGAATTCATTCTGAAACTTGCCAAACGTTTTTACAAAGGACTTCCTTCACATCCTAACCCCACAATAAAATACCTCTCAAATTACGACCCAAACACCTCCAGCCGCCACAAGCGCCAAAAGCGATCCTCCTTCAGGGGAACACCCCGGGCCACACAAATCATGCCCCCGCATAAACTAACAACCCACCAAATCACCTTCCAACAATGCTCCCATCAGACGGAAGAGGAATAGCCACATGAGCTGAATCTCTGGAAGCCAGAAGATCCAAGTCCAACAATGACAGAAACGACGCCTCCCTCAGGTCAACTACACTATCACTAAATACGTCCACCTCCGAGGTGACACGATTTAGCAAAGATATTGCTGTACCTACCGGCATAACCAATGCCAGGTTGGTTTTGCATCGTGGGAGATAAAACAATCTATGGCTCCATTGTCGAAGATAATTATCAGGGACGAACAGAACCCACATCACTCAGGATTTCTGAGTTGTGTATACAACCGCCTATCAGTCGAAAGATGTAAACACTCAAGTGAATGTCTCGTCTCCTCTCGAGTGACTGATAGCCTAGTATCTCTAGCAAGAAATCAGTCGGAAAGAGTCACGGGTAATATCCACACTCCTTAAGATAGAGGTATCCCAGGATTTTTCTGCACCCTCTCCGCCAAGATAATGGAACTAAATTCCAACCGACTTCTCACCAGAGAGTTATACAGCAACTTCAGCAACTGAATATTACGAAAGATTTTGGCGTTTCTGATGGCAAAAGCATTTGAGGAAGCTATTACATAATGAAGTTATGTGAAAAATTGATACTCATGACATGAGATTTTGGAAATCCTCGTTAGGTCATATTCGAATCCCAGATGACATATATATTTTGATATTACAATATCAGATGCAGCATTCATTTTTAGATTTAAAACACATCTCAATGCGCCCCTGTTCAGAAGGATTAACTCTCGATTTTGAGGAGTATCCTGTCTTCCTTATGTCGAACCATCTCTCATGCGTTTCTGGTAGTATACTATACACAATATATTATTTTACCTGTTCTTAATAGATTCTTTAAACCTTAATTTTGTAATGTCTATTGATGAAATAAACTGATTTGATTTGAATAATGGAGGCGAAGGCTCAATATGGACTATAAGGAGATGTTAATAGGCAAAATTGAGGGACCATGTGGTCCTGACCGAAGGCAAACGTTCTGATAGGGAACGCTGAGGAGTTATTTCAGACGGCGCAAGACAGAGAAGCTTTAACAGAAGTGATTACCAACATTGGAGAGACCTTATATGGCACAAGAAAAAAAATACTCGTAGTTTTCTTGGGTTGATTGCAGGTTAAGAAGTGACTTCAGCAAGATTGATAAAGCTAATAATATGCGCATTTCCTGGTTCACAATACAGTGATAACGGCGCGGCAAACTAGGTTATTCCGCTGGTGAATACTCAAGAAGCATACAAGGTATGAGTCAGTTTATTATCAGTTCATAAACACAGTGCATTGCAATCATATTTGTCCATAAAACACGCAGCATCCCAACATCATCAAGGGGCATCAAGAAACGATATATAAATGTCGTGGAAGCGAAGTTCCAGGTCATCCCTCCACCTCATTTCTGGTCTTCCTACTCTTCTTCTCGTGTCTTCTTCTTTCTTCTTTGCTAACCTTCTTCCCTCCACTGCTGGATATAGGCCTCTTCCAACTTCCTCCACTAGTCTCTGTCCTGCCCCCTTTGTATCCAAGATTTTCCAACCCTTTTGACAATATCATCGGTCCATCTCATCGGTAGCTTTCCGACACTTCGTCTATTTGCCCATGGTCTCCAACTGAGTATCCTGGGTGCCCATCGTTGCCACCCTGTCTAGCTAAGTGTCCAGCCCATTGCCATTTCAATTTTGCCACTCGGTCCATGACGTCAGCAACCCTGGTGCGGCGTCTGATTTCTTCATTCCTTATGCAGTCACGCAAGCTCACACCAAGTATCTGTCTTTCCATGGACCTCTGTGTACATTTGAGCCTGTGGACACTTTTTGCTGTAAGAGTTGTCGTCTCTAGTCCGTATGTCATCATGGGCAGTATACACATGTCGTAGACCTTTCTTTTGAGACAAACCGGTATTTCATCAATTTCAAAGACTTGTCTCAGTTTACCAAAGGCGGTCCAATCCAGATCTACTCTTCGAGGTAGCTCTGCAGTTTGATTCTCTTTACCGAGTCTGATTTTATGATCGAGATACACATACTCTTTCACACTTTCTATCTTATTTCTCTCTGTAATAATGTTTTTATTTGTTGGACTTAGTATCTTTCTTCTTTTCGTGTCTCTCGGTCTCCAATTCAGCAGTATTTTGGTGCATCTTTCGTCTGCAGCTCTAGCGACATGCCCTTGATGGCAGAATTATTGAAAAAGTTCATGAATATATATACCTGGGACATTGTATCCGATTAGAAAAAGAAAATCAGACGGCAGAACTAAAATGAGGAATCGGACTAAGATGGGCTGCCTTTGGAAAACTGGGATACATATTAAAACATAAAAAGACACCTATCAACTTGAAGAGGAAAGTATATGAAGCTTGTGTTCTGCCAGTAAGTACATATGGTCTTGAAACTGCCACTCTGACAAAGCACAGTGCAGAGAGACTAAGAGTCATGAAGAGAGAGCCATGCTAGGCCCGTCCCTTAGAGATAGAGTCAGGAACGAAACGGTGAGGGATAAAACAAGAGTCATAGACGTGATCCACCGGGTGACGACTTTAAAATGAGAATACATAACGATTCGGGTCGAAAAGATCGAAAATTAGAGAATCAAATAATATAGACCTAAAACTGAGAATGCTCCTCATCGAGACCTATGTATGGAGTATCTTGATGTACGGCTGCGAGACATGGTGCCTATCCGAAAGAGATAAACGGAGACTAGAGGCATTTGAGATGTGGTCCTATAGAAGACTATTAGGAATTTCCTGGAGAGACCACATTACAAATGAGGAGGTTCTTCAAAGAATCGAAGGTGGAAAGCACCTGCTCAGGACCTTGTCCGAAAGGCGTGCAAGATGGATCGGCCATGTAATACGACAAAAAGGCCTCTTGCATGCCATAATGGAGGGTATGACAAACTCTAGGGGACGCCCATGCCGAGAGTACCTGGAGGACCTGTTGGTGGACGTGCGCTGCTCATCATATGCACATTTCAAAAGAGCCGCACAAGACAGGGAAGAATGGAAGAGAAGAATAGAAGAAATTGCTGCAAACCAATCCCAGGATTGAAACTTTCTAACTAACATAACGACTCATAATTCCGCGTTTTATTTGAAAATGATTCTTTTTTTAAATGTAATAATTCTTTTATAATAAAATTAATTAGGCGTTCCAAATTCAAGTTTTAATTCGTGGAATATAATATTCATAATGCCATAAACAAATGCTCTTCGTTTGGCCCACATCTGCCGCCCATTCACCGCGGTGCAGCAGACCATAGACAAACTTGACCCGGGCGTAATTAAAAACGCATCAGCCGATTCAAATTCAAACTTGGAACGGTGGAACGCCGGTCTGACGTTTGCCGCACAGTTGTTGCATTTCATGAGCGCTGGCGGACGGAATTCGCTTGTTAAATGCTTTTATAATTGTTCATTCCCGGGATAGTAATTGCAATACATACATAATAATTCTATGTACATTGTGAAATATAATATTTTATAATGGTCGTGTAAGCATTTTGTTACAATAAAAATGACAATGAAAGCAATCTATTTCAAAACAAAAAAATATGCACTCTGTCAGGTAAAAAATATGCCGATTTATGAAAATGCTCGGCGTGAAACTTCTAGATAAAATGCGAAAGAAAAAAATTAGACGCCAAACGACAATTGCCGACATCGGTTTATTTATTCATTCAAAAGATATTACAAACATAATAACAGTTTAAGGCATTTATTTGAGAAAGGGTAAAGAATTAGGAGCGCAAAAGAGATGGTTCAACTTTAGGAAGACAAGATACTGTCTAAAGTACACTAATATAAAAGACGTCAATCTCCGAGGTAATCCTGTTCAGCAAACTGATTGCTCTTCCACCGGCATTATTAGAAGCAGGCTGGTTCTTGCGGACGGAAGAAAGAACAATCTATGCTGGCGCTGTCGAAGATATCTCTCGGGAACAAAAAGACGTACACCCTCCAGCACGGCTGAGTTTTCAAAATATCCCCTAATTAGTCTAAAGAAATGGGTTATGAGAAACCCGTCTCTTTGAAGCTGCAGAGAATTAGACCCCAACATTTCCAAAAGAAACGCTGTGGGATAGAGCCATGGATAGCTACCATACTCTTTCATGTAGAGATACCTCAGAATTTTTTTCTGAACCCTCTCCAGCATAAGGGAATATCTCGCCTCGTACGGACTCCATATCACAGAACCACTTTCGAATGTGCTCCGAACCAATGAATTGTATAGTACTCTGAGCACATTGGGATCTCTGAAAATCCTTCCGGTCCAAATGATGAAGCCCAACATCTTCAGCGCAATGCCACAAATTCTCTCATGGGTCGTATAGCTAAATTGAAGTGGCAACGGGCTGGATATATGTCCAGACAAGGCAGTACCAGTTGGGCACCCAGAATACTGCAATGGGTGCCTTGGACAAATTAAAAGATTGTCGGGAAGCCACGGAATTTGTGCTGTTTCTTGCCCTCTGAGGGTGCGCTGTTTTCCAGCTGGGAGAGGGAGGTTGCCCCTCTGTGACGGGTCTCGTTCCTCTCCCTGTTGGCCATAATAATAATTTGTGCAGTGGTTTTATTTATTTATTTAATATTATGAAATGCTTCCTAAACCTCGTCCTTTGTCCTACATGCCAAAAACTGTACTCTACGTTATTTTTTTTTTTTTTTTTCCCATCCCGCATTTGTCTCTTCTGCCTCTCCTGTTCTTCCCGCTGTATATTCCTGCGGTGTATATTTTATCTTTTATATAATGTTCCTGAAATGTTCATGTATATTATGCTTATTTATTTATTCAATAAAGTACAGCGGAGCATAGAAGTGAAATTGAGTAGATTAAATGTGGTCTGGCACCCCCTTGTTGTTGCCGTATTTAAATGTAAGTCCCGGATGGACCGGGGACAGGCCCAGGGAGTGTACGAGCAAGGCTGATAAAAGGGCGCCGCTACGCCCTATAACAGCCTCGGGTATGTGGCGGGAACTTCTATGTTCCTTTAATAAAATAAAAAAAGCCACCTAAAAGATGATCTAATGACTTTGCCTGAATAGTTAGGAAGACTTGAATGCCGAAGGGACAAGACATGGACGCATGGAGAAAAATGGAAGAAGCTTATATCTAGATATGAAGGGAAGTAGACTGAAAAAGAAGAAAGCATGGAACTTGCAAAAGAAGGATGAAAGTAGAACAAATACAGTATAAATGAGATCTCTTAGAAGAATGTGTGGATACTCTGTGTATGATAGAGTGTTGTAAGAAAATATAGGAAGTGAATGCAGTGCGAATGATGGTGTTATGAACAAAATAAAAAAAGGATCATTAAAATAGTTTGGACACATGGAAAGAAAGAATGGTAAAAAAAATATATGTTAACGATGTAAATGGAACTAGAAATAGAATCGGAAGTCCAAAGAAAACATGGCACGATCAAATAAATCAAATATTGAATGTCGGCCACGTGAGGAGTCAGAGAAATCGACGCGCATGCATGAAACGATGTATGAATTGAAAAAGCGAAAGAAGTGTGTCAGGAAAGAAATGTGTGGCAGTCCATTCTTTCTGACTACCCCTTCGGGGAGACGGCGTGATGGATAGTTAGTTAGTTATTATTAAGGAGGAATCTGGTCGAGTCCAGGCTTGAACCCATATCCCCTGGATCAGAAGCCAAGCGTTTCTCCTAGATGTCCACAGGGTCAAATAAGAATAAGTTTTTCTAAGATAATATATCCACAGAAGCAAAGATGGCAGTACACAATGGAGTTCTAGTGCCAACCTTCATGTATGGAAGTGAAGCTTGGAGCTGGCAAAAGAAGGATGCAAGCAAGATAAACGTAGAAATGAAATCATTAAGAAGAATGTGCGGGAAAACGTTGTATGATAGAATACCGAACGATGAAATAAGAAAGAAATGTAAGGCAGATGACTGCATCATGGATAAAATTAAAAAAGGATCCCTGAGACGGTTTGGACATATGGAACGAATGGATGAGAGTAGAATGGTTAAAAAGTTGTACACAAGCATCGTGAGTGGAAAAAGAAGCCGAGGACGACCGAGGAAAACATGGCATGACCAAATTTATCAATTACTAAAAGGCCGCCACATTCGAAGTCGGAATAATCGACGTTCGTGCATGATACGATGTACAGTAGCGAGCACAAAAATCTTTTCACACTAAAAATATCAGTTTTTGACTGAAGCCTCCGTCAAAGGAAAACCTTAAAATCTTCATCGAAAAAGTGTGATTAAAATTTATCCAAGACAACATACGAGTACATAATTTGGTGAAATCCATGCCTAAACGTATTGAAGCAGTTATTTAAAAAAAAGGAGGAACAACAAAGTACTGATTTTGTTGGTTTTTGATAATTGTTAGTGTTATATACCTATGTAATTTTATTTGAAATAAATATGTGTTTATTTAAATTATGTGAGCATTTTTAATTTTTGTGACAAAAAATCGAAAATCTACAAACTAACTGTAAAATTAAGAAAAAAAAATTGTTTTGATCCCTAAGAAGGCGCTTTTCTTGCAGATCATCTTTAAACAGTGTTGCTTAATAATTTGGAGTGAAAAGCTATCAAGGAATCACAAAAAAAAATTATATAATTACAAAAAACCGATATTTTCAGGGTGAAAAGATTTCTGTGCTCGCTACCGTATGAATGTAGAGGAAGCCCGAGAGGTATGCCAGGACAGAGCATTGTGGCGATCCATCCTCTCTGCCTACCCTTCTGAGGAAATGGCGTGATGGTTAGTTTGTTAGTTTTTTTATAAGATGAGAATTACATTTCGATAATGCATATCGATTGAACATCTCATTACCATAAGCTATTTCAGCTTTGGGGTTATGGTCCATTCCTCCAATGAGAGATTAGATTGGGTCTATTGTGACGAGATCTAAACCCCAGCATGACATTACAATACGTATAATAAAATGCATTATGTCCTGGAAAGGGATATATCTAGGAATTCCAGGGGGGATTGCCTCCAGAATATTAAGATGAGTCACGGGAAGATTGTGGACAATCTCACACATCCAGTGGATGGTATTTGATGGGTTATGTGCAGGGGTAAATTACGGAAGACACTCAATCCTGTAATAATAAATGAAATTGTTAATTCATTAACATGAATGAAAACGATGAGTTTATTATTGGGTTATGTACAAAAGTTATGGCCGTTTTTTACATAAACAATTAAACATTTAATTTTTAGATTTGTACTAACTAACTAACTAACTAACTAACCATCACGCCGTCTCCCCGAAGGGGTAGGCAGAAAGAATGGACTGCCACACCTTTCTTTCCTGACATATTTCTCTCGCTTCCTCAACATTCATACATCGTGTCATGCACGCGCGTCGATTTCTCTGACTCCTCACATGACCGACATTCAATATTTGATTTATTTGATTGTGCCACGTTTTCCTTGGTCTTCCTCTATTTCTGGTACCATTTACATCATTAACATATAATTTTTTTACCATACTTTCTTCATTCATTCTTTCTATATGTCCAAACCATCTTAATGATCCTTTCATTATTTTGTTCATGACACCATCATTCGCACCGCATTCACTTCTTATATTTTCATTCGACACTCTATCATACACAGAGTATCCACACATTCGTCTAAGGGATCTCATTTCTACTGCATTTATTCTACTTTCATCCTTCTTTTGCCAGTTCCATGCTTCGCTTCCATACATAAGGGTCGGTCGAAGAACACCATTGTGCACTGCCATTCTAGCTTTTTTGGATAGGTTTTTGTTTGCGATGACAACTTTAAGTGCACCATTCACTTTGTTGCCTGCCCCAACCCTTCTTTCAATATCCCTCTCCACTCTCCCATCTCTTGTAAACATACTACCTAAATACACAAACTCAGCTTTAGATTTGTATTATTTATTTAATCAATTATATAATTTCCATCAGTTCTTATAACCTTCTCCCATCTTTCTATCAACTTATTAAAACCATTAGTGTAAAATTCCATGGATTTTGATGCGAAAAATGTAGTAAGGGATGTTTATACCCGCTCTATTGTATAATTTTTTTTATCATTTAAAATTATTTGCAGTGATCGGAATAAATGAAAATCGGAAGTAGCAAGATCTGGAGAATACGGTGGATGCTTGATAACATACCAATTCAACTCATTTAGCTTGTGTCGGGTCATCATAGCCACATGTGGTCGCGCGTTGTCGTGATGAAACACTACCCCTTTTCTGTTTATTAATTCTGGTGTATCCTTTTGAAGGGCGATGTTCAATTTGGATAATTGCTGACAATATCGTTCTGCTGTAATTGTCTGATTGCGTTCCAAGAGTTCAAAATACACAATACCCTTACAATCCCATCAAACACAAAGCATAACTTTTTTTGACGGATTTCGGCCTTCGAAGTTGTAAACCATCTTCGTACCTGTCGAATTTTGATGACATCTGCTCCATACACTTCGCAAATGTTTTTGGTTGCCACACTCGCGGTATTGTCTTTACGAAATTCATAAAGTAAACAATGACGTAAATGCACTTTATCGACCGACATTTTGAAAAAATACAAGGACTCTTCACTGTACTCTGGCCAGGCCAAAACTGAATAGAAAGTAGAAGGAAAGCATCCTTTATACAATGGAATCATTTAAAAAATGTTACTATTCATCATTTCTGAAGAAATTTTTTATACATAGGATCATAAAAAACGGTCTTAACCTTTGCATCAACCCAATATATTTTGTCGCCACATTGTTCTATCCTGATATAACTCTCGCGCCTCTTCTACATTCACACATCGTGACATGCACGCTCGTCGATTGTTCCTACTTTCAGTTTGTTTCCAAAAACAATTTACATCTTCGTATCTATTGAGATACAATTAATCCTTAAATATAATTAACCCGCTAATTAATTAATTAATTAAAAACTAATTAATTAACCATCACGCCGTCTCCCCGGAGGGGTAGGCAGAAAGAATGGAACGCCACACTGTTCTGTCCTGACATACTTCTCCCTTCCTCTACATTCATACATCTTGTCATGCACGCACGTCGATTTCTCCGACTCCTCACGTGTCCGACATTCAATATTTGATTGATTTGATCGTGCCACGTTTTCCTCGGCCTTCCTCTATTTCTAGCTCCGTTCACGCCGTTTACATATACCTTCTTTACCATTCTGTCTTCACTCATTCTTTCCATGTGTCCAAACCATCTTAATGACCCTTTCCTTGTTTTGTTCATAACACTTTCATTCGCACCACATTCACTTCTTATACTTGCATTTGTCACTCTATCATATACAGATTTGCCACACATTCGTCATAGAGGTCTCATTTCTACTGCATTTATTCTACTTTCATCCTTCATTTGCCAGTTCCATGCTTCACTTCCATACATAAGGGTCGGCACAAGAACACCATTGTGCACTGCCATCTTGGCTTTTTTGGATAGGCTTTTGTTTGCGATGACAACTGTAAGTGCACCATTTATTCTGTTGCCTGCCCCAACCCTTCTTTCAATATCCTTCTCCACCCTCCCATCCTTTGTAAACATACTTCCTAAATAAACAAATTCATCCACTGATTAACCCGCAATGGGTAAAATCCAGTATTTGTCATTTGTATACATTCAAAAAAACATTTTTTTATTCATATTAATTATTTAATATGGAGTTTTAGATGGAGTTCAAGAAACAATACATATAAAAAAAAGTTTTTTAATTTTAGGTATTGTATTTTTTTAACATATTTTGAAAATGGTGAATTGAAGTAAGCACATTCTTCTGAGAGATCACATCTCTGCAGGTTTTATTCAAGAGATCAAGTATTTACTTTTTTATAAGCGCAAAATGCAAGTCAAAGAAGAGAGACCCTTCATTGACTATTGTCTTTTGTTTATTTATTCGGGGCACGTTTTAAAAATCGAATGCCGGGCGGCGAGAGCGGTCATTGGTCGAGCGGCCGCAGGACAAACTCCACCGGCGTGAAGTCAGCCGCGAGTCTAATTATAATCCGAAATCTTAAAGAGTGAATCACGCCATAAGGGCTACACGATTATGTATGCATACTTGCAGTGTGATAAAAATACTTACTGTGAGTGAGTATTTAATTAATATTGATGAAAACGTTTACAAGAGACGGATAAATGGAGAAAGACATCGAAATAAGGGTTGGTACTGGGACTAAAATAAATGGCGCACTCGATGACGAATTATATGCAAACGATGCTGTGTTAATCGCTGACAGTAGAGACAATTTGCAAGTCTTAGTGTCAAGGATATATGAGGCATGCAAAAAGAGTGACCTGATGATGAATGTGTCTAAATCTAAAGTGATGGTTTTCGAGAAAGAAGAATGTATGACGATTTGTGATATAAGTGCGATGGGCGAGAAATTGGAGCAAGTTACCGAATTTACGTATCTGGGAAGCATGTTTACAAGAGACGGAAAAATGGAGAATACATCGAAAGAAGGGTTGGTGCTGGGAATAAAATAAATGGCGCACTCAATTACTGCAAATAGAAATACATATCCACAGAAACAAAGATGGCAGTGCACAATAGAGTTAGAGTGGCAACCCTTATGTATGGAAGTGAAGCTTGGAGTTGGCAAAAGAAGGATAAAAGCAGGATAAACGCCGTAGAAATGAGATCACTAAGAAGAATGTGCGAGAAAACGTTGTATGATAGAATTCCGTACGATGAAATAAGAAAGAAATGTAAGGCAGATGACTGCATCATGGATAAAATTAAAAAAGGATTCCTGAGATGGTTTGGACATATGGAACGAATGGATGAGAGTAGAATGGTTAAAAAGTTGTAAGAGGAAAAAGAAGCCGAGGACGACCGAGGAAAACATGGCGTGACCAAATTAATCAATTACTAAAAGGCGGCCACATTCGAAGTCGGAATAATCGACGTGCGTGCATGGTACGATGTATGAATGTAGAGGAATCCCGAGAGGTATGCCAGGACAGGCCAGTGTGGCGATCTATCCTCTCTGCCTACCCCTCCGGGGAAATGGCGTGATGGTTAGTTAGTTAGTTAGTAGTTGATGAAAACGTACAATGCACAATTGTGTTCTTGTACCGACCCTTGCGTGTGAAAGTGAAGCATGGATACTCAGTTGGAGACCATGGGCAAATAGGCGAAGTGTCGGAAGGCCACCGATGAGATGGACCGATGATATTGTCAAAAGGGTTGGAAAATCTTGGATACAAAAGGGGCAGGATAGAGACGAGTGGAGGAAATTGGAAGAGGCCTATATCCAGCAGTGGAGTGTTTCGCTCTGTTAGGGCATTATCACAATTGAAAGTCACACCCCATAACGTGACATAAAACCTAATTTTTAGTTTCAATCCAAGGGATTGGTTTGCAGCAAAGTGTAACATTTTTGTTGGTTCTTGGAATACCACTTGGACCTTTCATATCATCATCATTCATCATAAGGAATACTAAATATACAAAAGACCTTTTACCAGGTGCATGCATAAGTATTTTCCTGTTTCACTAAAAGATGGCGCCATCGAACAGTACGCGGCGTATGAATTTGACACTACGTCAGTTCGTTCGTCTTACATTAATGCATAATACATGCATTTAATGCAGCAGCAAGACTGATAAGGGGTGTGCCAAAGAGTTGTCACATAACACAGCATCTTAAGGAGCTCCACTAGCTGAAATGTCCAGAAAGGATACAATACAAGCTCTGCTGGACGGTCTATAAGGCGTTGCATGGAATGGCACCAGCTTATATATCTGAACTCTGCATCAACGAGAACCTGAATGCCAGACAGTCTACATTGCGATCAGCTAAGTCTTCTGCGATCGGTAGATTGACTGTGCCAAAACGCTGTCCAAGCACAAGCTTTGGCGACCGAGCCTTCGCGGTAGCCGGCCCTTCAGCCTGGAACAGTCTTCCAGCAGACCTTAAGTGCATTGAGAATCAATCAGAGTTTAGATCGAGACTCAAAACGCACCTTTTCAAATTATCATTTCCTGACAGGAAGGGCTGATCGACTTCGTCAGGTGCAGCCCTCAAACTAAATATGTTTATTATTTTTGTTATCATTATTATTATTATTATTATTATCTAGTTGATAAAACGGAGCATCTTCTACAGCGCCCTTGAGATGAGTAATTCATAAAAATGGCGCTCTATAAATTATTCAATTTATTATTATTATTATTACAAACACACACAAGTTGGGTCCGCCAAACAAAAGCGTCTGTGTTGTATCGTTCAGTGATCATGTCGACATTTGTACCTGAAAAAGAACATTTGCGGCACACGTTGCTTTTCTTATTTAATCAAAAGAAAAAGGTATAAAGTGTCGAGAAGGTTCGCGCGATTGGAGCCAATCCGAGCGATTGCAGAAAATAAAAGGTACGATTTGTCGAACGTTGCATTCTTTATTCATGCATGCGCGCGCAATCGTTTACAGTTAACTGACAATTGTGCAAAAACGTGTTTCTTAAAGTCGACCAGACATCCATTTTCTTGGAGAATATCCTTCAGGAATCTTATCCTTTATATAACAGAACAGGAATATACAAAGTTTCATTAATAAAATAAATATAACCATTGAATAATTATTAATCTGGAAACATGATTACGAGAGATGATAACATTTAAAACGGCATTTCTTCTAGAAATGCTCGGAACCAATTCTTTACAGCTTCGAAGAGATGAGCATCTCATAACCCATTTCTTTTAATTAAACTAACTAACTAACTAACCATCACGCCGTCTCCCCGAAGAGGCAGGTAGGAAGAATGGAACGCCACACTGTTCTGTCCTGACATACTTCTCTCGCTTCCTCTACATTCATACATCTTGTCATGCACGCACGTCGATTTCTCCGACTCCACGTGTCCGACATTCAATATTTGATTGATTTGATCGTGCCACGTTTTCCTCGGCCTTCCTCTATTTCTAGCTCCGTTCACGCCGTTTACATATACCTTCTTTACCATTCTGTCTTCACTCATTCTTTCATGTGTCCAAACCATCTTAATGACCCTTTCCTTATTTTGTTCATAACACTTTCATTCGCACCACATTCACTTCTTATACTTGCATTTGTCACTCTATCATATACAGATTTGCCACACATTCGTCTTAGCGATCTCATTTCTACTGCATTTATTCTACTTTCATCCTTCTTTTGCCAGTTCCATGCTTCACTTCCATACATAAGGGTCGGCACAAGAACACCCTAGAGGGTGTTGGTCTTTTTGTTCCTGATAGATTTCTCCGACAGCGACAGCACAGATTGTTTTACCTACCGGTCACCAGAACCAATCTGCCTCTAGTGACACCGGTGGGAAGAGCAATTAGTCTGCTGAACGCGGTCTCTGTAGGCGGTCAATCCTCTCTGCCTACCTCTCCAGATAAACGGTGTGATGGTTAGTTAGGTAGTAGGTATAACCTACAATATAAATTAGGACATATTCTTGTATGAAAATGTTTTCAGGTCACCTATATCTTAAAAGTATGATATATTCTGTCGGAATATTTTGGTGCAAGCCGACGAGCGGAAAACCAAAATGTCAAGGTGAAAACCAAAAATACATCGGAAAACCTAATTTTCCTACAATGTGAAACACCAACCAAGCAAATGCAAAGAAAACGAAGTCATGATCTCAGCGTTTAGGCTGCAATAGCAAATTTTAAATGCCAGCCATATCAGAGTATATTAAATTCGATAATATAATTTAGACCATAGGTTCCCAAACTTTTTTGTACAGTAGACCCCTTGTAGACGACTTATAAAAACGTTTTGTGTGGAGTGTTCTACTGTACGACTGCGAGACTTGGTGCCTGGGCGAAAGAGAACGCAAAATGCTGGAGGCATTTGAGATGTGGACCTACAGACGAATTGCTCATAATTCATGGAGGGACCACATTACAAATGAGGAGGTTCTCAGCAGAGTTGAAGAGAATAGGCATATGTTGAACACCATAGTGGAGAGGCGCGCAAGATGGATTGGTCATGTGTTGCGACACGAATGTTTCCTGCATAATGTGTTATAATAATAATAATAATAATAATTAGGCTAATTTGTATAGCGCCGTTTTCGTGAATAGCTCACCTCAAGGGCGCTTTGACAATGTTTTTAGTCATGAGAGCTGCATGTGACACCAGCAATCAGATAACCGTTGTTTACATTTTATGGGATATTTTGAAAAGGTGGGTTTTTAGGTGAGATTTAAAGTCTGTCGGATTGTCAATGCATCTGAGGCGAGCAGGAAGCATATTCCAGGCGGACGGACCTGCCACTGCGAAGGCCCGATCTCCGAATTTGTCCGGGGGTTGCGCTTTGGCTCAACTAATCTGCCTATTGCCGAGGAGTTTGCTGATCGAAGCGTAGATTGCCGCAAGTTAGGGCTATCAGCAACACAAAATTCAGATATATAGGCTGGTGCCATTCCGTGAAGCGCTTTAAAAACCGTCCAGCATAGTTTATACTGGATTCTTTCAGGACACTTGAGCCAATGAAGATCTTTTAGATGTTGTGAAATATGCGAGTTTTTTGTTGGAGGGAATGGTCGATAGATCGACTGGCAGAGGACGACATCGCCAGGAGTACCTAGACCAGATTTGCCGAGATATGGGCTGCACCTCTTATGCGGAGTTGAAGGGAGTTGTTGAGGACAGAGCAGAGTGGAAGAAGAGATGCGTCGCTTTGTTGTAGACCAATCTTTAGATTGAGACCGGAGAAGAAGAAGACCCCTAGTGGATTTTTTCTGATTTGTGTAGACCAGTGATTCTTAACCGGGGCGCCAGCGCCCCTTTGTGGGCGTTTTGGAGGTCTGGGGGGCATTTTAACATTTTAAGCATTTAGGGGGCGCTGCAGAAGTTCGAGGCATTGAGCCAATATAGAAGAATAAGTTCATCAATACACTCTTCTCTGGAAAAAAGTAAAATTACCCATCGTTGGATTTCTATCTTGCTATTTAGTAGAGAAGGGTTTTAGCACTAACTAACTAACTAACTAACCATCACGCCGTCTCCCCGGAGGGGTAGACAGAAAGAATGGAACGCCACACTGTTCTGTCCTGACATACTTCTCTCGCTTCCTCTATCATACATCTTGTCATGCACGCACGTCAATTTCTCCGACTCCTCACGTGACCGACATTCAATATTTGATTGATTTGATCGTGCCATGTTTTCCTCGGCCTTCCTCTATTTCTAGCTCCGTTATACCTTCTTTACCATTCTGTCTTCACTCATTCTTTCCATGTGTCCAAACCATCTTAATGACCCTTTCCTTATTTTGTTCATAACACTTTCATTCGCACCACATTCACTTCTTATACTTGCATTTGTCACTCTATCATATACAGATTTGCTACACATTCGTCTTAGAGATCTCATTTCAACTGCATTTATTCTACTTTCATCCTTCTTTTGCCATTTCCATGCTTCACTTCCATACATGAGGGTCGGCACAAGAACACCATTGTGCACTGCCAAGAGTACCTTCTGAAATCGATTCCAAATAAAAAAATTCTAATTTCTCTAATTTTTAAGGATTATTTGCTATATGAAAAAAAAATGTGTTTTGGTCTCGAAATGATGGTCAAAATTCACACAATGATAGGTCATTTCCGAAAAGATGTTTCGGTTTTTGTATGAAATTTTGTGTTCATATTCGGCCAAAACTAACTATCTAACTAACCATCACGCCATTTCCCCGGAGGGGTAGGCAAAGAAGATGGATCGCCACAATGACCTATCCTGGCATACCTCTCGGGCATCCTCTACATTCATACATCGTACCATGCACGCACGTCGATTATTCCGACTTCGAATGTGGCCGCATTTTAGTAATTGATTAATTTGGTCATGCCATGTTTTCCTCGGTCATCCTCGGCTTCTTTTCCCACTCACGCTGCTTGTGTACAACTTTTTAACCATTCTACTCTCATCCATTCGTTCCATATGTCCAAACCATCTCAGGGATCCTTTTTTAATTTTATTCATGATGCAGTCATCTGCCTTACATTTCTTTCTTATTTCATCGTTCGGTATTCTATCATACAAATTTACACATTCTTCTAAGTGATCTCATTTCTACCGCGTTTATCCTGCTTTTATCCTTCTTTTGCCAGCTCCAAGCTTCACTTCCATACACGAGGTTTGGCACTAGAACTCCATTGTGTACTGCCATCTTTGCTTCTGTGGATTTATTTCTATTTGCAGTAATGACTTTGAGTGCGCCATTTATTTTATTCCCAGCACCAACCCTTCTTTTGAAGTCTTTCTCCATTTTTCCGTCTCTTGTAAACATGCTTCCCAGATGCGGGCCATACGATATCGGCCAAAACAATGGACTATTTCTTATTTTGTCTCGGAGACTCACGCCGAGCATTTGCCTCTCCATGGATAGTTGTGTGATTTTTAGTTTATGGATTAGTTGGGTATAATTAGTTGTTGGAATATCAATAAGTACCACACGTATGAAGATGGCCATCGCGTCGTAAATCATAGTTGCTATCGGGGTCACACATCCAGCCAGTGCCGCCATGTTAAATAACAATTAGCAGTTGACAAATAGTTAGTGCTAAAAGGTGTGTGCCGGCACCTACCCATGTTATTTAAGCGTCAGTGTTGCCACACCTGCGAAAGTGAAGACACGCGAGTACTTACGTAAGATAATTAGCCTATCCGGTATTGAGTTTTTTTGAACACAACAAAATAAAAAGAATTCAATGCCAAATCATACAATACAAAATTACAATACACTTTTGCTTATTAAGAAGAACTAAACATCACGCCGTCTCCCCGGAGGAGTAGGCAGAAAGAATGGACTGCCACACTCTTCTCTCCTGACATACCTCTCTCGCTTCCAATACATTCATACATCTTGTCGTATATATACGTAATATAAATAATAATAAAAATATTAAATGTCGGTCACGTCGGAGAAATTGACGCGCGTGCATGTCGAGGTGTATGAATGTTATTATTATTATTTTTTTTTTTTAATGTATACAACAGGTCGTTTGAACCCAATTACTGTAAGCAATTTATTTTTTAGCAATTATATATTGATTCTCGTGACATGTGATAGGTAGCCAATCTATCGCCATTTTATTGTCACGTGAATTCTACACCAGACCAAAGACAGTGTGACAATCACACTGCCATCGCCGGGAATCGAACCCGGGACCTTCGGTATGGAAGTCAGAGCTCTTACCACTCTGCCACGAAGAGTGGAAGCGAGAGAGGTATATCAGGTGAGAACAGTATGGCGGTCCATTCTTTCTGCCTACCCCTCAAAGACTGAAAGAGAATGGTTAGTTAATTAGTTAGTTAGTTATGACCTGTTGTATAAAAAAAAAATATATATATATAAAAGTGTGACAGACATTCCATCTACCTGCTCCTATAGAGAAACGGCGTGATGTTAATACGAGTAGTTGATAATCGTGAGAACTTGTTATTTTATTCACAAACATGAGCTAACCATTATTGCATTATTAAACTAATTTAACAACTGATTGACAAGTGACATAACATAAAAACAAAAGCAAAAAGTAACATTTGACACTCGAAGAATCAACGAAGCGTCAACAACTGCTGTCAATTTGATGCCTTGAAGTAATTTGCGCGGGAAAAAACATGATGATTTGACACTTGGACAAATCAGCGGATTTAATATGATTTCATCGCGGGCTTCAAAAACAATTAATACAAATGAAAACGTCTGTTTTCTAAAAGATTCATTGAATTTTATGGGAAAGACATGTTTCGCCTTGCTTGCCTAGAACAAATATAGCGAAAATCAAATACGTTGCTGAATGGTGCACTTAAAGTTTTACTTCACAAACAAAAGCCTATCCAAAATAGCTAAAATGGTTTTCTTGTACCGACCCCTATACATAGAAGTGAAGCATGGAACTGGTAAATAAACGATGAAAATAGAATAAATGAGATCTCTTAGACGAATGTTTGGAAATCTGTGTATGATAGAGTGTCGAATTAAAATATAAGAAGTGAATGCAGTGCGAATGAAAGTGTTATGAACAAAATATTGAGATGATCATTAAGATGGTTTGGACATATAATAATAATATGCTAACTTTTAAAGCGCCGTTTTTGTGATGTAATTACCTCAAGGGCGCATTAAGACGTGTTTTTAATCTAAAAATCCAAATGTGAACGCCGCATCTGATTTTCGCGATCGGTTAAAAAGTATAGTAGAACAAAGTATAAATGTTTAAATTGGGTATGAAATAAAACATAGGTTTTCAGTTTAGATCTAAAATCTGTCGGATCATTTATGCATCTGAGGTGTGAAGGGAAATTGTTCCAAGCTGATGGACCGGCTACCGCGAACGCTCGATTCCCGAAATTTGTACTGGGGCGACGCTTCGGCTCAACTAATCTTCCTATTGACGAGGAGTTCGCCGAGCGAAGTGTGGATTTCCTTGTATTTAGGCTGTCCGTTATACAGAGTTCGGATATATAACTTGGTGCCATTCCATGTAGCGCTTTGAAGACTGTCCAGCAGAGTTTATACTGGATTTCTTCTGGACTTTTAAGCCAGTGAAGTTCTTTGAGATGTTGTGTTATATGGGACTTTTTTGGAATGCTTTTAATGAGTCTTGAGTCCTGAGGAAAGAATGAATGAAGAAAAAATGGTAAAATATGACCATGTTAACGATGTGAACGAAACTAGAAACAGGAGAAGACCTAGAAAAACGTGGCACGATCAAATAAATTAAATATTAAAAGTCGTTGAGGAAGCGTGAGAAATATAGTGGATAATAAGCAGGAACAGTGTGACGGTCCATTCTTTCTGCCTACCCCTTCGGAGAGACGGCGTGATGGTTAGTTAAGTTAAGTGTTACATTTTAGAGTTTCGAGACGAGAGAGTTTTTTTTAGCGCGTATTCACACGGATGACTCATACGATTCGCCAGAGTATAGATATAACATGTGGTTGACATATTTTCTGAAATAAGTTCTCACTTATTACGTCACGGGAAAGATTACACGAATTGTTTACGAGTTACGAATGTTCCAACGGTCCCAAACTCGAGTTTCCACGCTTGCGTAACACGTTCAATTCGGTTGATTCAATTCTAATTGAACGTTAGAAGCAATTTCAAATTTGGAACGTTTCTTTGGAGGGATAGGCAGAGAGGATGGACGGCCATACTGTTCTATTCTGACATAACTCTCTTGCGCATCTTCTACATTCACACTCCGTGACACGCACGACCGTCGATTGTTCTTAATTCCTTCATTTATTTCATTTCATTTTCATTTATTTGAATAAACGAATGGATGAGGGAAGAAATATGCAAGTAGTGTGAATGGAAAAAGAAGTCGAGGAAGGCCTAGAAAGACATGGCATGACCAAATTAATCAATTACTGAAGGGCTGCCATGTTCGAAGTAGGAACAATCGACGAGCGTTACGATGTGTGAATGTAGAAGAGGCGTGAGAGTTATTTTAGGATAAAACAATATGCGATCCATCCTCTCCGCCTACCCCTCCGGGGAAAGGCGTGATGGTTAGTTAGTACGTAATCTTAATAGATGTTAATTTAATCTTAATAGTAATCTTAATAGATGGCGCTAGTGTAGATTGACCTAAAAAATGTGAAGTTATTTAACATAGTAGCGTATTGCGCCCTTGAGATGAGTAATTCATAAAGATGGCGCTCTATAAATTATCCAATTTATTATTATATTATTATATATATTATTATTTAAGCATTTTTCTCTCATCCATTCGTTTAATATGTCCAAACCATCTTAGTGACACTTTTTTTAATTTTTTTATGACTTCTTCATTCTGTACTCATTGTATTCTAAGTGATATAATTTCTAAAGTATTCATCCAATTTTTATCCTTATTCTGTTAACTCCACACTTCACTTCTATAAATAAAGGTCGGCACTAGAATCCCATTATGCACTGCCATATTTGTTTATTGCTAAATATTTAAATTTTCAGTGATGATTTGGAGTCCACCATTAATTTTGTTCCCTGCACCAACCCTTGTTTCGATGTCTTTCTCTATTTTGTCTCTTGTAAACATGCTTCCCAGATAGACAAATTCGTTAATTTGCTTCCGTTTCTCGCAATTCACACTTATGTCACAAACCATAGCTTTAGACTTTGACGCGTTCATCGCAAAGTCACATTTATTGCATACTTTGTACATATAATACTTGTTACTAGGACTTGTAGATTTTCCATGCTGTCAGCGATTAAAACGGCGCCATCTATATATAGCTGACGTTTTAATTAAAATTAATATTAAGTTAAAAATCATTGTTCAAAAAACAATAAATAAGTAGCATAGTTCGTTTTTATATGGTGTTTCTTGAACAATGATGTAAAACTCTACATTAAATCATTAAAACGAATGAAAACGTCTGTTTTCTAGAAGTTAAATTATACTTAATAATAATAATAATAAAAATAATATGCAAACTTTTAAAAAGACGTTATTGTGAAGTAATCACCTCAAGGGCGCATTATGACCTGTTTTAAATCTAAATATGATCGCTGCATCTGATAATGAGATCTCTAAGACGAATGTGTAGTAAATCTGTATATGATAGAGTGTCAAATGCAAGTATAAGAAGTGAATGCGGTGCGAATGAAAGTGTTATGAACAAAAGAACGAAAGGGTCGTTAAGATGGTTTGGACACATGGAAAGAATGAGTGAAGACAGAATTGTGAAGAAGGTATATGTAAACGACGTAAACGGAGCTAGAAAAAGAGGAAGACCGAGGAAAACGTGGCACGATCAAATCAATCAAATATTAAATGTCGGTCACGTGGGGAGTCGGAGAAATCGACGTGCGTGCATGACAAGATGAACAGAACAGTGTGGCGTTCCATTTTTTCTGCCTACCCCTCCGGATGGCGTGATGGTTAGTTAGTTAGTTAGTTAGTTTATTAGACAATTTATAATGCCTTAGACAGGCGAAAAATGTCATTTACATAAAATATAACAAAACTTCTTGAAAACAGACGTTTTCATTCGTATCAAAGGATTGGTTTGCACCAAAATATAATACTTTAGCTGGTTTTGGAATGCCACTAGGGTCTTCTAATGTGGTAGTTTCCCGTTGATTTCCATCCTAATAAATATTAAAGCTCAAAATCATAATAATTATTAAAAAATACTCTCTGTCTAAAAACAAGAACATGGATATTTTTTATGTATGCGATATACATTTAAAAACGGTCGTGCGAAAGAGAAAAATAAATTTCGTAATTTGAAATTGGAACAGAGAACATCTAAGGCGATGTTAAATAACGTTTTAAAAGTAACAAGTCATACTTGAGTATTATCTCCATCATGATTGACTTATTCTCATGACGTCATCGCTGACTGGCTCAAAGGATTATATTCTTCCTCTTGGTTCTGTATGCTTCGAAGTGCTCCTTTTTGTTTACAATTTTTTAATACAAATACACAAAAAAAACTAACTTGTAAAAACAAAACTAACTAAACATCACGCCGTTTCCCCGAAGGGGTAGACAGAGAGAATGGAACGCCACACTGTTCTGTCCTGACATACTTTTCTCGATTCCTCTACATTCATACATCTTGTCATGCACGCACATCGATTTATTCTACTCCTCACGTGACCGACATTTAATATTTAATTGATTTAGTCGTGCCAAATTTTCCGCCGTCTTCCTCTATTTCTAGCTCTTTTCACGTCGTTTACATATACCCTCTTCACCATTCTGTCTTAACTCATTCATTCCATGTGTCCAAACCATCTTAATGACCCTTTCCTTATTTTGTTCATAACACTTTCATTCGCACCGTATTCACTTCTTATATTTGCATTTGACACTCTATCATATGCAGATTTACTACACATTCGTCTTAGAGATCTCATTTCTACTGCATTTATTCTACTTTCATCATTCTTTTGCCAGTTCCATGTTTCACTTCCATACATAAGGGTCGCTACAAGAACACCATTGTGCACTGCCATTTTAGCTTTTTTGGGTAGGCTTTTGTTTGCGATGACAACTTTAAGTGCACCATTTACTCTGTTGCCTGCCCCAACCCTTCTTTCAATATTCTTTTCCACTCTCCCATCTTTTGTAAACAAACTTCCTAAATAAACAAATTCATCCACTTGTTCCAGATTTACATTTTCAGTGTCAGTGAGGCAGTATTCATAAAAAATTACAAATTCTGGAAAGAGTACTGCCTCACTGACGTCGACATATTTAGGTTCCTTCTGACATGTATAATTTTTTGGGTTCATATCGTTTTTTATTTTTGTTTATCTTTGTTACGCCGTTTTGTGTCCAAATGAGTTGCCTTAATGTTTTTCGTTTGTTATGTCTCATTTATGTATTATGTATAAATAAATAAACAATCGACGAGCGTGCATGTCACGATGTGTAAATATAGAAGAGTCGCGAGAGTTATGTCAGGGTAGAACAATGTGGCGATCCATCCTCTGTGCCTACCCCTCCGGGGAAACGGCGTGATGGTTAGTTAGTTAGTTAGTTTGTTCTGTGTCAAAAGTCTTACTTTGTGTAAATGTTTAATTTTATTTAACCCAAGCAATACATTATCGTAAAAATGACGACAAGAGTAATTAAATTGATGACTTTACCACCTTTGAGTAATTATTATGTCAACATGCAAGCCCTCGGGACCGTGTTTGCTGGCAGCAGTAAAAAAAGGCGGCAAAAAACGTTTTGGTTTTGGAACAACAAGATGGTGTACGAGGTCTGTTCAAAAAGTATCGCGAATTTTATATTTTTTTCAAAAAGTATTTATTTATTCATGAATATCTATTTTGTCCCCTTCAAAGTAATTCCCCTCGGATATAATACATTTATGCCAACGTTTTTTCCAATCCTCGAAGCACTTAAAAAAATCATTTTTGTGATCTTGTTCAGCTCCTCCTTCGATGCCGTCTTTATCTCCTCAATCGTGGCGTAGCGTCGTCCTTTCATGGGCCTCTTCAGTTTTGGAAACAGGAAAAAGTCACAGGGGGCCAGGTCTGGGGAATACGGTGGCTGCGGCACCATTACTGTGTTGTTTTTGGCCAAATATTCGCGCACAAGCAACGATGTGTGAGCAGGGGCGTTATCATGGTGCAAAAGCCAGTTTTTGTTCTTCCACAAATCCGGGCGTTTCTGGCGGATTGCTTCGCGCAAATTGCGCATAACTTGCAGGTAATATTCCTTATTGACCGTACTACCCTGTGGCAAGAACTCATGATGCACCACGCCTCTGCAATCGAAGAAAACTGTGAGCAAAACCTTCACGTTCGACCGAACTTGGCGCGCTTTTTTTGGTCTTGGCTCATGCGGCAGCTTCCATTGGGATGATTGAGCTTTGGTTTCCACGTCATAACCATAAACCCACGATTCGTCACCAGTTATGACCCTCTGGAGCACATTTGGGTCGTCACGGACCGAGTCCAACATCTCCTGAGCAATGTTAACGCGATGCTGTTTTTGGTCGAAATTGAGCAATTTTGGCACGAATTTCGCGGCGACCCGACTCATGCCCAAATCATTGGTTAAAATCGAATGGCACGAGCCAATCGATATGTTTAGGTCCTCAGCAACTTCTCTAACGGTGATTCGACGATTGGCTAATACTATTTTCTTCACTTTATCAATGTTTTCGTCTGTTGTTGACGTGCTCGGGCGTCCGGCACGCTCTTCGTCGTTCATATCTTCTCGGCCCTCTGAGAACATTTTGTACCACCGATAAACGTTGCTTTGGTCCAAGGTAGCTTCACCATATGCCACAGTCAACATTCGAAATGCGTCCGCGCACTTTATTTTGTTTTTCACACAAAATTTGATACAGATTCTTTGATCCATTTTTTGGAATAGGCAAAAATCGAAGACGAGCCAAAACACATCCAAGCAAAACAGCTGTCAAAAATTAACTAAACATTCAAAATGGCCGACCTTGTCAGCATAAGTAAGGGACATGAGTACCAACATAACGCTACAAAAAAATCAAAAATCAAATATACGTAGCCAGCGGAAATTCTAAATTCGCGATACTTTTTGAACAGACCTCGTAACTCGATATTTGAATTTATTCAAACTCCCAATCAGAACGAGGTCCAAAAGTTACATTGATTGAAGCTTGCGTGCGATAAACGGATACTTTTTGAACTAACTAATAAACTAAGCATCACGCCGTTCTTTCCTGATATACTCGTATAAATAACTCCACAAAGATTCTTGGTGTTTTTCTTGACGCAAATCTGTCCCTAAAATCCCAAATTAATAATACGGTCAGTGCTAGTTTCTTCCACCTAAGACGATTAAAATCCGTCAAAAGGAGTATTCCCCATGACACTTTCAAAACTCTTGTATATTCCTTCGTTGTGTCACGACTTGACTATTGTAATGGAATTTATGCAAACATTCCAAAACGACAATTAAACAAACTTCAATCTGCGTTCAATGCAGCAGCAAGACTCATTAAAAGGCATTCCATATAACACAACATCTCAAAGAACTTCACTGCCTTAAGAGTGTAGAAAGAATTCAGTATATACTCTGCTGGATAGCTTTCAAAGCGCTTCGTGGAATGGCTCCAAATTATATATCCGAACTCTGTATAACGGACAGCCTAAACACAAGGAAATCCACACTTCGCTCGGCGAACTCCTCGGCAATAGGAAGATTAGTTGAGCCAAAGCGTTGCTCTAATACATATTTCGGGGATCGAGCGTCGCGACCTGTGTGCGACCAATCCTCACACGGAGCGAAAAGAGAAGGATGGAATGCCGCTCGGTTAAAGTGTGACAGTCCATTCTTTCTACCCACCCTTTCGGGGAGTCGGCGTGATGGTTAGTTAGTAATATTTACTTTTTTTCTATCCATATATTCCATGTGTCCAAACCAACGCAGAGTGATCCGATTATAATTTTGTTACAGAGATTATGAAATAATCCATAAATGTAATTTTTCGTCCCTTTATAAAAGCATGTAACCTCAAGTTGACTTGATAAATAAATTAATATGAATGAAATCATTAATTCTGCGTCATTCCACATGGACAAACCATCTTGGTAACCGTTCTCAAGTCTCGCATCTGACCCCTATAAGCACCCCACGGTTTAAAATAACCCCATGAATTATTTGCAGTCAGGGAGATAAAATTAAAAAAAATCTTAAATATACAGAAAGGAAACGGCCATAGATAAGGTGGGTTATTTATGGGAGTATTACGGACGTTCTTAGATAATAGGGGTTAAACTTCCCTTATCAGTGCTGTGAAACTAATATCTGCATCTAATATCTTTAAACTGATTAATACGAATGAAATACATGTTTGATAAAGCCTTAAAAAGGCGAAAAATGACATTTTCAAATAAACTAACTAACTAACCATCACGCCGTCTCCCCAAAAGGGTAGACAGAAATTCCTAATTGTCTTCTATAGGACCACATCTCAAAAGCCTCTAGTCTCCGTTTATCTCTTTCTGATAGGCACCATGTCTCGCAGCCGTACATCAAGATACTCCATACATAGGTCTTGATGAGGATTATTCTCAGTTTTAGGTTTATTTATTTGATTCTATTATTTTCGACCTTTTATTAAATGCATATTAAATGATATTCTTTTGTTTTTGAAAATTTGGTTTGGTTCATGTGGTGCTCCTGTTAATTTGGAGATATTTCGCGTATAAGTGAATTGTTTAGGTCAATTTAACTGTTGCCGCACTTTATAATAGTTAATTGTGACACGTAATACGTTTGTGCTGTTTTGCTGTTAAAATTATAGTAGTTTTATAAAGAATTTTGACAGGTGTAAAAATAAATTTTTCATTTGTTCCAATGACAATTTGAATAATTTCTTCAATATTATTTCAAAGTTCTTGCTGGTTAAGTGCCTAATTACAGCTAATTTAAAAAACGGTGGATACGTGTAACATAAATTAAATAAACACAAAAGTCCGGATTGTCCATGTCAACATGTGCAACATCGAAAAAAACATTATGTGCTAAATTAAAAAAACGACGGATTCGTGGAACATAAATTAAATAGACAATATGTGCACCATCTAAAAAGAACGATTTGTGTTAAATCATATTTATTTTGTTATTTTATTTTATATCATTGTATTTTATATTATTTGTTTTAGATTTATTTTGTGGGTGTTGCACGAAGAAGTGTGCGCGGGAGATGCCTATTGGTGGCGATGAGGTTCGCAACCCATCACACCGCGTCTCCCGCGGAGCGAAAAGAGAAGGATGGAGTGCCGCATCAGTAAAAGTGTGACAGTCCATTATTTCTGCCTACCCTTTCAGGGAGATGGCGTGATGGTTAGTTAGTTATTATAGTTAGTATTAAATGCAAGCCTAGCCTGATGTATACGGCTGTCGACCTCGCTCTTAGACCGACCCTCCCATGTTATTTTGCTCCCGAGGTACACAAACTCCTTGGTGTTCTTTATTGGAACTCCTGACATCACTACTCTCATCTGATGTTGCGTTCGGCTTACAGTTAGCAGCTTTGTTTTGTCTTTATTTATATTCATGTTGTAGTTATTTTGAAGAATGCTTTGCATAGTTATTAAGGCCTCTTGCAGTTCTTCTTCACTTTCAGCAACCATAGCATATCGTCAGCAAACCTTATCATATCCACCTTTTGCCCGTGTATCTTAACACCTTCTCTGTGACTCATTATCTCTCTCAAATCGTCAATCGTACTCTGTATATAAGCGTTAAAAAGATAAGTGACAGAGAGCATCCCTGTCTTACCCCTTGTCTTATACTGGCTTCCTTTGCCTCATCGTCACATCTGATTACAATATATGTTACCTGTTCTCAATAGATGCCTGAATAATTAATTTTGTAATGTTTATTGATGAAATAAACTGATTTGATTTGCGCATTCCAAGAAGCAGAAAAACTGTTACACTTTTCTGAAAACCAATCCCTCAGAATGTATCTAGGGAAGAGATTAATGTGACATTCCATCCTCTCTGCCTACTTCGACAGAAAAGGCGTTATGGTTAGTTAGTTAGTTTATAACGCAATGTTGGCGCTTTCTTACATAATTCTGCCAACAATTCTATTGCATAATAAAACTCTTTTTTACCCTCAATCTATAAGCCGAGAAAAATAAGACATTTTTTTATATGAATACATAAAAAAAACTGTCAAATCATCTTTCGGCTATAACTCATTATTTGCGATGATATTTATTTTACGGTATTTTCACACCGAGTAACTTCGCTGCATGCAAAATGTCACATTATCCAAAATGGATTCAAATCGATTCCCCTTTTCACCCCCTTAAATAGGGGAGAAATATTTTCATTCAAAACACCCTGTACAACAAAGGGATCTAAATAATGTTGATAAGTAATACAGTGTGATCCAAGTTGCACGTGTTAATTCGTAATTTAATAAACGTAATGTCAGTTGCTACTTATGGTCTTGAAACTGTTACATTGTCCAGACAAAATGCCGAAAAACTACGAGTGACCCAAAGAGCCATGTTAGGAATAAGCCTAAGAGACAGAGTCAGAAACGATACAGTGAGAAAAAAAACAAAGGTCATTGACATCATCCCCCGGGTGGCGACTCTAAAATGGCAATGGACAGGTCACGTAGCCAGAAGCTCAGACGAAAAGTGGACAAGAAGACTGCTGACTTGGAGACCGTGGACGGCAAAGAGAAGTGCAGGGCGACCGCAACTACGGTGGAAGAATGATCTGTACAGACACGTCGGAATAACCTGGATGCAGTCTGCACAGGACAGAGTGACATGGAAGCGAATGGAGGAGGGCTTTGTCCAGGAGTGGACGAGAATAGGCTGAGGAAGAAGAAGACGAAGAATTTTAAAACATAACTAACTATCACTCCGAGGGGTAGGCAGGGAGGATGGAATGCCCTACTGCTCTGTCTTGACATATATCTCGGGTTTACTCCACATTCATAAATCGTAAAATGCACGCTCGTCGATTTTTACGACTTCAAATGTGGCCGCCTTTTAGTATTCGATTAATTAGGTCATGCCTACCGAATGTTCGAAGTAGGAACAACCGACGAGCGTGCATGTCACGATGTGTGAATTTACAAGAGGCGCTAGAGTTATGTCAGGATAGGACAATGTGGCGATCCATCCTCTCTACCTACCCCTCCGGGGAAACGGCTTAATGGTTAGTTATTAGTTAGTTAGAAAACATACGTTTTTATTTTATTTATTATTTGATACGGATTTTCAGTCAACAACATTTAATATTTTTGGAGTATACATGATTCAGAATCACACTGTAGATAAATTTAAAATTCATTTCCGTTCTCTGTTATAAAAAAGGATATTGTTGATTTAAAGAATAAAGGAAGCAAGGATGTGACAAGAAAATGAAAGAGTTTTTTTATATTTGTAGGTAGTTAAGACCCAATCTTAGAGAGGGGAGAATTATACGAGTATAACAAAAGGATGCGTTTATTAGCTGAGAATATGTACATGAAAAATGATATACAAAGTAAAAAAAAAAACAGGTAAAAATCAAAATATATTAACGAAGATGGTAGCGCACAATGGTGTTATTTTTTCCCCGATAGATATCTTTGACAGCATAAATTGTTTTACCTATCAGCCGCCAGAACCAACCTGCCTCTTGTGACTCCGTTGGGAAGAGCAATTGAATATTGTTTTTCAGAAGTAGCACACATCCAGTAACCCCAACTTTACAGGACGGACAAAAAACTGTCTGGTACAAAATTTTCTTATAATATATATATATTTTTTTCAATACACATTTGTCATAGGGAGTAATATAGACAAATGTGTATTGAAAAAAATATACGTATTGTAGGAAAATTTTGTACCAGACAGTTTTTTGTCCGTCCTGTAAAGTTGAGGTTACTGGATGTGTGCTACTTCTGAAAAACACGATTCAATTAGTCTGTTGAACGCGGTCTCCTCGGAGATCGACGTCTTTCATATTATTATTATTATTATTTTGTTGAATCGCTCTTTAAATCAAGACGGCATGGGCCAAATCGATAAAAATGATATTATAGCTATCATAGTGATTCTCGTGACATGTAATAGCTAATCTATCGCCATTTTATTGTCGCGTGAATTCTACACCAGACCAAAGACAGTGTGACAATCACACTGGTATCGCCGGGAATCGAACCCGGAACCTTCGGTGTGCCAGTCATAGCTCTTGCTCTCTGCAACAAAGGTCGTCTGCATTGTTCTATCCTGATATAACGATCGCGCCTCTTCTACATTCACACAGTGACAAGCACGATTGTTCAAACATGACAGTCTTTTAGCTATTGATTAATATTGGTTCTGATTTTGAAAATTTCGTTTGGTTCATGTGGTGCTCCCGTAAATTTGGAGATATTTCGTGTATCCTTTTTTTGCCAGCTCTATGCTTCGCTTCCATACATAAGGCTCGGTACAATAACACCATTATGCACTACCATTATAGATTTTTTTGATAGTGAATGTGTGATAAATTTGTATAAATATGATAAAGCATCTAATGCAAATATAACTAACTAACTAACCATAATGCCGTCTCACAGAATTAACAGACAGAAAGAATGGACCAACACACTGTTCTTTCCTGTCATACTTCTCATGATTCCCCATCATTCATACATCGTGTCATGCATGGATTTATCAGACTCCTCATATGCCCGACAATTAAAATTGTATTGTGCCACGTTTTGCTAGGTCTTCGTCTATTTCTTGTTCCATTTACATCATTTACAGATAAAAAAAAATTGTAAATACCTCGGTTGAAGATTTTATTTGGATTGAATTTTATGACGTCATAGTTCGGTTATTACCTGAAACAAAAAAAAACATAAAATTAATAAATTGAATATTATAATGTAGGGAATAGAAAATCAAGAACAAGTATATCTGTAGTAGGATGGGAGAGCAAATTGTCAAAGTGGTATGTTATGCAGACGATGCTATAATCATAGCTGAAAACAATAATGACTTACAAAATTGCTAGACAGACTACATCACGCCTGTAAGAAATACAACATGACGATCTCTATCGTAAAAACAAAATGTATGACCTTTTCCAAAACACCCAAAACATGTAACCTGGTTATAGAGAATCAACCCATAGAACAGGTCAGGACCTTCAAGTATCTAGGCATAGACCAGGTGGGAGAAGCTGATCTGCGGGAAGAAATACAAGCCCAAGTAACCAAGGCAGCTGCAATCTCTGGCGCTCTAAAATCCACAATATGGAAAAACAAAGACATGGCCATTAAGAGTAAGATAAGAATCTATAAAGCATGCGTAAGACCAATAATAACATATGACATCGAAGCAAAGGCAGACACAGTAAGGACCAAACAAGTTTTGAGGATTTCAGAAATGAAGACACTGAGGACGATAGCAGGCAAGACCAGAATAAGAGATATATGTGTGGTTGAGGATATTATAAGATGGAGCAGACAGCGAAAAAGGGTCTGGTACGGTCATTTTCAAAGAATGGACACCACCAGACTCCTCTATATTGCATTGCATAATCAGCCTTATGGGACTCGTCCTCGTGGAAGACCTACTAAAAGATGGAATGACAGCTGGGAGTCTACCTCACAGGAGGAGCAACACTCTGGAGAACAGCTTGGAACAATCTCCCTTCACACCTTAGATGCATAAATGATCCGACAGATTTCAGATCTAAATTGAAAACCCATCTTTTTCATATTTCATACCCAATTTAAACATTTATACTTTGTTCTACTATACTTTTAAACCGATCGTTTTTTAAGCGGTCACATTTAGATTTTTAGATTTAAAACACGTCTTAATGCGCCCTTGAGGTGATTACATCACAAAAACGGCGCTTTAAAAGTTAGCATATTATTATTATTATTATTATTGCATTGCATAATCAGCCTCATGCGACTCGTCTTCGTGGAAGACCTCCTAAAAGATGGAAGGACAGCTGGGAGTCTACCTCACAGGAGGAGCAAAACTGGAGAACAAACCACATAGGTCTACAAAAAGGAAGTAGAATATAGAAAACCAGCAAACATTAATATCTTCATACGAAAGTATCAAATATATCGTTTTGACCTTTGTCAATATGTGTTATTTAACTTTCCCCCTCTTTTAACAATTCCCAGGCGTATATAAAGAGGATGGAACCCCCCAGGGTGTATAAAGTTTCATGAGCAAACATATTTAAAGTATATAAAAAGGTATATATAATCTAGGGCTAAATTTAGGAACTTAAATATGAATTATGGCAGGTCACGTAGCCAGAAGCTCAGACGAAAAATGGACAAGAAGACTGCTGACTCGGAGACCGTGGACGGCAAAGAGAAGTGCAGGGCGACCGCGACTAAGGTGGAAGGATGATCTGAACAGACGCGTCGGAATAACCTGTATGCAGTCTGCACAAGACAGAGTGGTGTGGAAGCGAGTGGAGTCTTAGTCTAGGAGTGGACAGGAATAAGATCTTGAAGAAGAATATGAATTATGTATCGAAGTGAAGCATAGAAGGATAAAAGTAGAATAAATGAAGTAAATGAGATCTCTTAGAAGAAACTAACTAACTAACCATCACGCCGTCTCCCCGAAAGGGTAGGCAGAAAGAATGGATTGCCACACTTAAATCGATGCGGCACTCCATCCTTCTCTTTTCGCCATCGCGAGAGACGCGGTGTGATGGGTTGCGAACCTCATCGCCACCAACAGGCATCTCCCGCGCACAGTTCGATCGTTCAACGTCTACATAATAAATCTAAAACAAATTATCTGAAATACAATGATATAAAATAAAATAACAAAGAAACATAATTTAACACATAATGTTATTTTAGATGGTGCACTTGTCGTCAGCTGGACGATCCGGACATTTGTGTTTATTTAATTTTTATTCCACGTTATCCACAGTTTTTATTTTATTTACTGTAATTAGGCACTTAAAACAATCCAACACCAGCAAGAACTTAAAAATATCATTGAAGAATTTATTCAAATTGTCATTGGAACAAATGAAAAATTTATTTTTACACCTGTCAAAATTCTTTTTATAAACGAAAAAACTTATATAATTTTAACACTAAAACAGTAAAAACGTATTTTTTGGCACAAATAACTATCATAAAGAGCGGCAATAATCAAATTGACCAAAACAATTCACTTATACACGAAATATCTCCAAATTGACGGGAGCACCATATGAACGAAACCAAATATATGCCCTGCATATTATGCATTTCTCTTAGAAGAATGTTTTGAAATTCTGTATAACTAACTAACTAACTAACTAATCATCACACCGTCTCTCCGGGGGGGGGGGTGCAGAAAGAATGGACCGCCACACTGTTCTGTCCTGACATACTTCATTCGCTTCCTCTACATTCATGCATCGTGTCATGCACGAACGTCGATTTCTCCGACTCCTCACGTGACCGACGTTTAATGTTTGATTAATTTGATCATGCCATGGAGAGAGAATGGCCAAAAAAGTATAGGTTAACGATGTAAATGGACTAGGGGTCGAAGTAGGCCAGTAGAGGAATACTTCTTTGAATTGTGTTCTGATTATTATTGTGTGACAAAAGTGTTCAAAACAAAAGGAGAACAATTTGGTGTTGTTGAATGAGAAAACTAACTAACCATCACGCCATCTCCCCGGAGGGGTAGGCAGAAGGAATGGACGGCCACACTGTTCTGTCCTGACATACTTCATTCGCTTCTTCTACATAAATATATCGTGTCATGCACGAACGTCGATTTCTCCGACTCCTCACGTGACCGATATTTAATATTTGATTGATTTGATCGTGCCAAGTTTTCCTAGGCCTTAATCTATTTCTAGCTCCGTTCACGTCGTTAACATATACCTTCTTCACCATTCTGTCTTCACTGATTCTTTCCATGTGTCCAAACCAACTTAACGACCCTTTCAATATTTTGTTCATAACACTTTCATTCGCACCACATTCACATGGAAAGTATGGTTAGAAAGTATATGCAAACGAAACAAGAAATATAGTAAGACCAAGCAAAACGAAACATAACACGATCAAATCAAACAAATGCGGGTTAAAACTACATGAATGATACTTTCTTATTTTGGCGAACCTTGAAACCATGTGCCAGAATTATGTGACTGTTATAAAATTAGTTAGAAATAAATATACAAAAAAAATCTAATAAAAAATATTTCAGGGGCGGTGCGTATAAATTTGTTTAAGTTTGTTGTTGTCTAATTCCACTTTTAAAAATATATACTTCTTATAACGTCTTAACGGCCAACCCTCATGTATGGAAGTAAAGCTTGGAGCTGGCAAAAGAAGTATGAAAGCAGGATAAACGCCGTAGAAATGAGATCACTAAGAAGAATGTGCGGAAAACGTTGTATGATAGAATACCGAACGATGAAATAAGAAAGAAATGTAAGGCAGATGACTGCATCATGGATAAAATTAAAAAAGGATCCCTGAGATGGTTCGGACATATGGAACGAATGGATGAGAGTAGAATGGTTAAAAAATTGTACACAAGCAGCGTGAGTGGAAAAAGAAGCCGAGGACGACCGAGGAAAACATGGCATGACCAAATTAATCAATTACTAAAATGCGGTCACATTCGAAATCGGAATAATCGACGTGCGTGCATGGTGGCAATGGGCGGGTCATGTGGCGAGACAGAGTGAGGATAGATGGACCCAGAGAATAATAAGGTGGAGACCATGGGAGAATAGGAGTAACGTCGGCAGGCCGCAAAAAAGGTGGGCCGACGACATTGCTGCCGTGGGGGGGGGGGGGGAATGTGGCTACGGCTGGCAGGAGATAGAGACGAGTGGAAGGGAAGGGAGGAGGCCTATGTCCAGCATTGGACCGATAAGGGCTGACGAAGAAGAAGAAGAAGTGCATGGTACGATGTATGAATGTAGAGGACGCCCGAGAGATATGCCAGGACAGAGCATTGTGGCGATCCATCCTCTCTGCCTACCCCTCCAGGGAAATGGTGTGATGGTTAGTTAAAAATAACGGCTAATTTAATATTATAATATAATTACTCAAAACCATGTTCTGGCCTTGGCTTGAGCTACTCACACTTGGGACAGCAAAAAAAAACTAATAAAATGGTATGGGACCTCACACGACACATTTTATTACTTCAATGTGCTTGAAAGGCGTAAAAGGGTGTAGCTCCAAAACTACGACAGTCCATAGACAAAAAATACACAACGCCGGGTTGCCAGCAATCAAAAAATAATAAAAACATTTTAATGTTTTATCGGTTAGAACTGTTGAAATGTTTATTGGGTAGGATTCATCTCTCTCTCTCTCTCTCTCTCTCTCTCTGGTTTCAATCCTGCGATTGGTTTGCAGCAATTTCCTATGTTCTTCTCTTCCATTCTTCCCTGTCTTGTGCGACTCTTTTGAAATCTGCATATGATGAGCAGCGCACGTCCACCAACAGGTCCTCCAGGTACTCTCGGCGTGGGCGTCCCCTAGAGTTTGTCCCCTCGTTCATACCCTTCATTATGGCATGCAAGAGGCCTTCTTGTCGTATTACATGGCCGATCCATCTTGCACGCCTTTCGGACAAGGTCCTGAGCAGGTGCCTTCCTCCTTCGATTCTTTGGAGAGCCTCCTCATTTGTAATGTGGTCTCTCCAGGAAATTCCAAATAGTCTTCTATAGGACCACATCTCAAAAGCCTCTAGTCTCCGTTTTTCGCTTTCGGATAGGCACCATGTCTCGCAGCCGTACATCAAGATACTCCATACATAGGTCTTGATGAGGAGTATTCTCAGTTTTAGGTCTATATTATTTGATTCTATTATTTTCGACTTTTATTAAATGCAAGCCTAGCCTGATGTATACGGCTGTCGACCTCGCTCTTAGACCGACCGTCCCATGTTATTTTGCTCCCGAGGTAGACAAACTCCTTGGTGTTCTTTAGTGGAACTCCTGACATCACTACTCTCATCATAACTTCATCATTCGCACCTCATTCACTTCTTACATTTTCATTCAACACTCTATCATACACAGAGTATCCTCACATTCGACTAAGAGATCTCACTCGACTGCAAAAACCCCATTGTGCACTCCATTTTAACATGATGACGATGGTTAGAAAGTATACGTTAACGATATGAATGATGTCGAGGAAGATCGCGAAAAACATGGCATGATCAAATTAATCAAATTTTAAATGTCGCCTATGTAAGAAGTCGGAAGAATCGACGTGCGTGTATGTCTATGCGAAGGAATATAGTGAGGTTTCTCAAAATAGAGAAGCGTGGAAGAGGTTAGCAGAATGCTATCTGCTAACCTCTTCGGAAAACGGCAGACTTTTTTATAATTCGCTGAAATGTTCTTATAATAAAAATATGCTAAAAGGCGGTCACATTCGAAGTCGGAATAATCGACGTGCGTGCATGGTACGATGTATGAATGTAGAAAAATCTCGAGAGGTTAGCCAGGACTGAGCATTGTGGCGATCCATCCTCTCTGCCTAACCTTCCGGAGAAATGGCGTGATGGTTAGCTAGTTAAAATGTATCTAGTTATTTTTTAAATATATTTTTGAAAGATAGAATTTCTCAAATTTGTATGTATCAATTTAGCACGAAGGTCATATCAAAGCATAAACTATCACAGCTGTTCATTCACAAAAACAATTTATTTAAAAATATATACTAGTACATATATTTATATATATATTTTTTACGAACGATTTAAAAAAATCTCAAAAGAAATGATGTCATATAATATATCGGGTCTAATATATATAGTCTATACGCGACATCTGCGGATTAATTCATGAAAAATATTCAGTCACAATTCAAATTATGTGTTCCAATCTAAATCTGTCTCTCTCCTCTTTAGAACGCGTTCCATTTTTAAATTTAATCCGTTTAGACACGCTACGATTGGTACTGATAGCAGCCATCACTCCACAGACAATAATAGACAAAAGAAACTTTGGTACATAATTCGATCATAGATTTTTATTGCTAGCTGCAAAAAATATTTGAATGTTATAAATAATTATATAATTGATTTAAATAGGACAGAGAATAAGCGATATAAAAAAACTTGTATTTTTTAGCATACATTTGTCAAATACAGCGATACTTAAATTAGATATATCGCTTACTATAATGATTTGAATTGTTTACGAACTCACTTGTGAACAAGATTAAATATGATTTGTTTTGCAAAACTTAATTGTATATTTCTTCTTCTTCTAGTACCGTGTCAGGAAACAGATTCCACTCTTCTTATTCCTTGTTCAATCATTTATATGCCGCAGTCAGGACAGCTGCTTTTGCAACTCTCCGACGTCCTTCTATGATGTCCATGATTAGCAGCCAAATGAGATCCCATTCCGCCCATCTTACGAACACCACGTCTGACAATTATTTTTAAAAGTTGTATACATGTTAAGCGATCGCTTTATGTAATACAACATTCCCCATTCCACCTTCTTACGAACACCACGTCTGACAATTATTTTTAAAGGTTGTTAAGCGATCGCTTTATGTAATACAACATTCCCAATTCCGCATTTCTTACGAACACAACGTCTGATATATATTTTGGAAAGTTGTATATATGTTAAGCGATCGCTTTGTGTAATACAAAATTCCCCATTCCGCCCTTCTTACGAACACCACGTCTGACAATTATTTTTGAAAGTTGTATACATGTTAAGCGATCGCTTTATGTAACACCATATTCCCCATTCCTCCCTTCTTACGAACACCACGTCTGACAATTATTTTTGAAAGTTGTATATATGTTAAGCGATCGCTTAATACAATACAACATTCCCCATTCCGCCTTCTTACGAACACCACGTGTGACAATTATTTTTGAAAGTTGTATATATGTTAAGCGATCGCTTTATGTAACACAACATTCCCCATTCCTCCCATCTTACGAACACCACGTCTGACAATTATTTTGAAAGTTGTATATTCTGTTTCCAAATAATTTACATCTTCGTCTCTAATGAGATTTGATTTTGATTTGAAACATGTCGAAAATAAACTCTAACTAACTAACTAACCATCACGCCGTCTCCCCGAAAGGGTAGGCAGAAAGAATGGACTGTCACACTTTTACTGATGCGGCACTCCATCCTTCTCTTTTCGCTCCGCGGAAGACGCGGTGTGATGGGTTGCGAACCTCATCGCCACCAATAGGCATCTCCCGCGCACACTTCGATCGCCCAACACCCACAAAATAAATCTAAAACAAGTAATATAAAATACAATGATATAAAATAAAATAACAAAATAAAAATAATTTAAACACAAAATGTTACTTTTAGATGGTGCACATATTGTCTATTTAATTTATGTTCCACGAATCCACCGTTTTTTTTTAATTTAGCACATAATGTAATAACACATAATGTTTTTTTCGATGTTGCACATGTTGACATGGACGATCCGGACTTTTGTGTTTATTTAATTTATGTTATACGTATCCACCGTTTTTTTAAAATTAGCTGTAATTAGGCACTTAACCAGCAAGAACTTAAAAATAATATTGAAGAAATTATTCAAATTGTCATTGGAACAAATGAAAAAAATATTTTTACACCTGTCAAAATTCTTTATAAAAACGATAAAACTAATATAATTTTAACAGCAAAACAGTACAAACGTATTACGTGTCACAATTAACTATTATATTATAAAGTGCGGAAACAGTTAAATTGACCAAAACAATTCACTTATACGCGAAATATCTCCAAATTTACAGGAGCACCACATGAACCAAACCAAATTTTCAAACCAATCAGAATACAATTTAAAAAATAAACTCAAAAGCATAAAAAAACAATGTTTTAATTCGTAAAAAAATCGTTTTCATTCGAATTAATTGAAATAATACGAGATTCACGGGCACCAAAATGTTTGGGAATAACAGAAATGCTACAATATTTCGTGTTTATTCAAGCGCGGAATAGATAAGGTTGGCGACCGCTGTCTTAGACCGCAAAACAGACAATATTTTCTGCTGTGATTGACAGGTTTACGAAACATTGTTTACATTGGGTTTAAAAGTGAAATCTGAGAAGGCATTTTTAATTTAATTCCGAATCCATTAGCTTAAAAAAGTTATTCGCAAAATCGACAATGACACCATCGCCGGAGGGATACTGTTATTGAGTCATAAATAACTTCCGATTTTATTCAAACTTGTATTTTGCTTTAAAAACTTAATAATAAATATATGCTAACTTTTAAAGCGCCGTTTTTGTGATGAAATCACCTCAAGGGCGCATTAAGACGTGTTTTAAATCTAAAAATCTAAATGTGACCGCTTAAAAAGCGATCGGTTAAAAAGTATAGTAGAACAAAGTATAAATGTTTAAATTGGGCAGTATTAAATATGAAAAAGATGGGCTTTCAATTTAGATCTGAAATCTGTTGGATCATTTATGCATCTGAGGTGTGAAGGGAGATTGTTCCAAGCTGGTGGACCGGCTACCGCGAACGCTCGATCCCCGAAATTTGTACTGGGGCAACGCTTCGGCTCAACTAATCTTCCTATTGCCGAGGAGTTCGCCTAACGAAGTGTGGATTTCCTTGTATTTAGGCTGTCCGTTATACAGAGTTCAGATATATAACTTGGTGCCATTCCATGTAGCGCTTTGAAGACTGTCCAGCAGAGTTTATACTGGATTCTTTCTGGACTTTTAAGCCAGTCAAGTTAATTTACTAACCATCACGCCGTTTCCCCGGAGGGGTAGATAGAGACGATGGACCGCCATACCGTTCTGTGCTGACATACTCTATAGTTTCCTCCACATTCATACAATACATCGTAACATGTAAGCTCGTCGATTTTTTCGACTGCCGTAGAAATGAGATAACTGAGAAGAATGTGTAGGAAAACGATATATGATAGAATACCGAACGACGAAATAAGGAAGAAATGTAAGGCAGATGATTGCATCATAAGTTAAATTAAAAAAGAATCCCTAAGATGGTTTGGACTTATGGAACGAATAGACGAGAGAAGAATGGTAAAAATTCTGTATAGAAGCAGCATGAGTGGAAAGAGAAGCCGTGGAAGACCAAGGAAAGCATGGAATAACCAAATTAATCAAATACTGAAAGGCGGCCACATACTAAGTCGGATGAATCGACGTGTGGCGGTCCATCCTCTCAGCCTACCCCTACGAGGAAACGGCGTGATGGTTAGTTAGTTAGTTTTTCTTTATTTTAATTTGTTGAATCGCTCTTTACAACATTACAACGCGACACAAGTCGATGTAAAGGGTAACTAACCAACTAACCATCACGCCATTTCCCCGGAGGGTTAGGCAGAGAGGATGGATCGCCACATTGTTCTATCCTGACATAACTCTCGGGCTTCCTCTACATTCATACATCGTACCTAGCACGCACGTCGATTATTCCGACTTCGAATGTGGCCGCCTTTTAGTAATTGATTAATTTGGCCATGCCATGTTTTCCTAGGTCGTCCTCGGCTTCTTTTCCCACTCAGGCTGCTTGTGTACAACTTTTTAACCATTCTACTCTCATCCATTCGTTCCATATGTCCAAACCATCTCAGGGATCATTTTTATTAAAATTAAAAAAAGATGTAAAGGGTGTTGCTATCATATTGATTCTCGTGATAGGTGGGTAATCTATCGCCATTTTATTGTCACGTGAATTCTACACCAAAACCAAAATCAGTGTGACAATCAACTGACATCAACGGGAATTGAAACCGGGATCTTTGGTGTGGGAGTCATAGCACTTGTCACTCGACTACGATGACCGTCGTTCCAGCCCATCTATTCTTATTTTGATTGGACTATGCAACGATTGCATACGACTCCCTATTATGGGTTCTCGAGTTGGGTGGTATCAAAAGCACGTCCAAGGTAAATGACCTTAAAATTTAAATCTGTCAAAAATGGAATGGAGATTCCAAAATTAAATTCGAGGAAGAATTTCACATCCACTAAACAAGTTTTTAATTTTGTCATTTCTAAGCATACAGCTTCCTTCTCGTCTTATCCATGTTCTGGCGCTAAAAGCACGTAAACTGATGTTTGGCAAAGCGAAGTATATCGTAAATAATTTATTTTTTAATATAATATAAATATTATAAAGAGGCAAAGACTCGCAATCTGATAATGGACGAACTTATAGAGAAGACCTAATCAGTACAACTGGGATATAGGATGGGAGAGCAAATAACAAGCCCAGTAAACAAGGCAGCTGCAATCTCTGGCGCTCTAAAATCCACAATATGGAAAAACAAAGACATGGCCATTAAGAGTAAGATGAGAATCTATAAAGCATGCGTAAGACCAATTATAACATATGGCGTCGAAGCAAGGGCAGACACAGTAAGGACCAAACAAGTTTTGAGGACTTCCGAGATGAAGACACCGAGGACGGTAGCAGGCAAGACGCTGAGAGATCGCGTGAGGAACACCAGAATAAGAGAGATATGTGAGGTTGAGGTTATTTTAAGATGGAGCAGACAGCGTAAAAGGGACTGGTATGGTCATGTTCAAAGAATGGACACCACCAGACTCCCCTATACTGCATTGCATAATCAGCCTCATGGGACTCGTCCTCGTGGAAGACCTCCTAGAAGATGGAAGGACAGCTGGGAGTCTACCTCACAGGAGGAGCAACACTCTGGAGAACAGACCACATAGGTCTACAACAAGGAAGAAGAAGAATAAGAGAAAAACTCACAAGTCATCAAGAAAGAGCACGAGAATATTTTGAATACAAGAGAGCGAGAGAGGGATATTTCGATTCTCTCCGAAAGAAATTCAATGTCTTGCTCCTACATTCATACATCGTGTCATGTACGCACGTCGATTTCTCCGACTCCTTACATGACCGACCTTCGTAGCCGAGTGGTAAGTGCATTGACTGCCACCCTGAAGGTTCCGGGTTCGATTCCCAGCGAGGGTAGTGGGATTGCCACACTGTCTTTGGTCTGGTGTAGAATTCACGTGACAGTAAATGGCGATAGATTAGCTACCTATCACATGTCGCGAGAATCAATATGATAGCGAGAATACCCTTTACATCGATTTGGCTCATGCTGTCATGATGTAAAGAGCGATTCAGCAAAATATTAATTATAATAATAATAATATTTGCTTAATTTGATTGTGCCAAATTTTCTTCGGCCTTCCTCTATTTCTACCTCCGCTCACATCGTTTACGTACACTTTTATCACCATTACTAACTAACTAACTAGGTAACCATCACGCCGTTTCCCCGGAGGAATAGGCAGAGAGGATGAAACGCCAAACCTTTCTGTCCTGACATTCTTCTCTAACTTCCTTCACATTCATACATTGTAACAAGCACGTTCGTCGATTTTTCCGACTTTGAATGTGGACGCCTTTCAGTATTTGATAAATTTGGTCATGCCATGCATTCCTTGATCTTCTACGACTCTTTTTACTCACACTGCTTGTATACAACATTTTAACCATTCTTCTCTCGTCCATTCGTTCCATATTCACCATTCTGTCTTCATTAATTCTTACCGTGCGTCCAAACCATCTTAAAGACCCTCCAATTACTTCTAGAAAACTGACGTTTTCATTCGTATTAATCATTTAATATGGCGTTTAACATCATTGTTCAAGACACAATAAATAATAACAATATTGTTTTCTACTTTCCAGAAACGATTAAATTCACAAAACAAACATTAAAATGAAACATCAAAATGTAATATTCTATTGAATGTTCATAAATCTATTCCATTTTTTGAAATTCAAATAAAATTGCGTCGTGTATAGTTTTTCGAAACGCTCCTTTGGAATGTACTATTCCTCCCGTTCGGTCGCGTTTCTATGGCGACCGCCACGACCAATCAGATCGCCCCGTTTTCCCTCCGAGGGGGGCAAATTGGCGCCAAAGAGACTGACAGCTGAAGGCACGTTCGCAAATGTACCGGAAAATTTATAGGTTAGCTTGCATAGTGGCTACCTACGCATGCCTTACAAGATACGGAAAAAATATATATGTTAACTGGCCCTTATAAACACCGCTATACATTTCTGTGCTGCTAAGACTTAAATAATTAAGCATCGCACCGGAAGGGTAGGCATAGAGGATAGACCACCACACTGTTATACAACAACAACAACAAACCATAACGCCGTTTCCCCGCAGGGGTAGGCAGAGAGAATGGACCGCCACACTACTCTATCCTGGCAAACCTCTCTAGGATCCTCCACATTCATACAACGAGTCATACACGCACGTCGATTCCTCCGACTTCTAACATGACCAACCTTTAAAATTTTATTAATTTGGTCATGCCATGTTTTCCTCGGTCTCCTCGACTTCGTGCCCCATTTACATCATTAACGTATACTTTCTAAACCATTCTTTCTCCATCCATGCATTCCATATGTCCGAACCAACGCAGCGATCCTTTCATAATACCTTCTTCCGCTCTACATTCCTTTCTTATATCAGCATTTGAGATTCTGTCGTATATCGTTCTACCACACATACGTTCTAGGGACCTCATCTCTACCGCATTTATTCTACTCTCATCCTTCTTCTGCCAGTTTCATGCTACGCTTCCATACATTAGGGTTGGGTCCAGAACTCCATTGTGAACGGCCACACTGTTATATCATGATATAAACCCAAAAAGCAACAAGATAGACTTCAATTTATAATGTAAACACAACTAATTACATATTCTACTTTTTTTAATAGATCTGACGATCTGTGACACAGAAATCATGTCTCGTCGGATAATGAGGTCCAGCTGTCCTTCCATCTCTTAGGCGGTTTTCCAGGTGGGCGGTGTCCGGAGGGGATTTCATAAGCGGCTGCATATGCAAGTCTGTCACCATCCATTCTGGCTACATGGTCCCTCCAGTATTTTCTTCTGGATCTATTCCACTGAACGATATCCTCTATTTCGCAAGTTTTTCTTATGTCTACGTTGCGGACACGATCTCGGAGAGTTTTTCCAGTAATTGATCTTAGGACCTTCATCTCCGATGTTCTTAGTAGTCCCTTGGTTCGCACAGTGTCGGCCCGCGTCTCTACAGCATAGGTCGCACGCATGTCTTATAAATTCAGATCTTGCTGTCGATACACTTGTGCTTGTTCTTCCAGACCAGATTCTTCAGACATCCTGGCACGGCAGAGGCTTTACTGACTTGTTCTCGTACTTCGGTATAGAGGTCATTTTGGCTGCAGATCTCTACTCCCAAATATCTGAAGCTCAATACTTGCTCCACAGGTATATCATCAAGAGTCAGCTTACATCTTGTAGGCTGTCTAGATATAGTGAGACTTTTTGTTTTGCTGACTGATATAGCCATATTTAGCCTTTGTGATACTGTGTGGAAATTGTACAATTACATATTATTATTCTCTTTTAAATAATTTGTTAAAACTTCTATCAAGAAATTTCAATTAACAACATTAATATTTTAAATAATTTCAATAAAATACCTGATCCGAGTATTAAGGTGAGATAATGGTATTCTAAATACCTTTGCAACTAAAATCCCTATTATGTCTGGTCCAGCACGCAGCATCGTATACCCGGGAGAGTTATCCGACACGGATAAGAAAGGATTGTTTCATCTCAAAATAAAAAACAAAAAACAAAAAATCATCTATCCAGATGTTTTCAAATTCTGCTATAAAAAATGGATTATATAACATTAGAAATAAAATAATTATTTATTTATTTATTATAATGATAATTAAGTATTTAAAATATAATATTAACTAACTAACTAACTAACTAACCATCACGCCGTCTCCCCGAAGGGGTAGGCAGAAAGAATGGACTGCCACACCTTTCTTTCCTGACATATTTCTCTCGCTTCCTCAACATTCATACATCGTGTCATGCACGCGCGTCGATTTCTCTGACTTATCACATGGCCGACATTCAATATTTGATTTATTTGATCGTGCCACGTTTTCATCGGTCTTCCTCTATTTCTGGTTCCATTTACATCGTTAACATATAATTTTTTTACCATTCTTTCTTCATTCATTCTTTCCATATGTCCAAACCATCTTAATGATCCTTTCATTATTTTGTTCATGACACCATCATTCGCACCGCATTCACATCTTATATTTTCATTCGACACTCTATCATACACAGAGTATTTACACATTCGTCTAAGAGATCTCATTTCTACTGCATTTATTCTACTTTTATCTTTCTTTTTTTGCCAGTAAATATAATATTATTATATAATCATAAAAACTATAAAATAAAAATTATAATCATAAAAACAACGTAATTATGGAATTTAACGATTAACTCTGTATATTACGATATATCAAAAAGTGTATATTTATGTCAGAATATAAAAAAATAATAATATGCAGCTTTTTTTAAACGAAATCATTTAACAGAGCGCGCGAGCAGCTCTCAATTTTACCATATTTTAAACGGCTAACTTCGTCATGTCTCAATTTTACCATCTACTAAACGGCTAACTTATCATGTCAAACTTCCGTGACAGGGCGCGCGCGCAGCTCTCAATTTTACCATCACGAAATAGATAACTTATCATGTCGCACTTACGAAACAGGGCGGGCGTCCCCCATCTCAATTTTTCCATCTACTACACGGCTTACTTCATCATGTCGCATTTCCGTAACAGGGCGCGCGCGCAGCTCTCAATTTTACCCTCTACTAAACGGGTAACTTTATCATGTATCACTACCATAAGTCCTATTGTGTATTGTGAATTAATGTGTGTTTTATATCATTTTAATGTGTTTTTTTTTTCTTTTTTACTAATTTAAGGTGTGCTTTATATAATATTTACTTCTGATTTTATTTCATAATAAAGAGATGTGAGGCCGCGCGGGAGATATATAAGGTTAAAAGAATAGATTAAATGTGGTCTGTCACCCTTTTGATTGATGACAAGAAAAGGCTAAATTAAATTAACGTAAGTCCCGGATGGACAAGGAACGGGCCTAGATAGTGCAGCGAGACTGACGAAAGGGCGTCGCTGCATCCTATAACAGTCTCGGGTGGTGGTGGGAACCTTATATATCACTACCATAACAGGCGCTCTCAATTTTAACTTCATCATGTCGCACTTCCGTAACAAGGCGCGCGCGCAGCTCACAATTTTACCATCAAATAAACGCGCCAAAATAATTATAATAAATAAAATCACAAATTTGAAATTCCACATTGTATATTTTAAAATATATTTATATTTAACATACTTTATAAATACAATAATTATTATTTGATAGGTTGAAAACCCCTGTACTTAGAGCATATGCGCACACCATCACAGCGGCTACATCACAATTAGATCGCCCAGCGGGTCGTGCAGACGATCTTAGACCCACCGCGTTATGTTTGGGGTCACCCTGTAGCGATACAGGCAAACCCGAAAGTAACGTATAAAAAATAGGGTCTTTACTGCTACGGATAATGGAAGCTAGACGTAGCTCTATTCCACTGCATTCCTTGTGGTTAGCTGTGGAAGCTAGATATTATCTATTGATATCTGTTATATCCAAGGTAAAATTAAGTGTTGGGACCCTGTCAGAACCAAACATCTCTTAAGAGTAGCAAAAATGAGAACATTGCGACCTATTGCGAGGAGAACCCTTAGAGATAGGATACCCAATGAAGAAATTCGCAAAATACCTGCAAAATTAAAGTCATAGTGAGACAGCCTCTCAGATGCAAATTGGTTGTAGACGATAAACCCATAGAACAAGTCATGAAGTTCAGATATCTGGGTGTGGAGATATCTAATTGCAGCGATCTATATAATGAAGTTAAAAAACAGACTGATAAAGCAGCAGTTATCTCCGGATGTCTAACGGACACTGTCTGGGACAATAAGCTAGTGGAAAGCAAAGTCAGAATTTATAAAACATGCATCAGGCCCATAATGACATACGGAATCGAAGCAAGAGCAGACAGTGTCAGAACCAAACATCGCTTAAGAGTAGCAAAAATGAAAACATTGCGACCTATTGTTGGGAGAACTCTTAGAGATAGGATACCCAATGAAGAAATTAGCAAATCCTGCAAAATTGAAGACATAGTGAGATGAGGTAGGCAGAGAAGACGATTCTGGAGGGACCACATCGAGAGAATGGATCCAGCAACAATTCCTAAGATCGTGATGCACGAGACTCCAGAGGGTCGTCGACTACCAGTATGACCACCAAAGAGATGGAGAGAAGGCTGGTCGTCTTCATCACAGGAAGAAAGTTGATATTCTGCATAAACAGATCGCAAGACCGCAACCAGAAGAAGCACACCGCCACAATCCCCCCGTCCACTGATTAGGATATATCTAATATTGTATCTGCGAAGAAAGTTGATATCATGAGCGGGTAGATTTATTTTGGGATATGCCTATTGGTGGCGATGAGGTTCGCAATGGATTTTTTTATATATATTTTTTTTATTTAATTTATTTTTTTAAAAACCCAATTGGGTTATATGGTTGTTCAATCTGTATATGGACAAGTGTATGAAAGAACTTAAAGGTATAAATGCTGGTGCTAAGATGAGTGATCTGTCTGAAAACTGTCTGCTTTACGCGGACGATGCCGTTCTCGTTGCGGATAGTGCGGACGAATTACAAGTCTTGGTGTCGAGAATGTATGAGGTATGCAAGTCAAATGATTTAATGATGAATGTCGGAAAGTCAAAGGTGATGGTTTTCGAAAGGGAAGAGCAACTGACAGTTTGTAATATAAGTGTGAACGAAGAGAACTTGGAACAGGTGAGGGAATTTGTGTATTTAGGTAGCATGTTCACAGCAGATGCCCGAACGGATAGTGACGTCGAAAGAAGGGTTGGTGCGGGTAACAAAGTGAATGGAGCTTTAAAAATAGTTATTGGAAACAAGAATTTATCAATGAAAGCGAAAACGGCCGTTCACAATGGAGTTCTGGTCCCAACCCTAATGTATGGAAGCGAAGCATGGAACTGGCAGAAGAAGGATGAGAGTAGAATAAATGCGGTAGAGATGAGGTCCCTAAGACGTATGTGTGGTAGAACGATATACGACAGAATCTCAAATGCTGATATAAGAAAGGAATGTAGAGCGGAAGAAGGTATAATGAACAAAAATATGAAAGGATCGCTGCGTTGGTTCGGACATATGGAACGCATGGATGGAGAAAGAATGGTTAAGAAAGTATACGTTAATGATGCAAATGGGGTACGAAGTCGAGGCAGACCGAGGAAAACATGGCATGACCAAATTAATCAAATTTTAAAGGTTGGTCATGTTAGAAGTCGGAGGAATCGACGTGCGTGTATGACTCGTTGTATGAATGTGGAGGAAGCTAGAGAGGTTTGCCAGGATAGAGTAGTGTGGCGGTCCATTCTCTCTGCCTACCCCTGCGGGGAAACGGCGTGATGGTTTGTTGTTGTACTATTAATTATGTATTGTTTCAGATATTTTTTATATTGAGTTGTAGTGAGATTCCTTGTGTCTTTAGGTAGTTCATTGTAAAGTTTCAGTCCATTGTTCAATATCCTTGATTGTCCTGTCTTAGTTCGTGCAATCGATAAGTGATATCTGTCACAATTCCTGGTCCAGTGTCTATGTATGTCTGAATTTATAGTTGATTTGTAGGTGCTGTCTGTTGTCTTTTCCATGGTCACTCTGTGTACAATTTTTAAGGTCTCATATTTGGTCAGGTCTGATATGTCCATTTGTTTTTATTTTTATTTATTTTTATTTATTATTTATTATTTTCATTTATTTGTTCTGATATGTCCATTTTAGAAGGACGGAGTGCCGCATTGATTAAAATGTGGCAGTCCATTCTTTTTGCCTACCCTTTCGAGTAGACGGCGTGATGTTTAGTTAGTTAGTGTAACTAGTTCATTTCTCTCTGGTTTCAATCCTGGGATTGGTTTGCAGCAATTTCTTCTATTCTTCTCTTCCATTCTTCCCTGTCTTGTGCGGCTCTTTTGAAATGTGTATATGATGAGCAGCGCACGTCCACCAACAGGTCCTCCAGGTACTCTCGGCGTGGGCGTCCCCTAGAGTTTGTTCCCTCGGTCATACCCTCCATCATGGCATGCAAGAGGCCTTCTTGTCGTATTACATGGCCGATCCATCTTGCACGCCTTTCGGACAAGGTCCTGAGCAGGTGCCTTCCTCCTTCGATTCTTTGGAGAACCTCCTCATTCGTGATGTGGTCTCTCCAGGAAGTCTTATAATAGAGCATTTTCTACAGCCCCTTTGAGGAGGCGCCTTATAAATCATCAAATTAATTATTATAATGGAGCAATTATTTATGGTCACCCTGTACCATCTTAAGATCAAGAGTTATATCTTTACATAAGCCATTAGAACGGACCACAGAGGGTGGTATGGCCCTAATACATATTTACATCACAAATAAAACACTGGAATCCTGCGGCATATCACTGTGTCAGGCACGCCACACGAATACAGGGTTGACTGACCATTATCCGTCCGGCTGTTGGAGTCAATTAATGGTTCAATCCTAATAAATTACAGATGAACCTCTCATAACGAGAATAATTCGTTCCAGAATCTTACTCGTTTTGTGAAACACCCGTTTAGCGAATAGAGTGACAAATGCAAGTATAAGAAGTGAATGTGGTGCGAATGAACGAAATAAGGAAAGGGTCATTAAGATGGTTTGGACACGTGGAAAGAATGAGTGAAGACAGAATGGTAAAGAAGATATATGTAAACGGCGTGAACGGAGCTAGAAATAGAGGAAGGTCGAGGATAATGTGGCACGATCAAATCAATCAAATATTGAATGTCGGTCACGTGAGGAGTCGGAGAAATCGACGTGCGTGCATGACAAGATGTATGAATGTAGAGGAAGCGAGAGATATATGTCAGGACAGAACAGTGTGGCGCTACTAACTAAAGTCAAACTTCAAAATAACTACAACATGAAGTTAAATAAAGACAAAACAAAGCTGCTGACTGTAGGCCATCAGATGAGAGTAGTGATGTCAGGAGTTCCACTAAAGAACACCAAGGATTTTGTCTACCTCGGGAGCAAAATAACATGGGACGGTCGGTCTAAGAGCAAGGTCGACAGCCGTATACATCATGGTAGACTTGCATTTAATAAAAGGTTGAAAATAATAGAATCGAATAATATAGACCTAAAACTGAGAATACTCCTCATCAAGACCTATGTATGGAGTATCTTGATGTACGGCTGCGAGACATGATGCCTATCCGAAAGAGATAAACGGAGACTAGAGGCTTTTGAGATGTGGTCCTATAGAATACTATTAGGAATTTCCTGAAGAATCGAAGGAGGAAGGCACCTGCTCAGGACCTTGTCCGAAAGGCGTGCAAGATGGATTGGCTATGTAATACGACATGAAGGCCTCTTGCATGCCATAATGGAGGGTATGACCGAGGGGACAAACTCTAGGGGACGTTCACGCCGAGAGTACCTAGAGGACCTGTTGGTGGACGTGCGCTGCTCATCATATGCACATTTCAAAAGAGCCGCACAAGACAGGGAAGAATGGAAGAGAATAATAGAGGAAATTGCTGCAAACCAATCCCAGGATTGAAACCAGAGAAGAAGAAGTTGTGATACGACGAAGGAATTGATTAATGTTTTAAAACTGTCAATGGGAATATTTATTTTTATGGATCTTAATTACCTTAGATGAAAGAAGCAGTTGCTGACTGTTTTATTGATTTGAGTTTTCAATGAAAGATCAGTCTCTAGATTGACGCCAAGAAGTTTTATTGCTTTTTTAGGAGAGATATCTGTGTCGGATGTAGATACTGGGGAGCAATCAGTCTTAGAGGAAGATGAAGAAGAGATATTCAAGTTAAGTAGGAATGAGTACTAGCTACACATCATCGATAGAGGAAGATTAACAAACTTGTTTTTCCACATTCCATTTCAGCACGACCTCATGCGTAATATTGTTTCGTTCGTGTTGAGTTCCAGTGAGAATGCGTGTATTTCTAATTATATCAACATGTTAGTTACTTCCTCATTGTTTTGGCATTGCATTGATCTCGTGCTGTTAAATTATTATGGTCTTCTAAATAGGTGTTTCGCCGGTTAATATATTGTATTTCTAAATATACTCGTATCTAACATTTCCTTATTATCGAGTAATAAAATTTTACTATCAAAGATATTTTTTTTATATAATAACACATGTCTATATAAAAATTATTTAATTTTGTCTATTACAAGCGACAGTTATTTTTAATATAAAATTATATACTTATTAAATGATTATATCACACTTAGACCAGTTGAATTATGTTAATTTTTTATTGTTCGTAATTATAAAATGTGTTAAATAGTTTTTTTCATGTTTAAAAAAAACAAATAATTTTTTCGAATTATTTCTTAAACCAGTGTTTCAACAACTGATTTAATCTTATTTATTATTTCTGGAACAATGATGTCAAATTCCACCATAATGTAACTAACTACCCAACTTACAATCACGCTGTCTCCCCGAAGGGGTAGGCAGAAAGAATGGACTGCCACACTTTTCTTTCCTGACATAGTTCTCTCGATTCCTCAACATTCGATTATTATCCATTATAATAATAATAATAATGAATTGGATGATTTATAGAGCAAATTTAATTGTATCTCAATAGAGACGAAGAAGCAAACTGGAAACTGAATATGGATGATCAAGGTGTTTACAGGACTTATGACCTGTCATTGGTTGGGTTAAGCGCACGCTTTATGTAATTACAACATTCCCCATTCCACCATTGTTATTATGATCATGAATGATAAATTTTTGGAAGTTGTATATATACTCCAAATCCATGCCTATCTTCACGTGTCAGTTTTAATTGGCCATCTATGTAGATTTGTAGATCTATGTAGATCGAGAACTCGGCCGTACTGGAGGGTGTTCGGCTTTTTGTCCCCGATAGATATCTCCGACAGCGACAGCACAGATTGTTTTACCTACCGGCTGCCAGAACCAATCTACCTCTGGTGACACCAGTGGGAAGAGCAATTAGTCTGCTGAATGCGGTCTCCTCGGAGATCGACGTCTTTCATGTTAGTGAAAGTACGTTCAGAAGTTAATTCTGGAGAGTATCCTGTCTTCCTAATGTTGAACCATCTCTTATGCGTTTCTGGTAGTATACTATTTATAATATATTATTTTACCTGTTCTCAATAGATGCCTTAAAAATATTTTTTGTAATGTCTGTTGATGAAATAAACTGATTTGATTTGATTTGATTATACTAGTCAATATTTTTAAGATTAACCTATATAATCCACCCACTAACGCCATCTATGGAGAATGATTTTTAGCATTTTAGCAAACTACTTTATTAACACAATGCGAAGGTTATCAGCCTATTAGCGTATTGTTTAGAAGTCGCCTGGAGTATTATTCCTATCTTATATGCCAAAGAATTGACCAGAATGATTATAAATATTTTTTGTGAATGAATACTTATACTTGTATACATTCGCAAAAAAGATTTATAGAGCGCCATTTTTATGAATTAATCATCTCAAGGGCGCTGTAGCTCCATTTTATGAACTAGTTGAAGATACATATTTTAGTTAAAGTGAACATTTTGGTTCAGAATATAGATTTTGTTAAAAATAAACATTTTGTTTAAAATATATTTTTTAAATTAAATGAACGTTTTGTTAAGAATAAACATTTTTGTAAAAAATAAACATACAGTTGAAAATAAACATTTTTGCTAAAAAAAAAAACATTTTGTCAAAATAAACATTTAGTTATAATAACCATTTTGTTAAAAACAAACATTTTGTTAAACATAAACATTTTTGTTAAAAATAAAACATTTTAGTATGGGGGCTGCACCTGACGCAGTCGATCACCATTTGCATCAGGATAGGACAGTTTGAACAGGTGCGTTTTGAGCCTCGATGAGCCTCACTTTAAGTCTGCAGGGAGAGCGTTCCAGGCCGAGGGCCCAGCTACAGCAAAGGCCCGGTCGCCGAAATTTGTGCGAGGATAACGCTTCGGTACGTACAATTTACCCATCGCAGAAGACCTTGCTGATCGCAATATAGACTGCCTCGCATTCGGTTTCTCGGTGATGCAGAGTTCAGATATGTAGGCAGGTGCCATTCCATGCAGCGCCTTAAATACAGTCCAGCAGAGCTTACATTGTATTCTTTCCGGACATTTCAGCCAATGGAGCTCCTTAAGGTATTGCATTATGTGACAATACTTCGGAACACCCTTAATCAGTCTAGCCATTGGACATTGTCTAGACATTCTTAGAGATCTTACTCCAGTAGGTCTTGACGCGTACAGGGTCTTGGTCTCTCCTGTTCGGCATACGTGCCCAATCCATGCTAGACGACCGGATGCTCGTAACAAGAGGCTGCTGGGTCATCGACAACTCATTAAAGGTATTCCAAAAGAGTCCCACACAACATAACATCTCAAAGAACTCCACTAGCTTAAAAGTCCAGAAAGAACCCAGTTTAAACTCTGCTGGTCAGTATTAAAAGCGCTAAACGGAGCACTCAGTGTCAGTTGGTCATTCCATGAAGAAAGATTATGGGTCATCTATCTGTTCCTTATCAGGCGACATGCCATGTCCATTCTGAATTTGGCTTGGACTTGGACTTGGATCTTCTGGATTACAGAGGTTCAGCTCTAATGGCTATTCCTCTTACGTCTGTAGGAAACATTGTTGGAATGTGATTTGGTAGTTGTTTTATGATGAGGTCTAAATGTATCGCCCTGAGTGTCCCTCCGAAAGAAGGTGAGGGGGGATTTAGGGTTTATGATGAAGTCTTACATTATTGTCGAGGAATGGAAGACCAGTTAGGGTTGCGATTGTATTTATAAAAAGTCTGTTCCCGAGGGGAAGACAAGAGGAGCAGTGCCTGGATGGAGTTGTGGAAATATCGTTTTGTTTAAAAAAAAACGCGATGAATGAATGTTACCATGTTAACGCCTCAATTTTATCATAAATTAATTGTTACTACACGAATACCGTCCAACTGACAATGAACTATGGTTTTTTTTCTATGTTAACATTTGAAAACGGCAATAATTTATTAGTTATTAATTACACGATAAAACATTCCATCTGATTTAAGTGAACTTTAGATAAAGGATAAAATTTATTTGGTTCGTGATATCTCGTAAGACCAATCTCGCACTGGCGCAGCCGATGTTTATGCTACGAGGGGGCACCGTTAGTAAAATAATCTTAAAGGTCATTTTACACCGGTCAGTTATCAGCGGATACCGACACATCACGATAAAAATAGCCTTGAATCTCACTGACTCGTTATCTCAAATGCTATAATAAAATCGCCGTCGGGGGTAGCGGAAGAAAGTACCTACCTACATAAAATTGACTTCTTCTTCTTTTAGTACCGTGTCAGGTCCCCTTCAACGTTGGTGATCACTACAGCAAAGGCATCTCTATCCTACGTCAATTGGAGCAGCAGGTTCTGAACTCTTGTTATTCCTGTCCACTATTTGATGTTCTGCAGCCAGGACAGCTGCCTTCTACCAACTCCCCGACGTCCCTCCACTTTACCCATTAATATCAGTCGAAGGAGGTGGTATTTTTCTCCCCTTAATACATGACCCAAATATGAGACCTTTCTAATTTTCACACTTGACAACAGCTCTCTATTAGCTCTGTCTCTCTGTAGTACGTCTGCATTACTGACCCTATCGGTCCACGGTATACGGAGCATTCTGCGGTATATCCACATCTCGAACGCTTCCAACCGGTTCATTACATTCATTTTCAGAGTCCAGGTTTCGCAGCCATATAGTAGAACAGACCATATATAACATAAAATTGACACTTAATAAAAATGATCAATATTTTTCAGAGCGTGTTTCCTACAGTATATAAATTCTTTTTTACAGAATACCGTTTTTACTACTATTTAAATTCGCCGTGGAGAAGGCGATTATATCAGAATTTGAATATATGTAATATGAACGAAATCGGCATTAATTAAAAGTAAGAAGACACAATCAAAACAAACAAAATGATTATTTGCTCAACGCAAACGCGTGACGTGTCGGTATCGGCTGATGACTGTCCAGTGTAAATGGACCTTAAGACTGTCTTTCTTTACAAGTTCCTCTCTTATCGGAGGTTGGACTACATCATGGCTATTTCTACCCTTGATACAGAGCAGCTCTCGTGATGAAATAAAGGTGAACTGCTTCGAAAGGAAGATCCTCTGCAGAATCTTCAGACCCATTAAGGATGGTCAGACGTGGAGAAGGAGATACAACACAGAGCTCTGCGATCTATACCAGGACGTCAGCGTGGTCAAGTTTATAAAGATTAACACGAGGGACAGCCGATGATGATGAGCGCCCCAATTAAATTTGGGAACCTATGGTGTAGGCGAAGCCCCAAAATACATAAGTTTCAAGAATATAAAGACCACGAGCAAAGATATTGTTGGATATAACATATCCCAGCGAACAATGCTCTAAAGAATGTGACAGACTATTTGATGTTGCTTTCAAACCGTGCCATTTAAAATAAAGTTGAAATGTATTATTTGAATATATAAATCAAGCAAGACATCAAAGATAAGGAAAATGTATTCGTCTGTATACGTTGGCGGAAATGTTTACGTAAACATGGAAAAACAAGAAAAATTTGTGAAAACACGTGAACAGTATCAAAGAGGCAACGAAATGTGTCATAATAAGAGCCGATAGTTGATGATGTGGTGCTACAGATGAAGAAAAGGAATTTCCTGAAGAGATATTACATCATTCTGGAGTGGCGACCGAGAACCGGCCACAGAAACGCGGCCAGACGACGAGCAAGATGGTCTGATCAAGAGAGTGGCAAGAGGTCAATGGCACAGAGTGACGAAGAATAGAGAGATGGAAATCGTGAAGGTTTCCTTCGTCGTATCTCGACTCAACTATTGTAATGGCATATGCGCCAACATACCCAAAAAACCAACAAACAAACTTCAATCTGTTTTCAATGCGGCAGCACGACTTATAAAAGGTGTTCCAAAAACTCACATATTTCACAACATCTAAAAGATCTTCACTGGCTCAAGTGTCCTGAAAGAATCAAGTATAAACTATACTGGACGGTTTTTAAAGCGCTTCACGGAATGGCACCAGCCTATATATCTGAACTTTGTGTTGCTGTACGTTTGGAGCCGAGACGTGGACATTGACAAAAGGTATAGTCTACAGATTCAAAATTGCCCAGCGCGCCATGGAAAGAGCCATGCTTGGAATAACCTTGAGGGACAGATTTAGAAACGAATTTATTCGACAACAAACCAAGGTGACTGAGGTGGCTCTACGAATAGGCGGGCTGACGTGGCGGTGGGGTGGCCATATCTGTCGGAGAACCGACAGCCGATGGGGAAGACGGGTTCTGTAGTGAAGACCGCGTACAGGATTCCGTAGAGTTGGACGTCCCCCTGCCCGCTGGACCGACGATCTGAAGAGGATTGCTGGACATGGATGGATGGGAGCAGCAATGGATAGGGGGCGGTGACGTGCTTTTGGAGAGGCCTACATTCAGCAGTGGATGACAGACGGCTGATGATGATTGTGTTGCTGATAGCCCTAACATGCGGCAATCTACGCTTCGATCAGCCAACTCCTCGGCAATAGGCAGATTAGTTGAGCCAAAGCGCAACCCACGGACAAATTTCGGAGGTCGGGCTTTCGCAATGGCAGGTCCGTCCGCCTGGAATATGCTTCCTGCACGCCTCAGATGCATTGACAATCCGACAGACTTTAAACTTCACCTAAAAACCCACCTTTTCAAAATATCCCATAAAATGTAAACAACGGTTATCTGATTGCTGGTGTCACATGCAGCTCTCATGACTAAAAACACTGTCAAAGCGCCCTTGAGGTGAGCTATTCATGAAAACGGCGCTATACAAATTAGCCTAATTATTATTATTATTATAAGAAATGCTTATGTGCAACACTGGATGAAAAAATTATGCTACTGATGATAAGAATCCATAAAGATAATCGGGTGGTGGTCTAGGGGATAGAACGCTTGGCTCCTGATCCAGGGGACATGGGTTCAAGCCTGGACACGACCAGATTCCTTCTTCATAATAATGAGCTATTTTCTGCTCACATTGAAGATTGTAAAATAAATTCTAATATCATTGATGTTAAAGTCTTTAAAAAATATACTAACTAACCATCACGCCGTCTCTCCGAAGGGGTAGGCAGAAAGAATGGACTGCCACACTTTTCTTTCCTGACATATTTCTCTCGCTTCCTCAATATTCATACATCGTGTCATGCACGCACATTCAATATTTGATTTATTTGATCGTGCCACGTTTTCCTCGGTCTTCCTCTATTTCTGGTTCCATTTACATCATTAACATATATTTTTTTTACCATTCTTTCTTCATTCATTATTTCCATATGTCCAAACCATCTTAATGATCCTTTCATTATTTTGTTCATGACACCATCATTCGCACCGCATTCTCTTCCATCATTAAAAAATATAATAATAACAATAATAAAAAATAATAAAATAATAAAAAATAAATAAAAAAGTGTATTCTCACATGTCAAATTCGAATAGTTTTAAAACCGGAAAGATGTCGTTGTATCCTGCATTATTATACGCATTTCCCGGCACTTTATTAAGCAAAGCGGAACCAGCAAAATATTTTAATTATCAATTATTATTACGCCACTGTTAATAGGATCTAGCACCCGAGCAGGAAGCAATAAGCAATCCCAAATGCAAATGGCGACCCACGACAAAATGGCGGATAGGTAAATCACAGAAACAATCCAATGGCGTCACTCCGAAACGAATAGGGAAGTTGCTGTTCCGATGCAATCTGTACGTACGTACAGTCAGATGCATAAAACACAAGAATAAATTATAATAAATATCCGTATAAGCAAAGTACCAAGGTTAATACTTGATAGTGATGAAAACGTCTGTTTTCTAGTTTAATTACATAATATTTGAGTAATGCAATGAAAAAAAAAATATTTTAAGATTTAAAACAAATATAAAATATAAGAAAAATTTATTTGAATCAATGGAAGAAGAATTTTTATTTTAATGAGTGATTTTTAAGGGGGGCGCCAGCGCCCCCTTGTGGGCGTTTTAGAGGTCGGGGGGGGGGGGGCGTTTATATATTTTTTAGAATTTAGAGGGCGCTGCAGGAGTTCCAGTGGGCGTAATGTCGAAATACAAAAATAAGGTATTTTCACATTTTCTTCGTCGTATTTAGTGGATGCCCGCCATTTTATTGTCACGAGAATTCTACACCAGACCAAAGACAGTGTGACAATCACACTGCCAGCGCCGGGAATCGAACCCGGAACCTTCGGTATGGTAGTCAGATCGCTTACCACTCTGCCACAAAGGTCGCCAAGAATTATGTATATTTATGTTTAAAAGTTGTCATCGCAAACAAAAGCCTATCCAAAAAAGCTAAGATGGCAGTGCACAATGGTGTTCTTGTGCCGACCCTTATGTATGGAAGTGAAGCATGGAACTGGCAAAATAAGGATGAAATTAGAATAAATGCAGTAGAAATGAGATCTCTAAGACGAATGTGTGGCAAATCTGTTTATGATAGAGTGACAAATGCAAGTATAAGAAGTGAATGTGGTGCGAATGAAAGTGTTATGAACAAAATAAGGAAAGGGTCATTAAGATGGTTTGGACACATGGAAAGAATGAGTGAAGACAGAATGGTAAAGAAGGTATATGTAAACGGCGTGAACGGAGCTAGAAATAGAGGAAGGCCGAGGAAAACGTGGCACGATCAAATCAATCAAATATTGAATGTCGGTCACGTGAGGAGTCGGAAAAATCGACGTGCGTGCATGACAAGATGTATGAATGTAGAGGAATCGAGAGGCGTATGTCAGGACAGAACAGTGTGGCGTTCCATTCTTTCTGCCTACCCCTCCGGGGAGACGGCGTGATGGTAAGTTAGTTTATGTTTAAAATACTGGCGTTTTGTCAAATATTTCAACGCGTAAAAAGTGCCATTACTTTCGAAACACTCTATTTATTTAAATTCAAGTCATAAAATATATCATAAAACGACACTTATCCTGTCGTGATTCAGATCTGAAGATATTCCATATTCAAAATTCGCGCGCTTCTGCGTGCGGCGGGCCCGCAAGGAGCGCGCGCGGAGCTCAAACAAATTCAAATTAGGGGACGGACGCGTTCCAAATTCTAAATTCGAACCGCGGAAGGAAACGCCCGCCATTAACCATAAACAAAAATGCCCGCGAACCGTGACAATGACCATAAGTTATCGCGGAGATATGGATCTGGATTGTTACGGTGTTGCCAGCAATAAAGAAAAATTCAATACGTAATAAATAAAATGAAAAATAAACACGTTAAATGCTGGGTGTGTTACCTTTAACGAGGTAATTACACCGGTGTTTGGTAAATAATGCTTTTTTGTAATTTGATTTCGGGGTATGTTCAATTCAGATAGAGCAGATACGATCGTAAACGAGAGGGGCGTAGATATCATTACATACCCAATGAATTTGATATGAATATTATACATACTTTATATAGATATAAGGCAGCTGCAATCTCTGGCGCTCTAAAATCCACAATATGGAATAGCAAAGACATGCCCATTAACCCTTACCACTCCTTTGTCGAATGCCAGCCGACATCGCTATATGTACGCTACAACTCAGTTATCGGCTGGCGGCCGACAATATATACTTGCGCGCGCGGTGTATTTTCGCGCGCAAAACTTGATTTTCTTGTGATTATTCGTTAAAAAAAACATTTATTTCACGTTTCAAGAAGATTTTGACTGTGTTTCGTTTCGTGGAACTAGCAAAAGAAGGACGAAAGTAGAATAAATGCAGTAGAAATGAGATCTCTAAGACGAATGTGTGACAAATCTGTATATGATAGAGTGACAAATGCAAGTATAAGAAGTGAATGTGGTGCGAATGAAAGTGTTATGAACAAAATAAGGAAAGGGTCATTAAGATGGTTTGGACAAATGGAAAGAATGAGTGAAGACAGAATGGTAAAGAAGGTATATGTAAACAGCTTGAACGGAGCTAGGAATAGAGGAAGGCCGAGGAAAACGAGGCACGATCAAATCAATCAAATATTGAATGTCGGACACGTGAGAAGACGGAGAAATCGACGTGCGTGCATGACAAGATGTATGAATGTAGAGGAAGCGAGAAAAGTATGTCAGGACAGAACAGTGTGGCGTTCCATTCTTTCTGCCTACCCCTCCGGGGAGAAGGCGTGATGGTTAGTTAGTTAGTTATAAAATAATCCTTGCAAATTCACATAACCTAAATTGATACGTCATGCAGAGGAGCGATTAGAGTAGAAGCCCCACTTCATTGCGAAACTGGACAAAGGTTCTAAAGACTGTACTGTGTGCAGTAACAGAAAGATTCCAGGGGGAAGACGGGAAACAGTGTGGTTTTGTGAGACCTGTTCCAGAAAACCTGGTCTCCATCCTGGAGATTGTTTTAAAAAGTACCATACTATGCAAAACTATAAGTAGTCCATAATGTTTTTTGTAAATGTTTTTTTACTTAAAGAATAAATCATTACAAATGAATTTTTAACGATTTTTTTTGTAACTACCTATCAATAAAAATATTTTGACATTATTTAAAATAGAGTTGACTGACAAACAATATCAAGAAATAATGGAGTGGAGAAATAACATATGGCGTCGAAGCAAAGACAGACACAGTAAAGACAAAACATGTTTTGAGGACTTCCGAGATGAAGACACTGAGGACGATGCAGGCGAGACACTGAGGGATCCGTGAGGAAAACCAGAATAAGAGAGATATGTGAGGTTGAGGATATTATAAGATGGAGCAGACAGCGAAAAAGGGACTGATACGGTCGTGTTCAAAGAATGGACACCACCAGACTCCCCTATATTGCACTACATGATCACCTCACGGGACTCGTCCTCGTGGAAGACCTCTTAAAAGAAAGGACAGCTGGGAGTCTACCTCACAGGAGGAGCAACACTCTTATTTGATTTATTTGATCGTGCCACGTTTTCCTCTGTATTCCTCTATTTCTAGTTCCATTTACATCGTTAACAAATACTTTTTTTACCATTCTTTCTTCATTCATTCTTTCCATGTGTCCAAATCATCTTTGATCCTTTAATTATTTTGTTCGTGACACTTTCATTCGCACTGCATTCACTTCTTATATTTTCATTCGACACTCTATCATACACAGTTTTCTACATATTCGTCTAAGAGAACTCATTTCTACTGCATTTATTCTACTTTCATCCTTCTTTAGCCAGTTCTATGCTTCGCTTCCATACATAAGCGTCGGCACACCATTGTGAACTGCCATTTTACTTTTTTGGATAGGCTAAAGTTGTTGAGTTAATATCAAATAAAATTATATATGCTAATAGAAAGATACTGACCTCAATAGCAGTGTTATATAATCGATGTAAACATCAAATTCAAAGTCAAAGTCAAAGATACCATTTGCTATATAAAAGATAATATAGCGATGCAAATTCCAATCTTTATAAAAAGTTCTGGCAGATACACGAATAGCCCAAGGACTTTTTAAACAAACAAAATTAGAATCTTAACGGTTTTGCTTCAGAATCGAGAGTTCGAATTATAAATTTGACAAAAGAAACGCGCGAAAATGATTTAAAACAACAACAATAAACCATCACGCCGTTTCCCTGCAGGGGTAGGCAGAGAGAATGGACCGCCACACTACTCTATCCTGGCACAGCTCTCTAGCTTCCTCCACATTCATACAGCGAGTCATACACGCACGTTGATTCTTCCGACTTCTAACGTGACACACCTTTAAAATTTGATTAATTTGTTCATGCCATGTTTTCCTCGGTCTGTCTCGACTTTGTACTCCATTCACAGCATTAACGTATACTTTCTTAACCATTCTTTCTTCACCCATACGCTCCATATGTCCGAACCAACGCAGCGATCCTTTCATGATTTTGTTCATAATAAGTCCTTCCGCTCTACATTCCTTTCTAATATCAGTATTTGAGATTCTGTCGTATATCGTTCTACCACATAATTTTGTTCATAATACCTCCTTTCGCTCTACATTCCTTTCTCATATCAGCATTTGAGATTCTGTGTTTTTTGCTCTACCACACATACATCTTAGGGACCTCATCTCTACCGCATTTATTCTGCTCTCATCTTTATTCTTCCAGCTCCAAGTTTTAATTCCATACATAACGGTTGGCACTAGAACTCCATTACGTACTGTCATCTTTCCTTTATGGATATATTTTTTTATTTAATATATGCAATGTTTTAAAATATCACAAATATACAAGTTGTGATTTAATTTGAGCATGAAATATGAAAAAGATGGGTTTTCAGCTTATATCTAAACGATGTTAATGTAGTACAGAGTCGAGGAAAACCAAGGAAAACATTATACGACCAAATTAACCAAATTTTAAAGATCAACCGTGGGGGAAGTCGGAAGAATCGACGTGCATGTTTGAGTAGCTGTATGGATGTGGACGAAGCTTGAGAGATGTGACAGGTTTGACATTATCTCTAACTGCCCTTACGGGGAAACGGCGTGATGGTTTGTAGTTGTTATTACGAATAACGTGGACCTTGATAGTTAACTCAATGAACAGACTGGAAGCATTTGAAATGTGGCTCCATCGCCGAATGCTCAGAGTTCCCTGGACAGACATGGTTACCAATACCGAAGTCCTGAGGCGAGCTAGAGTTGACAGGGAACTGTTATCAACTATCAAGGTTCGAAAGATCTCACATCTGGGTCATATACTGCGTGGGGAAAAGTACCACCTTCTCCAATTGATATTGGAGGGGAAAATTGAGCTACGCCGAGGTCCCGGAAGGAGACAAATGTCCTGGCTGCAAAACGTGAGGGAGTGGACCGGCATCCGAATTGTGGAGGAGCTGTTCCGAGGGGCGCAGGACAGGGCCAGGTTCGCCGAAGTGATCGCCATTGTTGGGGGGACCCGACAGGGTACTTGAATAAGAAGACTACGAATAACATTAACATACGAATTGCATAAAATACTTATAGTACGAGTATATATCCACAATAGCCTATTAAAGTCAAATTTATTAAGTAAATCTTTGTATTTAAAAAATATTTTCGTCTGTTTTACACCTTGAAAACAGAAATTAGCAATTTTATGTTTGAAAAGGGTAATTAAGTCTGTTTTATTGGTCTGACGTAAGCCTCGTTAAAAAAATTCTAGCGTACATTGCAATAAAATCAACTAATTAATTAACTTATTATTATGTAAGGATCGCTGCGATGGTTTGAACACGAAACGTTTGGATTAACTAACTAGCTAACTAACTAACCATCACGCCGTTTCTCCGGAGGGGTAGGCAGAGAGGATGGATCGCCACACTGTTCTATCCTGACATAACTCTCGCGACTCTTCTACATTCACACATCGTGACATGCACGCTCGTCGATTGTTCCTACTTCGAACATGGCCGCCTTTCAGTAATTGATTAATTTGGTCATGCCATGTCTTCCTTGGCCTTCCTCGACTTCTTTTTCCATGCACACTACTTGTATATACATTTTTAACCATTCTTCCCCCATCCATTCGTTCCATATGTCCAAACCATCTTAGTGACCCTTTCTTGATTTTATTTATCACGCATCCATCCGCCTTACATTCCTTTCTTACTTCATCATTAGATATTCTATCATACATTGTTTTTCCGCACACCCTTCTTAGTGACTTCATTTCTACGACATTCATCCTTCTTCTGCCAACTCCAAGCTTCACTTCCATACATAAGGGTCGACACTATAACTCCATTGTGCACTGCTATCTTTGCTTTAGTCGATATATTTCTATTTGCGGTTATGACTTTGGGTACGCTTGGATTAAAGTAAAATAAATCCAGAAGAAGTGAGATATCTTAGAAGAATGTACAGAAAATGTATGACTGATAGAGTGTCGAATGAAAATACAGTGTTATGAACAAAATAATAAATGGATCATTAAGATGGTTTGGACACATGGAGACATGTAGGGGAAACCTGACATGAAACCGGAAGAAGAAGAAGATTTAATGTTGCTAACTTGCTTGATTGATTTGGTTTGGACATATGGAGAACATGTTTGAAAAAATAATATTTAAGAAAGTATACCTTACGATGTGAATGGATTGCGGAATAGAGGAATACCGAGAATATCATGGCATGACCTAATAAATCAAAATATAATGCTAGACCATGTTATAAGTCGGAAGAATCCACGTACGTGTATGACTCGCTGTCTGAATGTGGAGGAAGCTAGAGAGAGGCTTGTAAGAGTAGAGTAGTGTGGCGATCTATTCTCTCTGCCTGTCCTTTCGGGAAAACGTCGTGAAATAAAATAAAAAATCAATAATCCAACAGAGAAAACATAGCATGACCAAATAAATCAAAATCATGTTAGAAGTCGTAAGAATACACGTACGTGTATGACTCGCTGTATGAATGTGGAGGAAGCTAGAGAGAGGCTTGTAAGGGTAGAGGAGTGTGGCGATCCATTTTCTCTGCCTAACCTTTCGAAGAAACGGCGTGATGTTTAAAAAAACTTGAATAATCAAACAGATATTAGGACCATGAATATATTTTTTTTGATAATGTATACATAATCTGTGACCAAGATAAGTTAATAAATACGAGTATGTTTCAAAGTTCGGAATATTAATACCATAAGCAGAAGAAATATTTAAATCCCGGTGCATTGTGTTGGTCTAATAATAAAATAAGTAGAAATCCAAAGTGCAGACATTCGAGAAGAGCTCAAAATACAGTTATAACCAAGTTGATATGTGTAATTTTGGCCTATGACCTGCAGTTGAACTGAAACGGCAGATTTCTCCTTGAAGTCGGAATGGAAGAAAATATTTGAAATGTAGAGATTGAACTAACTAATCCGTAATATCCGCAATCTATATGTAATCTTTACTGGTTTCAAACTGCCGAAATTAAAGTCGGTGATGCCTGCTCAGAATAAATTGAAATTAGAAGAGGCGTGTAGGGATGTACGAGTATGTAGGCGTGTATGTAGGTTTGAATATGAACCTGGCAAAGACCAAGGTGATGGGCACGGAAAGGCTTGAAATCAACGTGGACGGCAACAGAATTGAGAATGTCCAAGAATATATAAACTTGGAACACAATATTCGATTGGGCCGAGATAACCAAACCGCAGAGCTAAAAAGAAGAATTTGACTAAGCTGGGGAGCTTTCGGAAACCTGAGCTACATCCTTCAAAACCGGAAAATACCGATCAACCTGAAACGAAAAGTATATGAAGCCTGCGTTCTGCTAGTTGGTACTTATGGTCTTGAAACTGTTACATTGTCCAAAGAAAGTGCCGAGAAACTACGAGTGACCAAAAGAGCCGTGGAAAGAGCCATGTTAGGAATAAGCCTAAGAGACAGAGTCAGAAACGATACGGTGAGAAAAAAAAACAAAGGTCACTGACATCATCCACCAGGTGGCGACTCTAAAATGGCAATGGGCAGGTCACGTAGCCAGAAGCTCAGATGAAAAATGGACAAGAAGACTGCTGACTTGGAGACCGTGGACGGCGAAGAGAAGTGCAGGGCGACCGCAACTACGGTGGAAGGATGATCTAAACAAACAGTCGGAATAACCTGGATGCAGTCTGCATAGGACAGAATGACATGGAAGCAAATGGAGGAGGCCTTTGTCTAGGAGTGGACGGGAATAGGCTGAGGAAGAAGAAGAAGAAGAAGAAGAGGCGTGCGTCAGGGCTGCATATTGTCACCGCTGCTTTGAAGCATTGAAGTCTTTGCTTCAGTCAATATATTATATTTCTATTTACAGTTATTATTTATTTCTCTGCCTACACCTTCGGCGAGGCGGCGTGATGGTTAGTTAGTTATTTTTTTAAACATACTTAAAAATACGTTAAAAATCACGTATGTTTGAAATCAAATATGGAATCCATAAAAAAGATGAAAGTGAAAAAATAACGTTTATGTACAGTTAAACATTACACCTATGTATTATATTTTGTGTACATAATCAAATGCAAATATGTTTGTCGAACATATTCTTGTTCATACAATAGTTACGTATTTGTAAAATGGGACAAGATTTGTTACGTTGACCTTCGAGCAAGACTCTATTTGTTGAAACATTCGTGTTTACCTGATTCGTTTGGTACCCCTGTCGTCATTGTGTGAACTAACCTGCCTTTAAACAGTTTATATAACGAAGTGAATCTACAAAACTGTGTCAGACCGATAATTACATATGGAATCGAAACAAGAGCACAGTTTTCAGAACCTTCGAGACCTTCAGAAAAATAACGGGCAGGATCCAAGCGATAAAAAAAGAAACACCACGATCAGAGACTCCGGGCCACACAAATCATCCCAATAATAAACCAACAACCCACGAAATCACCTTCCAACAATGTTCCCATCAGATGGACGAATACCTACAAGAGCAGAACCTCTGTAAGCCAGAAGATCAAGTCCAACATAAAACTATACTGGACGGTTTTTAAAGCGCTTCACGGAATGGCACCAGCCTATATATCTGAACTTTGTGTTGGTGATAGCCCTAACTTGCGGCAATCTACGCTTCGATCAGCAAACTCCTCGGCAATAGGCAGATTAGTTAAACCAAAGCGCAACCCCCGGACAAATTTCAGAGATCGGGCTTTCGCGGTGGCAGGTCCGTCCACCTGGAATATGCTTCCTGCACGCCTCAGATGCATTGATAATCCGACAGATTTTAAATCTTACCTAAAAACCCACCTTTTCAAAATATCGCATAAAATGTTTTGAGGACATCCGAAATAAAGACACTGAGGACGATAACAGGCAAGACACTGAGGGATCGCGTGAGGAACACCAGAATAAGAAAGATATGTGAGGTTGAGGATATTATAAGATGGAGCAGACAGCGAAAAAGGGACTAGTACGGTCATGTTCAAAGAATGGACTCCACCAGACTCCCCTATATTGCACTGCATAATCACCATCATGGGACTCGTCCTCGTGGAAGACCTCCTAAAAGATGGAAGGACAGCTGGGAATCTACCTCACAGGAGGAGCAACTCTCTGGAGAACAGACCACATAGGTCTACAATAAGGAAGAAGAGGAAGCATAAAATGTAAACAACGGTTGTCTGATTGCTGGCGTCACATGCAGCTCTCATGACTAAAAACTCTGTCAAAGCGCCCTTGAGGTGAGCTATTCACGAAAACGGCGCTATATTAATTAACCTAATTATTATTATTATTATTATTGTAAACAGATCGCAAGATCTATCATAAGGGGATGAAGAAGAGATTTAAAAAAATGAATCAATACCAAATATTTTATATAATGTTTTGGATCATTTTTCAAGCAATTAGTTTAGTTTTAAATCAGATCAAATCAAATCAGTTTATTTTCTCAAAAGATATAACAAGCAACAAATATAGTTTAAGGCATCTATTGAGAATACGTGAAATATAATACCAGGAACGCATGAGAGATGGTTTGACTTTAGGAATACAAGATACTCTCAAAGTCAAGAGTGTTTGTCTTCAATTTTGAATAATACCAGAGCGGCGAACCTTTGGAGCTGACTTCCTATGGACCAAGAGTGATCTCGTCCGAGATGGTCGGATAAACGCGTACGCTGTTCAATGAAACCTTTATTGCTCTAATAAGTCGGCGGCACCGACAGACATCAGACATAATGGGCCACGAAAGGGGGTGGATTGGAACCCCTGCGATACATTTTAATTCACCCCGAGTTACTTCAATCAAAAGATCGCAAAAATTAAAGTTTGAAATTTTTTCTTAAATGCAGAGTCTAGAGTCTAGCTTAATCATGTGGTCAATTCAGTTTACCGCTAACTTTATCTAAATATCAAGCATATGACTCGATGAATCAAAATTTAATTTATGTCATCTTGTAGGGAATTTCATTGGATTATTTGAAAAACATATCATTATTAATTTTTTTCTGGAACCATGCGATTTCTGATATAGAATGACGAGACAGCATATGAACAACTGACACCAAGTATGAACTTGTCTCGCCCCGCCGCGCCGTGGCGCTATAATTTTACGTATGATAAAGGCACCTAGGCAAAATGTATACTACGTTCAAGACAACGAGTACGTATTAATATTTGTCCCTTTTGGTAAAGTGTTAATATTTTCACAGTTCTGATATTATTAAGTTGCGTGCTGCGTTTCCGTCCACAGTCGGTATTATTACGTACCTATGAGAAAAGGCCAAACATATAATTTATAATACGTTCAAAATAGCGAGTAAGTATTTGTCACTTTTGATAAAGTTGTAAATATTAGCAAAACAAATTCTACCTTAACACGAATGAAGGTGAGGGCAGTCTTAAAAAATATTTTTTTTGGGATGAAGGAAGTAATTTTTTGCTTTTTTTTATTACGAAATATTGAGAACACTTCAATGGAGGATTACAATTTTTTTATAATATTAGGGTCCATAGGTTTTAAGAAAATCAACTTTAAATTGGCAGTGGAAACTCAATTGACCACATGGCAACGCGACGGTTAAAAAATGCATAATTCATTCATTCAATAAAAAATATTAATTATTTATTGTTTTTTTAACCCATTCTTCGCCACATGTTTGTAGAAACAGTGCGCCGGTACGCCACGTATTTTCTCCCAAACTATAGAAAAATATCGATCCTTTTTGGTTTGTTAATATTTTAAAATATTCCTAGATGTCGTTGTGAGAAAACCGGAATTAATTTTGAAATACATCTTTCGAATATTGCGAAGCGCGCACAGCTGCGCTTATGGCGATCGTCTACGTAGAGCGCACATGTGTGCTTACGGCGATCTACGGGTTAACAATGATGTAAAACTATATATTACACAATTATTACGAATGTAAAGGTCAGTTTTCTAGAATCTTTATTATATTTTAAAAATAATTATAAAAAATGAAGTATAAAATAAAAGAATATAAAAATTTAAAAAAATGACAATAAAGTTAAAAAAAATTAAAAAAAAAAGAAGAATTAAAAACAAAAGTATATGAAGATTAAAAAAATAAAAGACAATTTAAATAAATAGATAAAAGAAAATGAAGATGAAAAAATAAGAGGATATAAAGATTTTTAAAAATTACAATATTGTTAAATAAATAAAACAAAATGAAGATAAAAAAAAAAAAAAGATAAATAAATAAAAGAAAATGAAGATGAAAATAGAAAAGGACAAAAAGATTTTTTTTTAAATGACCATATATTTAAACTAAAACTAACTAACCATCACGCCATCTCCCCGAAAGGGTAGGCAGAAAGAATGGACTGTCACACTTTTACTGATGTGGCACTCCATCCTTCTCTTTTCGCCCCGCGGGAGACGCGGTGTGATGGGTTGCGAACCTCATCGCCATCAATAGTCATCTCCCGCGCACACTTCGATCGTCCAACACCCACAAAATAAATCTAAAACAAAAAATATAAAATACAATGATATAAAATAAAATAACAAAATAATAATTTAACACAAGATGTTCTTTTTAGATGGTGCACATATTGTTTATTTAATTTATGTTCCACGAATCAACCGTTTTTTAATTTAGCACATAATGTAATATACACATAATGTTTTTTTCGATGTTGCACATGTTGACATGGACGATTCGGACTTTTGTGTTTATTTAATTTTTGTTACACGTTTCCACCGTTTTTTAAATTAGCTGTAATTAGGCACTTAACCAGCAAGAACTTAAAAATAATATTGAAGAAATTATTCAAATTGTCATTGGAACAAATGAAAAATTTATTTTTACACCTGTCAAAATTCTTTATAAAAACGATAAAACTCATATAATTTTAACAGCAAAACAGTACAAACGTATTACGTGTCACAATTATCTATTATAAAGTGCGGCAACAGTTAAATTGACCAAAACAATTCACTTATACACGAAATATCGCCAAATTTACAGGAGCACCGCACCACATGAACCAAACCAAATTAATAAATTTGTTAACCATATATTTAAAAAAGTCAATAAAGTTAAATAAATAATATTTTGATAAACAAGACGTAAACTCTGTTAATTTCCACTATGACGACTTTTTTATGAATTAAAACCTTGTTTTTTTTCACTTTTGCGATTTAAATAAAAACTCAAAAGAATAGGGATTTGAGGAAAATAAAGTCCGAACTGGAAAATACAGTGTATTAATTTATAAAAAATATAAAACGATATTGTCCCAGTTCAGTCCTGGAGGGAAGATGCTTACGAATCCCCTTACTAACACACACAAAAATCCTTCATCTCACCATATCCATTAATACGAGTACATACACATAAACGATATTGAGGTATACAATATTCAATGGGTAGACAATATATCATTCAACAGCGAAGGCTGTCTGGTGTCTGGATGACTAACACTTCACCATCGATTTTACATAGAGGGTGGACCGCCACACTCTTCTTAACTAAACTCTACAGACAAACAAAACAAATGGACATATCAGACCTGACCAAATATGAGACCTTAAAAATTGTACACAGAATGACCATGACAAAAACGTCATACGTACAGCAGCTACAAACTAACTAAAAACTCAGACATACACAGACACTGGACCAGGAACTGCGACAGATACCACTTACCGAATGCACGAACTAAGACAGGACAATCAAGGATATTGAACAATGGACTGAAACTTTACAATGAACTACCAAAAGACACAAGGAGTCTCACTACAACTCAATATAAAATATATCTGAAACAATACATAATTAAAAGTAAGATCTAAAAATGTATCCATATAACCCAATTGGGTTTTTTAAAAATATATTAATTTAAAAAAATAAAAATAAAAAAACCTTTTAGTGCGACTGGCCGCATATGCATTCAAAAATAAATTTTGAACTGCGGCAGCCTTCATTTACAGCTCATATTAAAAAAAAAAACTAACTAACCATCACGCCGTCTCCCCGAAGGGGTAGGCAGAAAGAATGGACTGCCACACTTTTCTTTCCTGACATTTTATCTCGATTCCTCAATATTCATACATCGTGTCATGCACGCGCGTCGATTTCTTTGACTCCTCACATGGCCGACATTCAATATTTGATTTATTTGATCGTGCCACGTTTTCCTCGGTCTTCCTGTATTTCTGGTTCCATTAACATCGTTGACATATACTTTTTTACCATTCATTCTTAGGTATGCATGCGAAATGATCTGATGATGAATGTGAACAAGTCCTTCGAAAAAGAAGAAAAAATGACAGTCCGTTGTAAACGGTGAAAATCTGAAACAAGTGGATGAATGTGTTTATTTAGGAAGTATGTCTACAAAGAATGGGAGAGTGGAGAAGGATATTAAAAGAAGGGTTGGGGCACGCAACAGAGTAAATGGCGCACTTAAAGTTGGCATCGCACACAAAAGCCTATCCAAAAAAGTTTATATGGCAGTGCACAATGGTGTTCTTGTACCGACCCTTATGTATAGAAGCGAAGCATGGAACTGGCAAGAAGAAGGATGAAAGTAGAATAAATGCAGTGGAAATGAGAACATTTTTTTCTTATTTCATCGTTCGGTATTCTATCATACAACGTTTTCCCGCACATTATTCTTAGTGATCTCATTTCTACGGCGTTTATCCTGCTTTCATCCTTCTTTTGCCACCTCTAAGCTTCACTTCAATACATGAGGATTGGCACTAGAACTCCATTGTGTACTGCCATCTTTGCTTCTGTGGATATATTTCTATTTGCAGTAATGACTTTGAGTGCGCCATTTATTTTACAAGTTAACTTACAAACTTCTCACGCTTCCTCAACATTCATACATCGTGTCATGCACGCATATCTCCAACTCTTCGGACAAGATGGAAAGAACGCCTGCTTTGCTGGTGCCCTAGAACTGCAAAACCCAGGACGTCTCCAACTTTGATGGAGGGACGGCATTAAAGAGACTGCCTGTACGACATGGATGCGTGCTGCCAGGATCGACAGACATGGAAGCTGATGGAGGAAGCCTATGTCCAGGAGTGGACGGATATAGGCTGATGATGATAATACTTTTCGTAACTAATACACTTATGTGTCATCAAAATCACCCCTATTCCGTATTGTGTATTCTACTAATTGGTGAATCGAGTAAACGAAGCCATACCAAATAATGCTATTAGTCTTGCTAGATCGGTCGCTATTCGGGGCATTTTGGGGATAGATAGATTTGTAAGTAGATGAGAGTTCTTGTACAGACACTTATGTTTAAAAGTGATGCATGAAAATCAAAATCAAGTTGAATTAGACAAAATAGATTTTACAGAGGATTTAAAAAAAAATTTTTTTTGCTTTAATTCGAATAAAACAAAATACAGTATATTGTAAATAACGTATAGGATTTTTTTTCAAAATAGGTACTGAGACAGACACATACATAGAGACATAGACGTACACTTGCAGACACAAACATACAGGCAGGCACGGACAAAACTAGAGCGACACAGATACATAGGCAAACAGTCAGACATGCAGGTACATACAGATAGACAGTGACAGGCAGACACAGACAGACACAGACAGATACAGACAGATACAGACAGACAGACACGGACAGACACAGATACATAGGCACAGAGACAGACACGTACCTAGAGGAGCATCTTAAGGTGCTCCACCAAAGGATACAATACAAGCTCTGCCGGACGGTCTATAAGGCGTTGCATGGAATGGCACCAGCTTATATATCTGAACTCTGCATCAACGAGAACCTGAATGCTAGGCAGTCTACACTGCGATCAGCTAAGTCTTCTGCGATCGGTAGATTGACTGTGCCAAAACGTTGTCCAAGCACAAATTTTGGCGACCGAGCCTTCGCGGTAGCTGGCCCTTCAGCCTGGAACAGTCTTCCAGCAGACCTTAAGTGCATTGAGAATCAATCAGAGTTTAGATCGAGCCTCAAAACGCACCTTTTCAAATTATCATTTCCTGACAGGAAGGGCTGATCGACTTCGTCAGGTGCAGCCCTCATACTAAATATGTTTATTATTTTTGTTATCATTATTAATATTATTATTATCTAGTTGATAAAACGGAGCATCTTTTACAGCGCCCTTGAGATGAGTAGTTCATAAAAATGGCGCTCTATAAATTATCCAATTTATTATTATTATTATTATCTAGAGAGACACAGATACATAGGGTCACAGACAGACACAGCCAGACGCAGACAGACAGACAGACATACAGATATACAGACACACACATACAAACAGACACAGACATACAGATACACAGACAAACAGACCGAAAGATTAAATGACACAGATACATATGCACACAGCCAGACGCAGACAGACAGACACAGATAGACAGACAGTTACAGACGTATAAACATACAAATACACAGACAGACAGACCGAAAGATACATTACGAGTACATTTATAATTCTAGCAGCATAATAAGGTGTTAAAAATCTATTTCAACTCCTAATTCATCACTACTCGTATCACAAATCACTTTTACGTGCCGTTTATATGGTAAAACGCAAAAATAAACATAACTTACCATATCGAAATCAGAATACGTGGTGTAATTGGGGTATTAATTACCTGAAACAAAAGAAAACGATAAAATTAGTTTTACATAATTTAAAAAAATTATTTAAAAAAGCCATTTCAATTTATACCTTCTTCGCAAGACACTACGCGATAGAATATAAATACTTCTTTCGCTTCCTCAACAATCATACATCATGAGCGGACATCGATTTCTCCGACTCCTTACGTGGTCGACATTCAATATTTGATTTATTTTATCGTTTACAAATACTTTTTTTTGCAATTCTTCATTATTCATTATTTCCATGTGTCCAAACCATCTTAATGTTCCTTTCATTATTTTATTCATTACACTTTCATTCGCACTTCTTATTTTTTTATTCGACATTCCATCATACACAGATTTTCCACGCATTCATCATCTTCTTCTTCTCAAAGTGCCCTGTCAGGTCCCCCCGACGTTGGCGATCACTCTGGTAAACTCTTCCCTATCCTGCGCTGTCCGGAACAGCTCCTCCACAGTTCCGATTCCCGTCCATTCCCTCACATTGCGCAGCCAAGAGATCTGCCTTCTCCCTGCCCCCCTGCGGCCCTCTATTTTTCCCTTCAAAATTAGATGCAGCAGGCGATATTTTTCTCCTCGTAGAACGTGACCCAGATATGAAATCTTGCGGACTTTGATTAAAGGCGGGCCACACTGTTTGAAACAAACTCTCCACAGGGGTGACCTTGGTGGAGAGCTGTGGAGCCCGCGGTTGGTGTAGCGTCCACACTTGGTTTAAAACAATCTCTCCACACGTGGAATGCGTGTTTAAACGCGCGTCCGTCCACAAAGTTTGTTGAAGGTCAAACGAATTTTGGTTTCAAACAAGTATCTACACAGTTTTAAACCGCCGGTGGAGACCGATGTGGGGAGCTTGTTTAAAACAGTGTGGCCCGCCTTTTAATGTCAGCAGCTCTCTATTTACTCCCGCACGATTCAGGGTCTTCATTCGTCTAAGAGATCTCATTTCTACAGAATTTATTCTGGACTCTAACTCCTACAGAAAATCCCTGGAGAAGGTAACGAGAAACCATTCAAGTAACATTTGCCAGTGATCGAGCCGTCGAGGGAACCTGACACGGCACTATTAGAATAAGATAACCATAGCCAAGAGGTTGTGTTTAATGGTATCCATTTAATAACTATCTTGTTTGATTACAAAGGGCCGGTATATTGCATTCACCATTGTTAATAGTCAACAATGTTTTGCCGTAGGCGGTAATAAAAATTACATCTTTTTTATTACACAACTCTGTCTAAAAGACCCCCCATATTAATGAAGTTATTGTATTAGATTGTACTAGAATGCGGTAAGATATAACAGAGATTTGATCGCTTGCGTAGAAATGAATTGTTGCTGCAATATCTTCTTTTTCCTTGCTGTAGACCTATGTGATCTGTTCTCCCGGCGTGCCTAGGGTCAACCAGTAAGGCAAGCCCGTCCGACTTTTTTGGGTTACGTTGTTTTGTAGTAGAGGGTTACGATTATGTATTATTCCGGATAAAAAGAGTGTTATCTTTCTAAATTAATTGATTTTAAATCCCATTTTTGGCGCATTTTAAATATATACAAAAAATAAATTCTGCGTGATCAAACTCATGTTCTTGTATAATATAAATAAACTAACTAACTAACTAACCATCACGCCATCTCCCTGAAAGGGTAGGCAGAAAGAATGGACTGTCACACTTTTATTGATGCGGCACTCCATCCTTCTCTTTTCGCTCCGCGGGAGACGCGGTGTGATGGGTTGCGAACCTCATCGCCACCAATAGGCATCTCCCGCGCACACTCTGATCGTGCAACACCCACAAAATAAATCTAAAATAAATAATATAAACAACAATGATATAAAATAAAATAAGAAAATAAAAATAATTTAACACAAAATGTTCTTTTTAGATGGTGCACATATTGTCTATTTAATTTATGTTCCACGAATCCGTCGTTTTTTTAATATATAATGTATTTAAAAATTTATAAATAATGTATTTAAAAATACAAGAAGAAATATAATTAATAAGAAATAAGCTCTAAATTTGTTAACACTGAAACACGAATTATAAATAAATGTTCGTAAAGAAATGGCATAATCTCTCTTTTCATAACATTTCTGCACATAACGTAAATGACAGATAACATTCTGACAATAGAAATGAAGTTTGTGACACATCGAATAGTAACATACTTCAGAGTGATAAAGCCCGGCTTCAAATCCATACAAAATATTGTAGATATCTCTGATATATATGCACCTAGCTATATGATTACAAGCCAAAAATACATAAGTGCGACAAAGACCCTTTTACATTTTGCAAGCCCAATATGAAGCTTATCGAAAACATGAAACAAAACATCTGGACGTAGGCGATTTCGCGGGCATCTCGCGTACGGTACGTATGAGTGAAATAAAATAAGGCGCATATGAGTGGAAGAAAACATACACTTAGGTCATTTCTGCGCATGTCAGCGGAGTCATTTGCAACGCAACGAATTAAGTCGCTTTAACTCGCGCGAAAATTCAAAATATTATTTTATTCGTAGACGGCTCAAACCGCCACTGCCTGTAAGGTGGATTCCCAGTTGTCCTTCCATCTTTTAGGAGGTCTTCCACGTGGACGAGTCTCGTGAGGCTGATTATGTAGTGCAATAAGGGAGTTTGGTGATGTCCATTCTTTAGACATGACCGTATTAGTTTCTCCTTGGCTGTCTACTCCATTTTATGATGTCCTCAGCCTCACAGATGAGAGAATAGGCACATGTTGAATACCATAGCAGAGGCGCGCGAGATGGATTGGTCATGTGTTGCGACACGAATGTTTCCTGCATGATATATTGGAGGGAATGGTCGAGGGATCGATTGGCAGAAGTTCTAAGACCAGATTTGCCTAGACATGGGCTGCACCTCCTATGTGGAGTTGAAGAGAGTTGCCGAGGACCGAGCGGAGTGGAAGAGGAGAAGCGTCGCCTTGCTGCAGACCAATCTTTAGATTGAGACCGGAGAAGAAGCCCCATATATATCTCTCTTAATATACTGTTCTTCACGAGATCTCTCAGTGTTTTGTCTGCTATAATATCGAACTATTTTATTCATAGAATTATGATGCTTGTGGTATTAATTTTGTATGGGTAAAGTATACAATAGAACAATGTATCGAACAATGTTCTGGAACAGCCAACACTGTTGTGAGAGTTAATACATTCGATCAACCTTTAATTCTTGCGTTATTATTAATAACTTATCGGGCGAGCGCGGTTCGATGACTCCTCAATTCACAATCAGAAACCAAACCGGTTTCGCCGGGCCGACATCGTCATACGACAGCCAAATACGGTATCGTGATAAATTATAATATGCATGGAACACGGTAAAAACGTTGCACAGCTGCCAGTAGAAAATAAGTTAATGTTTCATTCATCGAATACTTGAAACCAACAATAATAAACCATCACGCCGTTTCTCGAAAGGTTAGGCAGAGATGATGGACTGCCACATTATTATATCCTGACACACCTCTCTAGATTCATCGCCATTCATACAGCTAGTCATATTTGCAAGTATACGTTCTGTTGGTGACCAAATAATGGAACTACGTGTGTATTCCAGCCGACAAAAGACATTACAGACAGCAAAATGTTTTAGGTAAAATATTATAAAAATACAACATATAGACATCCGAAATGAAGACACTGAGGACGATACCAGGCAAGACACTGAGAGATCGTGTGAGGAACACCAGAATAAGAGAGATATGTGAGGTTGAGGATATTATAAGATGGAGCAGACAGCGAAAAAGGGACTGGTACGGTCATGTTCAAAGAATGGACACCACCAGACTCCCCTATATTGCATTGCATAATCAACCTCATGGGACTCGTCCTCGTGGAAGATCTCCTAAAAGATGGAAGGACAGCTGGGGATCTACCTCACAGGAGGAGCAACACTCTGGAGAACAGACCACATTGGTCTACAATAAGTAAGAAGAAGAAGAACATAATACCAGGAACGCATTAGAAATGGTTCGACATCAGGAAGCCAAGATACTTTCTAAAGTCAAGAGTATTTGTCCCCTGAACGTACCTTCGCTAATATGAAAGACGTCGATCTCCGGGAAAGACCGCGTTCAGCAGACTAATTGCTCTTCCCACCGGTGTCACCAGAGGCAGATTGGTTCTGGCGGCCGGTAGGTAAAACAACCTGTGCTGTCGCTGTCGGAGATATCTATCAAAGACAAAAAGACCAACACCTTCCAGCACGGCCGAGTTCTCGAAATAACCCCTGATTAATCTAAAGAAATGGGTAATGAGATGCCCATCTCTTCGAAGCTGTAAAGAATTGATTCCGAGCATTCCCAAAAGAAATGCCGTGGGATAGAGCCATGGATAACTACCATACTCCATCATGTAGAGGAATTATGTATCACCCTAAGAATTAATTGTATCACAATAGAGACGAAGATGCAAATTGTAAACAGAATATTGTAATCGAGGTGTTTACAGGACTTATGACTTGTCATTGGTTGGATTAAGCGCACGCTTTATGTAATACAACATTCCCCATTACGCCCTTCTTACGAACACCATGTCTGACAATTTTTTTGGAAGTTGTAACTAACTAACTAACTAACCATTACGCCGTCTCCCCGAAGGGGTAGGTAGAAAGAATGGACTGCCACACTTTTCTTTCCTGACATATTTCTCTCGCCTCCTCAACATTCATACATCGCGTCATGCACGCGCGTCGATTTCTCTGACTCCTCACATGGCCGACATTCAATATTTGATTTATTTGATCCTGCCACGTTTTCCTCGGTCTTCCTCTATTTCTGGTTCCATTTACATCGTTAACAAATATTTTTTTACCATTCTTTCTTCATTCATTCTTTCCATATGTCCAAACCATCTTAATGATCCTTTCACTATTTTGTTCATAACACCATCATTCGCACCGCATTCACTTCTTATATTTTCATTCGACACTCTATCATACACAGAGTATCCACACATTCGTCTAAGAGATTTCATTTCTACTGCATTTATTCTACTTTCATCCTTCTTTTGCCAGTTCCATGCTTCGCTTCCATACATAAGGGTCGGTAGAAGAACACCATTGTGCACTGCCATTCTAGCTTTTTGGATAGGTTTTTGTTTGCGATGACAACTTTAAGTTGTATATATGTTAATATGTAACACCAAACTTCACATGTTAGTTTCAATCTACAATGAATGGGTAAAATCCAGTATTTGTATACATTCAAAATGTTGTAAAAACACTCTAAGTATTTGGGTGTGTCATAAACGTTTCGGAAGCAGAATCATATCTCTAATTCCTATTGAAGCATAGCGATTCCTGGTAACGTTCAAGGAAGTGTCGAATCGCAAAACGAATCCGTTTTGGTCATTGATCCCTCGGTTAACGTACTCCCGCCATTGCGACGGACGCCCGGGAACGCGGTAATACGATTGGTCAATCATTAATGCCGCCAAATTAACAGACCAATCGGGAGATAATGACGTCGGAATTACATTTAAACTTAAAACAGAAGTAAAAAAGGGTCCGGTTACACAATCAAACTTAAATAATTGATTCATTTAATAGGTACCTAATCATACTGGAGAATTCCTGGGTCGTTTAACAATTGAAAGCTGGTTATTATAATATATAAATAAAGTTCTGGTTAAGTGCCTAATTACAACTAATTTAAAAAAAAAACGGTGGATACGTGTAACATAAATTAAATAAACACAAAAGTCCGGATCGTCCATGTCAACATGTGCAACATCGAAAAAAACATTATGTGTTATTACATTATGTGCTAAATAAAAAAAAAACGGTGGATTCGTGGAACATAAATTAAATAGACAATATGTGCACCATCCAAAAAGAACATATTGTGTTAAATTATTATTATTTTGTTATTTTATTTTATATCATTGTATTTTTTATTATTTGTTTTAGATTTATTTTGTGGGTGGACGATCGAAGTGTGCGCGGGAGATGCCTATTGGTGGCGATGAGGTTCGCAACCCATCACACCGCGTCTCCCGCGGGGCGAAAAGAGAAGGATTGAGTGCCGCATCAGTAAATGTGTGACAGTCCATTCTTTCTGCCTACCCTTTCGGGGAGATGGCGTGATGGTTAGTTAGTTAGTTAAGATATAGAAAAAAAAACTATTGAAACATGTGTCATACACGGGTGACATCTTTAGGTTGAAGTTTGAACTACTTCTACTTCCTATGGCCATACAACTCTTGAAGAGTTTTAGCCTCCTTGATGACTTTTCGCCAAGCTCTTCGATCCTGCGCCTTTTGCTCCCAGCAGTCCGATTCGCCCAACCTAGCCAGGTCAGCCAGAACATTGTCCATTAGGCGCTATCTAGGCCTTCCTAGAGGTCTTACTCCAGTCGGTCTAGACGTGTACAGGGTCTTGATTGCTCTGGTCTCTTCGGCTCGGCATACGTGCCCAATCCATGCTAGGCGACCGGCTCTCACGGTGCTCGTTATAAGGGGCTGCTGGGTCATCGTACGGATCTCTTGGTTGGTCCTATGCCTCCAAGTTCCCGCTGCAACACCGGGTCTGGGTCCCAGGATAATTCTAAGTATTGATGAAGTTTGAACTACACTATATTATCAAATCACTTTGCACTTTTGCAGTCATTGGTCTGAGGATAGATTTGATCGTGCCACGTTTTCCTCGCCCTTCCTCCATTTCTAGCTCCGTTCACGTCGTTTTCAAATACTTTTTTTTATCATTCTTTCCTTCCGTTATCTTGGAGGCTATCCATCTTTATATTCCAGATGGTTATCTTCGACAGCGTCAGCACAGACTGTTTTATCTCCCAGCATGCAGAACCAACCTGCCTCTGGTGATGCCGGTGGGAAGAGCAATCAAATTGCTGAACATGAACGCTTCGGAGATCGACGTCTTTCATATTCGTGAAAGTACGTTCAGAAGACAAATGCTCTTGACTTTGAAGAGTATCTTGTATTCCTAATGTCGAACCATCTCTCATGCGTTCCTGGTAATATATTTATTATATTTTACCTGTTCTCAATAGATGCCTTAAACTATAATAATTGTTTGTAACATATTTTGAGAAAATAAACAGATTTGATTTGATTTGATATAGTTTCATTCGACAGTCGATCAGATACACTGATTTTCTACACATTCATCTAAGAGATTATTTATCTGTGTAAACATACTTTCTAAATAAACAAATTCATCCACTTGTTCCAGATTTTCACCGTTCACCCTGATATCGTTTTCTACTTCTTATTTATTTGCTATATCATACACTGTTTTTTTAGACATTCGTCTAAGAGATCATATATCTTTGTAAACATACTTCCTAAATAAACAAATTCATCCGCTTGTTCCAGAATTTCACCGTTCACCCTGATAACGCTTTCGCCTTCTTCTTTTCCTGCTTTATCATACACTGACTTTCTAGACATTCGTCTGAGAGATCATATATCTTTGTAAACATACTTCCTAAATGAACAAATTCATCCACTTGTTCCAGAATTTCACCGTTCACCCTGATAACGCTTCCTACTTCTTTTGCTGCTTTAGGACTGTGTCCTGTTTTTGGAGTACCATAACAGGACAGTCTTAAATAAAACATAAAAAATAAGACATATTCATGATTCATGCAAAAACAACGCGTGAAATGAACATCCATTAGATAATTAGTTTACCCTTGGTACATATTTTAAAATGTTCTAATTGCATACCTAAATTGATGCGGCCATGAATGGAAAAACGCAAAAATTAGCACACAGGAAAAGTCCGACTTTAATTCGATGGTATACCGACGAATTAGATCCGACTGCCTGTCAAATAAATACACGTAGGTACCTACCCATATAGCGCATTTCAAATTGTAAGATAGAGCAATAAATAAGTTAACCTCACTTTGAACTGTCAGCCCGACTGAGCTGGCGTCGGATGAATGAATCACAAAAGCCCGAATGATAAATCAATTGTTCCAAAAACAAAACTTTGTTGTTTTTTGTTGGCGTTTATGGCAGTCGAAATGCCAACCGTTTAAAAATAAAGCAGTTATTTTTAGACCAACAATTCAACGAAGTAACCAGCTCTAATGACCTCCCCAGAGAAGTAAGGTCACAGGTAGATAAGGCTGCAGGGGTTGCAGGCTGCCTGAAAATGGCATATGGAGAAACAAGGACATGAGGACACTGACAGCAAGGTACGCATTTATAAGACCTGTGTGCGACCAATCTTCACATATGGCATTGAATCGAGGGCAGACACTGTCAAGACAAAGAGCATGCTCAAGACAACCGAGATGAAAACGCTCCGCGATATAGCTGGCAAAACCCTACGTGATCGAGTTAGGAATACAGCAATCCGAGAAATCTGCGAGGTCGAAGATGTGGTCAGATGGGGACGTCAAATACGGCGATACTGGCATCAATATGTAGAAAGAATGAGCTCAATTAGGATACCATACATAGCTCTACATGGAACGCCAAACGGACAACGCCGATCAGGAAGACCCCCGAAACGGTGGAGAGAAAGCTGGAGTTCAGCGTCTCTAGAGGACCCGCCTGAAATAACAGACTCCTAAGTCTATCAAAAGTGAAAAAGAAGAAGAATTTAACACGTTAATTTTTTTGGACCCACGTTGGACGATTGGACTTTTTTTTTCCTTGTATACAACAGATCGTTTGAACCCAATTCTTATTTTTGTCCTGTCACACCTCCGAGGTGCATAGGGCCTCAAGGAACCTTCTCCATCCGACTCTATCGCATGGCTGATGCCTAACATCATCCCAAGTGAGGCCTCTTCCCCAGGTGGCTCTAGGACTGCCTCGCTTCATCTTTCGCCCATAGGGGACCAGTCTAGTGCGCCCTGAGCGATGCAGGCTGGATTCCGTCTCAGAGTGTGACCGATCCACAGCCATTTGCGTCTAGCGACTTATTCTCTAATTGGCTTTTCGCCTACCATGGTCAAGAGAAGGGCATTTGATACTGTTTGGGGTCAATAGATCTTGAATATTGAGCGAAAGCACCTATTTATAAACACTTGAACCGTGAGATCCCGTAAGTAAGACCAAAAATAATAGACCATATGGCTTTGAATGTCCACGTGGCCATATGTCCACGGTCTCCAAGTCAGCAGTCTTCTTGTTCATTTTTCATCTGAGCTTCTGGCTACGTGACCTGCCCATTGCCATTTTAGAGTCGCTACCCGGTGGATGATATCAGTGACCTTTGTTTTTTCTTTCACCGTATCGTTTCTGACTCTGTCTCTTAGGCTTATTCCTAACATGGCTCTTTGGGTCACTCGTAGTTTCTCGGGACTTTGTTTGGACATTATAACAGTTTCAAGACCATAAGTACCAACTGGCAGAACGCAGGCTTCATAGACTTTTCGTTTCAGGTTGATCGGTATTTTCCGGTTTTTAAGGATGTAACCCATTTCCGAAAGCTGTCCAGCTTAGTACAATTCTTCTTTTTAGCTCTGCGGTTTGGTCATCACGTTAAGTTAAATTAAATTACTGACAAAAAAACATACTTAAAATACTTGTTTTTTCATACCCCTGTCCCTAACCCCTTAATAAATGCATAATGGCTAAAGGAGAAGAAGAAGGATAGAAGAAAGTAATGCTTTCGTGAAGAATAGCGTTATAGTAAAAGTTATGACGTATTAAGAGACGTTTTATAGGTATCTCGCGTGATGACCGAATCTTAACCTTTTGGAGAGACTAAAAAAATGAAAGTTTCCCCTTAAAATGAAAACATTACGACTCGTAATTAATTATGACAAGGTAACTATTATTTTTTTATGTAGTTCTAGAATTCGTTCCAGAATTTATAAAACATGCATCAGGCCCATAATGACATACGGAATCGAAGCAAGAGCAGACACTGTCAGAACCAAACATCTCTTAAGAGTAGAAGAAATGAGAATATTGCGACCTATTGTGGGGAGAACCCTTAGAGATAGGATACCCAATGAAGAAATTCGCAATCTTTTCATGAATGGTAAAGAAGGTATATGTAAACGGCGTGAACGGAGCTAGAAATAGAGGAAGGCCGAGGAAAACGTGGCACGATCAAATCAATCAAATATTGAATGTCGGTCACGTGAGGAGTCGGAAAAAACGACGTGCGTGCATGACAAGATGTATGAATGTAGAGGAAGCGAGAGACGTATGTCAGGACAGAACAGTGTGGCGTTCCATTCTTTCTGCCTACCCCTCCGGGGAGACGGCGTGATGGTAAGTTAGTTAGTTAGTTTCATTCGTATTAATTTTTAATATGAAGTTTTACATCATTGTCCAATTAACTATTAATTATATAATAAAACTTGTATAAAACGGGCGTTTTCATTCGTATTAATTATTCAACACATTAAGAACCAAAAGTCGACTAGTCGGCTTTTCGCTTTTAACTGTACTCGTATACGACCAAAAAACGATTAGTTGTTTTTTCCATCATATTGCTACTGTAAATGATTCTCTCAATTACATAAATCACTATATCAATTTCAAATTTTAACTATTCATTTAAAATGGATATTTACAAGGAATTTAAAATTCAAAAATGAATATGTTTAAACTTAAAATTTAAAAATTCGTTGGTAAATAAAGTGTTAGTAATATGGAGTTTTATATCATTGTTCAAGAAAAATGTCATACACATAAATTAGTACGTTAAAAACACAACATTGTTACAATACTCCAGTTAACAAGGTGCCCCAATTCAAGTATCTCGGGTCGGTTCTTACTGCGGACGCCAACGTAGACACTGATGTCAAACACAGGACAAACACCGCCTGGCTCGAGTGGAGGTCTCTTTCTGGTGTCCTGTGTGATCCAAAAATTCCAATCAGGACTAAAGGCAGAGTCTACAAGACTGCAGTGAGGCCCGCCATGCTATATGGAGCAGAGTGCTGGACCAACAAAAAAGTCCACGAACGTCGAGTCCACACTGCCGAGATGAAAATGCTGAGGTGGGCCGGAGGCGTCACAAGGCTGGACCACGTAAGGAACGAATACGTGAGGGGTAGCTTTAAGGTTTAAGTACCCAGAAGAATTGGACTAGGTTGGGCAGCCTTTGGGAAACTCAATCATATCCTTAAAAACAAGGATATTCCCATGAATTTAAAAAGAAAAGTGTTTGAAACATGTATCCTCCCTGTGCTTACATATGGTATGGAAACTATCACCTTAACTGCGAGGACCATATATAAATTAAAATGTACACAGCGATCTATGGAGAGACAAATGTTAGGCATAAGTCTGAGAGATAGAATCAGAAATGAAGAAATCAGACGCCGGACAAAGGTTGTCGACGTGGTGGATCGTATTGCCAGGCTAAAGTGGCAATGGGCAGGTCATGTTGCCAGACAGGGAACAGACAGATGGGCACCCAGAGTCCTAGGATGGAGACCATGGGACATGAAAAGAGGAATAGGCCGGCCTCAGAAACGTTGGGCCGATGATATTGTCCCTGTCGCGGGTAGCAGGTGGATAAGAGAAGCCCAAAGAAGAGAAAAATGGAAGAAATTAGAAGAGGCCTACATCCAGCAGTGGAGAGACGGCTGAAGAAGAAGAAGAAGAAGCTTTAAGGTTGCCCCAATAACGGAAAAATTAAGAGAACCTCGACTCCGGTGGTACGGTCATGTGATGCGAAGAGACAGTGAACACATAGTCCAAAAAGCCCTCAGCATTCCCAAAAAAACATGAAGAAGAGGTGGAATGGAGACCCCGCGAAGACAAGAGAAACACAGGGAGATCCCCACACGATGGTCCATGACATTTGAAAATTTGCTGGTGATTGGATGCGAAAGGCACAAGACAGGAATATGTGGAGAAGCAGTGGACGTCAACGGCTATTTAAGTAAGTAACAACAATAAACCATCATGCCGTTTCCCAATAAGGGTAGGCAAAGATAATGGACCGCCACTCTTCTATATCCTGACACTTCTCTAGATTCCTCTACATTCATACAGTGGGTCATACTCGCACGTCGATTCTTCCGATTTCTGATGAGGCTGAAATTTAAAATTTGATTAATTTGTTCATGCCATATTTTCCTAGGCTCCGTAATCCATTCACATCGTTGACGTATACTTCCTTAACCATTTTTTCTTCATCTATGCGCTCCATATGTTCAAACCAACTCAGTGATCTTATTACTAACTAACTAACTAACTAACCATCACGCCGTTTCCCCGGAGGGGTAAGCAAATGGATGGATCGCCTCATTGTTCTATTCTGACATAGTTCTCGCGCCTCTTCTACATTCACTCATCGTGACATGCACGCTCGTCGATTGTTCCTACGTTGAGGAGGCTCCAATGCGAGAACCTGACAGTGGAGATGAGCCAAAATAGGAAAGTTTGGCTTTTTCGTACGAGGAGGGCCGACCCCAGATGATGGGAAATGGCAAAGGGAAAGAAGAAGATAATACAGGCGTTTTCATTCGTATTAATTATTAAATATGGAGTTTTACAACAGTGTTCAGGAAACATGGCATATACATAAACAATAAATAAATCAAATTTGTACTTTGCATATGTGTTATGCAGTCGCTGTAGTGTTATAGGAATTTCTTCCATAAAATTGGGTTTATTGCACTATATGGTAAAGCCAAACGAAAACCCGTTGGAGTTATCGGTATAGCACATACGCACAACGATGCTTTGTGTTTGAAATGTGAAAGACATTTAATGACTACATTTTCATATAGGCCTCACATAACACGTCCATCCAGATTACGTGTTCGCTTTAACCTCGATAGCACGTGTAAAACTGTGATTTACTAAAAATCTGTGCTAATGAAAGTGTCACGAACAAAATAATGAAAGAATCATTAAGATGGTTTGGACTAACTAACTAACTTACCATCACGCCATTTCTACAGAGGGGTAGGCAGAGAGGATGGATCGCCACAATGCTCTGTCCTGGCATACCTCTCGGGATTCCTCTACATTCATACATCGTACCATTCAAGCACGTCGATTATTCCGACTTCGAATGTGACCGCCTTTTAGTAATTGACTAATTTGGTCATGCCATGTTTTCCTCGGTCGTCCTCGGCTTCATTTTCCACTCACGCTTCACTTCCATACATGAGGGTTGGACATAAGGAAAAAATAACTAAAAAAGAATGGTAAATAAATAGCGAAAAAGACTTTCATTCGCACCACATTCACTTCTTATACTTGCATTTGTCACTCATCGTATACAGATTTGCACACATTCGTCTTAGAGATCTCATTTCTACTGCATTTATTCTACTTTCATCCTTCTTTTGCCAGTTCCATGCTTCACTTCCATACATAAGGGTCGGCACGAGAACATAATGGAATAAATGTTTTCACAGTGACATCATCAAAGGTGCCGTCGCTGTAAAACGAGGAATGTTGCCTTTCTGGATCGTGACGTCATAAACTATGTATTTATATCACACAACAAATAAATTTTAATTACCCTTTTCTTTACCGAGGGTCGTAAATCTTATTCCGTGGTCATGTACCGTGTACAAAATTAAAAACACGAAAGATAAGCACAGTTTACATGAGCCTCGTAATTTATTATTTACATCCATGCGACAGTGTAAACCCTACTTTATTTACTCGTGGGTCGACCATAAAATACAGCTTCACAAAATTATTCATCAACTTACTAGATATATCGTACCTACATAAGCGGAGGCATGTTTACAAGGGATGAAAAATTGAGAAAGTTATCGAAAGACGGGTTGGAGCTGGAAAAAAGATGCACTCAAAATCAGATGAAAGATCAGATGTAAATAGAGTAAGGAGTCGAGGTAGACCGATGAAAACATGGCATGACCAAATTAATCAAATATTAAAGGTTGGTCATGTCAGAAGCCGGAAGAATCGACGTGCGTGTATGATTCGATGTATGAATGTGGAAGGTTCTAGAGAGGTGTGCCAGGATAGAGTAGTGTGGCGGTCCAATCTCTCTGTCTACCCCTGCGGGGAAACGGCGTGATGGTTTGTTTTTGTTGTCAAAATCATTACCGCAAATAGAAATATATCGATTGAAGCAAAGATGGCAGTGTACAATGGAGTTCTAGTGCCTACCCTTATGTATGGACGTATAGAATAGAAAGATGAAAGTAGGATAAATACCCTAGAAATAGTCACTAGGAAAAATGTGCGGAAAACAATGTATGATAGAATATTTAATGATGAAATAAGAAAGGAATACAAGGCGGATGAATGCGTGATAAATAAAATTATGAAAGGGTCACTAAGATGTTTTTGACATATGGAACGAATGGATGACGAAAGAATGGTAAAAAATATATATACAAGTAGTGTGAATGGGAAAAGAAGTCGAGGAAGGCCAAGAAAGACATTCTTCTCCTTTCGGTGCCGCGTCAGTGCCCCCCAACGTTGGCGATCATAACAGCAAAGGCATCTCTATCCTGCGCCACTTGGAACAGGTTCTGAACTCTTGTTATTCCTGTCCAGTCTTTGTGTCCACTACATATATCCAGAAGGGCCCTTTTTTCTTGTCTTTCTCCTTATATTATCTTATTTTTTTATCATAAAGATGATGAAGGATCATTGACCTCTGTATACGAAGAAGATCGTGTGGAGAAATCAGTGTTGACTTCGAGATAAGAAGTAAATATGATAGAAGACATGATAATGAAACGTTAGAGTATAAACCTTATGTGACATTGACCCTTGTGGAATATTACCCTCCAAGAATCAAAGGACAAACGATTAGAATTGAGTAAGAAAAAATGCTAAATTATCAAAACGAATTTACAGAACAAAAAGTAAATAACTTACTAACTAACCATCACGCCGTCCCCCCGGAGGGGTAGGCAGAAAGAATGGAACGCCACACTGTTCTGTCCTGACATACTTCTCTCGCTTCCTCTACATTCATACATCTTGTCATGCATGCACGTCGATTTCTCCACTCCTCACATGACCGACATTTAATATTTAATTAATTTGATCGTGCCACGTTTTCCTCAGTCTTCCTCTATTTCTGGTTCCATTTACATCGCTAACATATAATTTTTTTACCATTCTTTCTTCATTCATTCTTTCCATATGACCAAACAATCTTAATGACCCTTTCATTATTTTGTTCATAACACTTTCATTCGCACCACATTCACTTCTTATACTTGCATTTGACACTCTATCATATACAGATTTGCCACACATTCGTCTTAGAGATCTCATTTCTACTGCATTTATTATACTTTCATCCTTCTTTCACCAGTTCCCTGCTTCACTTCCATACATAAGGGTCGGCACAAGAACACCATTATGCACTGCCATCTTAGCTTGAGTAATGTTAGCTTGACAATAACGTAAGACTATATCATAAACCCTAAATCTCCCCTCACCCTCTTTCGGAGGGACACTCCGGGTCATACATTTAACCCCATCATAAAGCAACTACCAAATCGCATTCTAACAATGTTTCCTACAGACGTAAGAGGAATAGCCATTGGAGCTGAACCTCAGTAAGCCAGAAGATTCAAGTCTAAGTCCAAGCAGACTGTAATCATGTCTACACGAGTGATGAATGACGAAAATTTCCGTCGTAATCCGTAGGAATTTTATCTATATTATTATACATATAACATGTTTCGTAATATCTGAGGATTAACAAATATCATAAGTATCAGGTAGTGACTTGGAGATTATTATATTTTTATTGCACTTGACGTAAATAACTTTATAAAGATATAAATAAATACTCAAACAGTGTATTCTTGAAATAGAATTTTATAATCGTTGCTTGGATTGGACATGTATGCCAAGCCGGCGTAATCAGATTGTTGCAGCGGGAACTAGGACACATAGGACCAAGCTTCTGTCCAGAAACACCAAGCTGCGTATTAATTACACCATCATCAAGCCAGTGGTGACATATGGTTCTGAGTCGTGGACAATGACTCTAAAAGAACAACAAAGAATCTACTGGTTTGATAATAGAATACTTAGAATGATCCTGCCAGACCCGGTGTTGCAACGGGAACTTGGAGGCATAGGACCGACCAAGAGATTCGTACGATGCCCCAGCAGCCCCTTATAACGAGCACCGTGAGAGCCGGTCGCCTAGCATGGATTGGGCACGTATGCCGAGGAACAATCAAGACCCTATACGCGTCTAGACCGACTGGAGTAAGACCTCTAGGAAGACCTAGACAGCGCCTAATGGATAATGTTCTGGCTAATCTGGCTAGGTTAGGCGAATCGGACTGCTAGGAGCAAAAGGCGCAGGATCGAGGAGCTTGGAGGAAAATCATCAAATCAAATCAAATCAGTTTATTAACTCAAAAGACATTACAAACAGCAACATGTTTAAGGCATCTATTGAGTACAGGTCAAATATTATAAAAATACAAATAGCTTGGCTGGAGCCGACAGTATCGCTACAGGTCTGTAGTTTTCGATTGACTCTTTTGCGCCGCTCTTGAAAATAGGACTGATCCTGGAAACTTTCTAGAAATCAGAAAAACTATTTGTACTAAACGATAGGTTAAATGTAAAATACAGAGGAGATAATAGGAGCTCAGAGCAGCCTTTTAAGTAGTAGATGGGAAGAAAATCAGGACCAACCGAGTGCGAATTCTACATAGCTTTGATGGAGGATTTAATATCATTCGCATCTATGTGTGATATTGCAAAGCTGTGACCACACCAATTGGCTCTTAAATTAGTCGATGAATTGAAATTAAGCCGCGGGGGAACATTGCTATAGACAGATTGAAAGTGCTTAGCGAATGCGTTCGCTATATCTACACCCTCAACCTCTCTATCCCCATGCATCATAGTGTTAAGGATGATCAAGCAGACTAAAACTCTTCAAGAGTTGTATGGCCATGAAAGTACTTAAGCAAGTACTTAGATGGTCTACATCTTCTTATTTCTAGACCAGTTGGGCATCAGAGTAAGACTCTCGAAGATGTGCTTAGAGTGTCTTAGAGATCTATTTTCTACTGCATACATTCTATTTTCATCATTCTTTTGCCATTTCTATGATTCGATTTTGATTTTATAACCGAAACGGAAGGTGTGGAAGTCTACGAGGCGATAATCAATGACTTCTGCGATGATCAAAACGTCCCCTCGAGACATGAGAGAGTACGGGGTATATCCTTGGCTCTATCCAACGGCATTTCTCTTGGGTATGCTGGGGTATAACTCCCTCCAACTGAAGAGGGAAGGATTACTGTCAACAGATTTTTTCAAATTGATTCGGGGCTCTATTGAGAACCCCTAAGTTCTGGAGCAAATAGGTATTTTTGTTACTGATAATTACCTGCGACAGCGCCGACATCAATTGTTCTTTGCTCCGTCACGCAGAACCAACCTGCCTTTGGTGATGCCAGTAGGAAGAGCAATTCGGACGCTGAATCTAATCATCTCGGATTTGGACATTTTCAGTGTTCATAAAAAAATATTACAAATTCTGGAAAGAGTACTGCCTCACTGACGTCGACATATTTGGATTCCTTCTGATATGTATGATTTTTTGGTCTCATGTTGTTTTATCTTATTTTTGTAATACCGTTTTGTGTCCAAATGAGTTGCCTAAATGTTTTTCGTTTGTTATGTCTCATTTGTGTATCATTTTGCTGGTGTTGGATTGTTTTAAGTGCCTAATTAAAATTAAAACAGTGGAATAAAAAATTAAATAAACACAAATGACCGGATCGTCCAGCTGACGACAAGTGCACCACCTAAAAGAACATTATGTGTTAAATTATTTTTATGCGTTATTTTATTTTATATCATTGTATTTTGTATGATTTGTTTTAGATTTATTATGTAGACGTTGAATGATTGAAGTGTGCGCGGGAGATGCCTATTGGTGGCGATGAAGTTCGCAACCCATCACACCGCGTCTCTCGCGTTGGAGAAAAGAGAAGAATGGAGTGCAGCATCGATTAAAGTGTTGCAGTCCATTCTTTCTGTCTACCCTTTCGGGGAAACGGCGTGATGGTTAGTTAGATAGTTAGTTAGTATAAATAAATAAATAGCCGACCCTTCTGCCTGGAACAATCTTTCGCAAACCTCAATTGCATTGAAAGCCGTTTAGATCTTAAATCAAGACTAAAACACACCTATTCCATATTTAACAATAATGAAAACGTGCAATTATTGTCTCCAGCAATTGGATATTAGTCAGACCTTTTGTGAATCACACTGTAGGTGTGTTTTATCTCGTTCTACGGACGATAAGCAGTGCACATATTATATAAGTATACATCTGTTGTAAATATAGACTTCCTTGTGAGATAAAACTACATTACCGACGACTTTATCAAAGTATTTTTACATGCAAACAGAAGCAATAAAATAACAACGAAAGATCTTTAAACACAAGATGTTTGCTACAGTCACAAATGCAGGTAGACTTGGTCTTGACTTTAACAAGAACACCCAAGTCATGGACGATCTTACAAGAGGACAGCACTTCTTATTTTGGTGCCGTGTCAGGTACCCACAGTGTTGGCGATCACTGCAGCAAAGGACGTCCTGCGCCACTTGGAACAGGTTCTGAACTCTTGTTATTCCTGTCCACTCTTTGATGTTCCGCAGCCAGGACAGCTGCCTTCTACCAACGCGCGGCGCTTTCTTTACCTCAGGGAGCGCGGTTATTACCCGTGGCTCTTTCCTACTGAATTCTTGCTAGGTATGCCAAGCTACCAATCATTGGAGAGAAGGAGGAATATTCAATTGGGAGTTCACTTCTTTCAGCTGATTGGCGGCCGTATACAAAACTTGGATGTCCTGAGTAATGTAGGTCTATTTGTCCCTGATAATTACCTTCGTCAAAGACAGCACAGATTGTGTTAAGTCATTACCGCAAATAGAAATATATCGACTGAAGCAAAGATGGCAGAGCACAATGGAGTTCTAGTCCCGACCCTTATGTATGGAAGTGAAGCTTGGAGTTGGCAGAAGAAGGATGAAAGTAGGATAATAAATGCCGTAGAAATGAGGTCACTAAGAAGAATGTGCGGAAGAACAATGTATGATAGAATATCTAATGATGTTATTCCTGTCCACTCTTTGATGTTCCGCAGCCAGGACAGCTGCCTTACTTGACCCATTAATATCAGTCGAAAGAGGTGGTATTTTTCTTCCCTTAGTACATGACCCAAATATGAGACCTTTCTAATTTTCACACTCGACAACAGCTCTCTATTGGCTCTCTGCAGTACGTCTGCATTACTGACCCTATCGGTCCACGGTATACGAAGCGGTATATCCACATCTCGAACGCTTCTATGTATCCTCGGAAGACCACCAAAGAGATGGAGAGATAGCTAGACCTCCCAAGAGAGGCCAGCCTGATTACTGGAACAGACCAAAGGTCTAAAAGACGAAGAAGATGAATTACATACAGGTATATAAGCACGGATAACGGGATTTCTACAATTTATTGAACGCTAAGGCATTAACACTGTGGAATTTCATAGTTATATACATTGACAGTTTTAAAACATTAATCAATTCCTTCGTCGTGTCCCGACTAGATTACTGCAATGGTGTCTACGCCAACATCCCCAAACAGCAAACAAATAAACTCCAGTCTGCATTCAATGCAGCAGCAAGACTGATAAGGGGTGTGCCAAAAAGTTGTCACATAACACAGCATCTTAAGGAGCTCCACTGGCTGAAATGTCCAGAAAGGATACAATACAAGCTCTGCTGGACGGTCTATAAGGCGTTGCATGGAATGGCACCAGCTTATATATCTGAACTCTGCATCAACGAGAACCTGAATGCTAGACAGTCTACATTGCGATCAGCTAAGTCTTCTGCGATCGGTGGATTGACTGTGCCAAAACGCTGTCCAAGCACAAACTTTGGCGACCGAGCCTTCGCGGTAGCCGGCCCTTCAGCCTGGAACAGTCTTCCAGCAGACCTTAAGTGCATTGAGAATCAATCAGAGTTTAGATCGAGATTAAAAACGCACCTTTTCAAATTATAATTTCCTGACAGGAAGGGCTGATCGACTTCGTCAGGTGCAGCCCTCATACTAAATATGTTTACATTTTTTTTATCATTATTATTATTATTCTTATCTAGTTGATAAAACGTAGCATCTTCTACAGCGCCCTTGAGATGAGTAATTCATAAAAATGGCGCTTTATAAATTATCCAATTTATTATTATTATTATTAGGAAATTGAAAAACTTTGTTTAATCCACTATTTAATAAAAAAATATTTAAAAACATGACATGTTTCGGAGGATACCTCCATCTTCAGGTGTAAAAATATAATAAAAACTAAACAATAAAAAGACTAATAAAAAACGCATTTAAAATTCGATACAATAATTCTAAATTTAAAAATTAGCCTGTGCTATTTGTTATAAGTAGGTACTAACAATTATTTTGAACAGTAAGAACTAATAAATAAACTAACTAACTAACTAACCATCACGCCGTCTCCCCGAAGGGGTAGGCAGAAAGAATGGACTGCCACACCTTTCTTTCCTGACATATTTCTCTCGCTTCCTCAACATTCATACATCGTGTCATGCACGCGCGTCGATTTCTCTGACTCCTCACTTGGCCGACATTCAATATTTGATTTATTTGATCGTGCCACGTTTTCCTCGGTCTTCCTCTATTTCTGGTTCCATTTCCATCATTAACATATAATTTTTTTACCATTCTTTCTTCATTCATTCTTTCCATATGTCCAAACCATCTTAATGATCCTTTCATTTTTTTGTTCATGACACCATCATTCGCACCACATTCACTTCTTATATTTTCATTCGACACTCTATCATACACAGAATATCCACACATTCGTCTAAGAGATCTCATTTCTACTGCATTTATTCTACTTTCATCCTTCCTTTGCCAGTTCCATGCTTCGCTTCCATACATAAGGGTCGGTAGAAGAACACCATTGTGCACTGCCATTCTAGCTTATAAATAATGTTAAATAATAATAATACATGATGATAATGAAAGGAATGTAGAGCCGAAGAAGGTATTATGAACAAAATTATGAAAGGATCGCTGCGTTGGTTCGGACATATGGAACGCATGGATGGAGAAGGAATGGTTAAGAATGTATACGTTAATGATGTAAATGGGGTACAGAGTCGAGGCAGACCGAGGAAAACATGGCATGACCAAATTAATCAAATTTTAATGTCATGTTAGAAGTCGTAGGAATCGACGTGCGTGTATGACTCGTATGAATGTGGAGGAAGCTAGAGGTTTGCCAGGATAAAGTTGTGGTGCGATCCATTGTCTCTGCCTACCCCTGCGGGGAAACGGCGTGATGTTTTTTTTGTGATAATATAAAAAAAATTATTTAAAAAATGTAATATAAAAAAACATACATTTGAAAAGACATAATTTATATGGAAACTTGGACTTGGACTTGGATCTTCTGGCTTACAGAGGTTCAGCTCATGTGGCTATTCCTCTTACGTCTGATGGGAACATTGTTGGAAGGTGATTTGGTGGGTTGCTGGTTTATGCGGGGGCATGATTTGTGTGGCCCGGAGTGTTCCTCTGAAGGAGAATCGATTTTGGGCGCTCGTGGCGGCTGGAAGTGTTTGGGTCGTAATTAGAGAGGTCTTTTATTGTGGGGTTGGGATGTGAAGGGAGTCCTTTGTAAAAACGTTCGGCAAGTTTCAGAATGAATTCATCTATCATCAGGATTCCCGATTCTAGGTGCAGTTGTGTAATCCTGGTCCATGAAGGCGCACCAAGCGATAAACGGATAACCTTATTTTGCAGGATTTGGAGTTTTTGTATGTGACTCGAAGCTGCATAGCCCCAGATTGGGGCTGCATAAGTGAAGATTGGCCTTATAACCGTTTTGTATATCAGGAGTTTATTGTCGATGCTTAGTTTACTGTTTCTAGCTAACATTGGGTAGAGGGCTGAGATTGCTTTTGACGCGGCTTTGACTTTATTTGTAATGTGTGGCCTCCATGTCAGCTTAGAATCAAAGGTAACCCCAAGGTATTTGATTGTTTTGGTCCAAGGAACGTCTTGGCCGAACATTTTTATGTTGGGAATGTTTGGAGGAATGTGTCTTTTACTGAATTTATATGGAAATTAATAAATGATTAATTTGCATTTGATTGGGAATGGGAACATTTAATATCCCGAGCTCAATCAAAATAACTAAATGTAAACATATTTATAAATAAATGCAGTGTTTCAAAAATATTATATTAAAATAGCGAGTTTTTATTATTATATTATAACATAAAATTTAAAATAAAAAACTTTGTTATCAATATCACAATTGATTATATTTTGTCGTGACAGCTGTTTCGCTAACTGGTGTTAGCATCGTCAATCAAGTTGATTTTAAGACCTGACGATGTTAACATCAGTTACCGAAACAGCTGTCGCGACAAAATATAATGAATTGTGATATTTATAACAAAGCACGGACGATCGAAGTGTGCGCGGGAGATGCCTATTGGTGGCGATGAGGTTCGCAACCCATCACACCGCGTCTCCCGCGGAGCGAAAAGAGAAGGATGGAGTGCCGCATCAGTAAAAGTGTGACAGTCCATTCTTTCTGCCTACCCTTTCGGGGAGACGGCGTGATGGTTAGTTAGTTAGTTAGTTAAAGCTCAATTAATCTTTATTTGTTTAGTTTTTATTATATTTTTACACCTGAAGATGGAGGTATCCTCCGAAACATGTCGTGTTTTTTATTAAATAGTGGATTAAACAAAGTTTTTCAATTTCCTAAGTATTTTCTACAATTTGTTCATTTGTACCCAAAAAACATCTAAAGGCATTGTCAATTTCTATACTTTAGATTTATTTCAATACGCTACTTATACTGAGAATAACAGTGCAAAAGTGTGTCGGTGAAGTGCCTAAACACGGTAAATAACATTTTTTTCTCGTTGCATGACAGAAATAGTAGGCGCGCTTGTATAGAAATGTATTATGTTTTTCAAATCTCACAATGGGCTAATTTTTAAATGGTCTTCGGCCATGCTTTTGTGTTGGGATAGGAATTGGTAAGTTTTCTATTCTACAGCGTGTTTCCAAATCTTTTTCATTCAGAAATGCAAGCGTTATGTTAGCCTATCCCTTACTGTGTCTTAACCGTCGCGTTGCCATGTGGTTAATTGAGTTTCCACTGCCAATTTAAAGTTGATTTTCTTAAAACCTATGGACCCTAATATTATAAAAAAAAATTGTAATCCTCCATTGAAGTGTTCTCAATATTTCGTAATAAAAAAAAAGCAAAAAATTACTTCCTTCATCCCAAAAAAATATTTTCTAAGACTGCCCTCACCTTCATTCGTGTTAAGGTAGAATTTGTTTTGCTAATATTTACAACTTTATCAAAAGTGACAAATACTTACTCGCTGTTTTGAACGTATTATAAATTATATCTTTGGCCTTTTCAATATGTACGAATTAATACCGACTGTGGACGGAAACGCAGGACGCAACTTAATAATATCAGAACTGTGAAAATATTAACACTTTACCAAAAGGGACAAATATTAATACGTACTCGTTGTCTTGAACGTACTATACATTTTGCCTAGGTGCCTTTATCATACGTAAAATTATAGCGCCACGGCGCGGCGCGGCGGGCGAGACAAGTTCATACTTGGTGTCAGTTGATCATATGCTGTCTCGCATTCTATATCAGAAATCGCATGGTTCCAGAAAAAAATTAATAATGATATGTTTTTCAAATAATCCATGTATGTTATAGATATCGATCTATTCCTTAATGAAATTCCCTACAAGATGACATAAATTAAATTTTGATTCATCGAGTCATATGCTTGATATTTAGATAAAGTTAGCGGTAAACTGAATTGACCACATGGGAGCGAGCGTTTTGTTTTGAACACGGTACGTTAAGGGTTAAACAGTGTCAGGCGGATGCTGTATTCTTCTCCTTCATTCAAACCATTCATTCTTGATTCAAACCCTTGTTTTCTCAATAATTCTTTATTGTTGTGAGTCTTGGACTATGCGAACATCGAAGAAAATAATAATAATAAGGCTAATTCATACAGTTGTCCAAGTATAGATTCGGAAGGAAGGCTGAAGGACCTTCACTGGCTTAAAATCCGAGAGCGAGTAAAATATAAATTGTGTTTGACAGTGTTTAAGGCTCGACACCAGAGAGCGCCAGCGTATATATCTGACCTCTGCGTGACACCCATGCCAACGGAAAGGCAACGTTCACTCCGATCAGTAGAAACAAGTGCAAACAACATAGCAATTCCAGTCAGAACCAATAAAGCATGTTTGTATGATCGTGCTTTCAGCGTTGCGGGTCCGTTGGCGTGGAATAGCCTCCATGTTAGTATTAAGTATGAGGATGGTGACGTTAAATTTAAGAAACTTCTGAAGACTGCACTGTTCGGTCAGTCATTACCTAGTGCGCCCTTGGAGTAATTGATTTTACAAAACGGCGCACTTAAAATACAAATCATCATAATAATAAATAAATAATTGAACAAATAGAAATATATCCACAGAAGCAAAGATGGCAGTACACAATGGATTTCTAGTGCCAACCCTCATGAATGGAAGTGAAGCTTGGAACTGGCAATAGAAGGATGAAAGCAGGATAAACGCCGTAGAAATGACATCACTAAGAAGAATATGCGATAAAACGTTGTATGATAGAATACCGAACGATGAAATAAGACAGAAATGTAAGGCAGATAACTGCATCATGGATAAAATAAAAAAAAAGGATCCCTGAGATGATTTGGACATATGAAACGAATGGATGAGAGTAGAATGGTTAAAAAGCCGAGGACGACCAAGAAAAACATGGCATGACCAAATTAATCAATTACTAAAAGGCGGCCACATTCGAAGTCGGAATAATCGACATGCATGCATGGTACGATGTATGAATGTAGAGGAAGCCCGAGAGGTATGCCAGGACAGAGCATTGTGGCGATCCATCCTCTCTGCCTACCCCTCCGGGGAAATGGCATGATGGTTAGCGCCCCACTACCTCACAGAACTTTGCAAGCTTTGACAGATTTGAACCCTCGGCAGTCAACTCTACGATCCTCGAAGGAAGAAGCAACACACAAACTTCTCGTCCTGCGGCGCCAAGGAGCTTCAAACTTCGCAGATCGCGCTTTTGGCATCGCGGGACCGACGGCGTGGAACAGGCTGCCCTACAATATCCGCAATCAAGACGACGAAGGAGTGTTCAGAAGCTCTCTTAAAACTTTTCTTTTTAAGAGAAGCTTTCCGGACGTTGAGCACCCTTGAAGTGAATCTCTCACAAAAATGGCGCTATATAAATCATCATCATCATCATCATTAGTTAGTTAGATTAAAGAGAGTACCGGATCAACCAATCTACGAGTATTTTATTTTTAAAATTTCGTATTTTTTAAATGGGAGGCCTGTCGATTTGAACAGCGGTCGAACGGATGCAATATGCACATTGCAAAGGTGGGATGCTGTTATTACGAGAGAGCTTTCTACCTGAGAGCGATTCCCAGAAGGGTGACCCTAGGCACACAATTAAAATACCCTAAAACCAAAAATCTGGTTTAGAATGGTCTCCGCGAATTCGGATACGAAGATCCATCGACCAAAACCAGAGAGAATAAAAATAATAATAATAATAACATGTTAACTCTTAAAGCGCCGTTTTTATAATGTAATAACTTAAGGGCGCTTTAAGACGTGTTTTAAATCTAAAAAATCTAAATATGAACGCTGCATCTGATATTCGCGATCGGTTAGAAAGCATAATAAAACAAATATACAACTTGGGTTTTAATTTGGGGATGAAATATGAAAATGATGGGTTTTCAGCTTAAATCTGAATCTGTCGGATCATTTATGCTATAATCTAAGATATGAGGGTTGGGGCAGGCAACAAAGTGAATGGTACACTTAAAGTTGTCATCGCAAACAAAAACTTATCCAAAAAAGCTAGAATGGCAGTGCACATATTTCTAGCGAATCCTCAACATTCATACATCGTGTCATGCACGCGCGTCGATTTCTCTGACTCCTCACATGGTCGACATTAAATATTTGATTTACTTGATCGTGCCACGTTTTCCTCGGCCTTCCTCTATTTCTAGCTCCGTTCACGCCGTTTACATATACCTTCATTACCATTCTGTCTGCACTCATTCTTTCCATGTGTCCAAACCATCTTAATGACCCTTTCCTTATTTTGTTCATAAGACTTTCATTCGCACCACATTCACTTCTTATACTTGCATTTGTCACTCTATCATAAACAGATTTGCCACACATTCGTCTTAGAGATCTCATTTCTACTGCATTTATTCTACTTTCATCCTTCTTTTGCCAGTTCCATGCTTCACTTCCATACATAAGGGTCGGCACAAGAACACCATTGTGGACTGCCATCTGAGCTTTTTTGGATAGGCGTTTGCGATGACAACTTTAAGTGCACCATTTATTCTGTTGCCTGCCCCAACCCTTCTTTCAATATCCTTCTCCACCCTCTCATCCTTTGTAAACATACTTCCCAAATAAACTAATTCATCCACTTGTTCCAGATTTTCGCCGTTAACGTCAAAAATAATGAGAAAAATTTACTATAACAATCTGCCAATATTTTTATTTCGTAAGTCTAAAATCCTGAATATTAGAGCTGAACCTCTGTAAGCCAGAAGATCCAAGTCCATGTCCAAGTTGTTACAACAACAAACCATCACGCCGTTTCCCCGCAGGGGTAGGCAGAGAGAATGGACCGCCACACTACTCTATCCTGGCACACCTCTCTAGCTTCCTCCACATTCATACATCGAGTCATACACGCACGTCGATCGTTCCGGCTTCTGACGTGACCAACTTTTAATATTTTATTAATTTGGTCATACCATGTTTTCCTCGGTCTACCTCGACTCCTTACTCCATTTACATTGTTAACGTATACTTTTTTAACCATTCTTTCTTCACCCATGCGCTCCATATGTCCGAACCAACGAAGCGAACCTTTCATAATTTTGTTCATAATACCTTATTCCGCTCTACATATCAGCATTTGAGATTCTGTCGTATATCGTTCTACCACACATACGTCTTAGGGACCTCATCTCTACCGCATTTATTCTGCTCTCATCTTTCTTCTGCCAGTTCCATGCTTCGCTTCCATACATTAGGGTTGGGACCAGAACTCCATTGTGAACGGCCGTTGTTTTTTTTTTGTTAAAGGCAATATTATTATACGAGTATGTAGGTACTGGCTCATCGAAGGAATTTCACCCAACTATGAAGCAGTACTGTCCGCCTATAACAAAGGCAAGCAGGTAAGTAAGTAGGTACCGCTGGCGGGTGCCTACCCAAATATACTCGACCCGTTGTTTCCCAGCCCTATTCACGGCGGCAAAATGGCGGCGCTATTTGACATTTGACGAAAAAAATGACGGTGATGTGTGGCGATACAGTTGACTTTTTAAAAACTAATGAAGAAAGAATGGTCTACAACGCCGTTATTTCTTCTATATACGCCTTACTTTATGTTGTTATGATTGTTTATTTATACTTTTATTTTTTATACTTTTTTTATACATTTTTATTTTTTATACACTTTGAACTACGTTCACAATGGAGTTCTGGTTCCAACCCTTATGTATGGAAGCGAAGCATGGAACTGGCAGAAGAAAGATGAGAGCAGAATAAATGCGGTGGAGATGAGGTCCCTAAGACGTATGTGTGGTAGAACGATGTACGACAGAATCTCAAATGCTGATATTAGGAAGGAGTGTAGAGCGAAAGAAGGTATTATGAACAAAATTATGAAAGGTTCGCTTCGTTGGTTCGGACATATGGAGCGCATGGGTGAAGAAAGAATGGTTAAAAAAGTATACGTTAACAATGTAAATGGAGTAAGGAGTCGAGGTAGACCGAGGAAAACATGGCATGACCAAATTAATCAAATATTAAAAGTTGGTCATGTCAGAAGCCGGAAGAATCGACGTGCGTGTATGACTCGATGTATGAATGTGGAGGAAGCTAGAGAGGTGTGCCAGGATAGAGTAGTGTGGCGGTCCATTCTCTCTGCCTACCCCTGCGGGGAAACGACGTGATGGTTTGTTGTTGTTGTTGTTGTTTATACACTTTGAATATACAACACTTTTACTAAAACAATAAAATTATAAAGACATGTTTCGGACAAACAGTCCTTCTTCAGTAAAGATATATTTTAATAAAAATATTATTCAAAAAAACTAAGATGGCCGTGCATAATGGTGTTCTTGTGCCGACCCTTGTGTATGGAAGTGAAGCATGGAACTGGCAAAAGAATGATGAAAGTAGAAAAAATGCAGTAGAAATGAGATCTCTAAGACGAATGTGTGGCAAATCTGTATATGATAGAGTATCAAATGCGAGTATAAGAAGTGAATGCGGTGCGAATGAAAGTGTTATGAATATAATAAGGAAAGGGTCATTAAGATGGTTTGGACACATGGAAAGAATGAGTGAAGACAGAATGGTAAAAAAGGTATATGTAAACGGCGTGAACGGAGCTAGAAATAGAGAAAGGCCGAGGAAATCGTGATACGATGAAATCAATCAAATATTAAATGTCGACGTACGCGCATTACACGATGTTTGAATGTAGAGGAAGCGAGAGAAGTACCTATGACGTGATGGTTTATTAGTTAGCTTGTGTAAAAATATTTAATAAATGAAGTGGAGTATACAGTTCTCCTTCCAAATTAAAAAATAAGAGTAAAAAGTCGACTGGGTTGAGCAGGCAGTTATAAAAACATTTCAATTTTTTCGTGTTTAGCGCGTGTTAGCGGCGGCAGGTGGTCTTGGACCATAAATTAGGCCATTATGGAGTTCTGGTGCCAACTACACCCGCCATTCCACAACAATAGGACCCATAAGAATGCCATGGCGTTAGGGGCATTATGGTCAAACAATAGTGCGCAAACCATCTAGCAATCTGGAATTATGACACTTTTAAAAGGGTACTTTGGTTTTAAGATACTGTCAGTCAAATAGGCGTTAAACCAATCATTGTTTTATGATGGTTTATATTTTAAGTGTGCCAAAACTTCTTCTTCTTCAAGTGCCCTGTCGGGTCCCCCCAAATTGGCGATTACCTCAGCGAACCTGTCTCTGTCCTGCGCCGCTTGGAACAGCTCCTTCGGATGCCGGTCCACTCCCTCACGTTTCGCAGCCAGGACATTTGTCTCCTTCCGGGCCCTCGGTGTCCCTCAATTTTCCCCTCCAATATCAGTTGGAGAAGGTGGTACGTTTCCCCACGCAATATATGACCCAGATGTGAGATCTTTCGAACCTTGATAGTTGACAACAGTCCCTGTCAACTCTAGCTCGCCTCAGGACTTCGGTATTGGTAACCATGTCTGTCCAGGGAACTCTGAGCATTCGGCGATGGAGCCACATTTCAAATGCTTCCAGTCTGTTCATTGAGTTAACTTTCAGGGTCCTAGTTTCACACCCGTACATTAAAACAGACCACACATAGCATTTGATCATTCTCTGGCGGAGTATCCTGACACAACTCTCGCGCCTCTTCTACATTCACACATCGTGACATGCACGCACGTCGGTTAACTGTAATTTATTATGAATATTTTTTCTTTCGTTCGCGATTCTTGAATGGCTGTTAATTTATTTTCCGTTAGTCGCGTAATTATTCATTCTAAAGGCTGTGCCAGACTGTTGTAAACAAGCCCTCCTCATCGGTATCCACCAGCGGTTTACAACAGTGTTAACACTTGTTTGCAACAAAAATTCGTTTGAGTCTAGAAATCCGACGTTTTCATTCGTATTAATTATTTTATATGGATTTTTACATCATTGTTCGAGAAACAATAAATAACTCGTTCTCTAGTATTTAAAATATTCTTGGTGAAATTCGAGTTTATTGCCTATTTATACTATGATATATGTATTGTTTATATTTGGATTGTTTGATTAATCTTCGGTTCTACCTTAACTCCCTCTGCGTTCGCTCACAAATTCTGTATCTAATTATGTATCTTATACGAAACTGCCTATGAAAATTTACTATCGCTATTATTAGAGGGTTGATGAACCCGCGTTCGACTACCGTTTGCCGGGCTGAAGCGAAACACTCATAGATATGTAATTCACTGCATACTAAGGAGGCATTTGTTAGTTCAAAAAAATGTATTTACCGAGTGTCAGATGCATAGAAAAGCAACTGTGTAAATACACCTACAATTCAAAATAGATTCCAAGGAATTCCATAGACAAATGGAATAGATGAGAATTTGATTCGATTTATTTTACAGTTGTTCGTGCAATGGAATTTTTTATAAATACAGTGAAACATTTCATAGTGATAGACACAGAAAACGAAGTCGCATCATCAAGTCAACGAGATTGTGTATTTGGCCAATACAAGACTCAAAAAGGCATTCCAAAAAAGTCCCATATAACACAACATCTCAAAGAACTTCACTGGCTTAAGAGTCCAGAAAGAATCCAGTATAAACTTTGCTGGACAGTCTACTAAGCGCTACATGGAAAAGCTACAAGTTATATATCCGAACTCTGTATAACGGACAGCCTAAATACAAAGAAATCCACACTTCTGGTCCCAAGCCTAATGTATGGAAGCGAAGCATGGAACTTGCAAAAGAAAGATGAGAGCAGAATAAATGCGGTAGAGACGAGGTCCCTAAGACGTATGTGTGGTAGAACAATATACGATAGAATCTCAAATGCTGATATAAGAAAGTAATGTAGAGCGGAAGAAGGTATTATGAAGTTCGGACATATGCAGCGCATGGATGAAGAAAGAATGGCTAAGAAAGTATACGTTAATGCTGTGAATGGAGCACAAAGTCCAGGCAGACCGAGGAAAACATGGCATGACCAAATTAATCAAATTTTAAAGGTTGATCATATTAGAAGTCGGAAGAATCGACGTGCGTGTATAACTCGCTGTATGAATTCGGAGGAATCTAGAGAGGTGAGTCAGGATAGAGTGATATGGCGGTCCATTCTCTCTGCCTGCGGGGAAAAGGCGTGATGTTTTGTTTGTTTGTTTGTTGTTGTTGAAAGTTTCAATCCTGGGATTCAATCCTAGAGTTTGTCCCCTCGGTCATACCCTCCATTATGGCATGCAAGAGGCCTTCTTGTCGTATTACATGGCCGATCCATCTTGCACGCCTTTCGGACAAGGTCCTGAGCAGGTGCCTTCCTCCTTCGATTTTTTGGAGAACCTCCTCATTCGTGATGTGGTCTCTCCAGGAAATTCCTAATAGTCTTCTATAGGACTACATCTCAAAAGCCTCTAGTATCCGTTTATTTCTTTCGGATAGGCACCATGTCTACGTACATCAACATGTCTCGAAAGTAGTTCTGTGATATGGAGTCCTCACGAAGCGAGATATTCCGTTATGCTGGAGAGGGGTCAGAAAAAAATTCTGAGGTATCTCTACATGAGGGAGTATGGTAGTTATCCGTGGCTCTATCCCACGGCATTTCTTCTGGGAATGCTCGGAACCAATTCTCTACAGCTTCGAAGAGATGGACATCTAATTACCCATTTCTTCAGATTAATTAGGGGATACTTCGAGAACTCGGCCGTACTGGGTGATGTTGGTCTTTTTGTACCCGATAGATATCTCCGACAGCGACAGCACAGATTGTTTTACCTACCGGCCGCCAGAACCAATCTGCCTCTGGTGACGCCGGTGGGAAGAGCAATTAGTCTGCTGAACGCGGTCTCCTCGGAGATCGACGTCTTTCATGTTAGTGAAAGTACGTTCAGGGGACAAATACTCTTGACTTTGGAAAGTATTTTGTCTTCCTAATGTCGAACCATCACTAATGCGTTCCTGGTATTATGTTGTATGTTTATAATATTTTACCTGTACTCAATTGATGCCTTAAACATTTATGCTGTTTGTAATGAATTTTGAGTAAATAAACTGATTTGAGTGATTGATTGATCAAGATACTCCATACATAGGTCTTGATGAGGAGTATTTTGTTTGTTTATCTATGAATATTATTGAAATAACTAATTGATATTTTTAGAATGAATCATGACGGAATAGACGATTTTTTTCCGGTACATCAAACATTTACAAAATGACAGTAAATTGCTGCGTTTGGGAAAACGTCTGTTTTGATCGTGCGGATTCTACGGAAATATACTATTTGCCGAGTGTCATATCATTGTTGGTTTTTGTAAAAACACAGAAGATTGTTTACATGAAGTAAACTGCGGTATCTGTGCTCACCTTGGCCATTCTGCTGACTCCGATGACACCATTGCTGTTTGCGATGAGTCAGATGTAACATTTTCATTATCGCCTCTCGAGTAAATATATTCGTTATGATATAAACAAGAACAATACGAGTATAATAAATTATTAAACACAAAAACATACTGAGTCCGAAAATACATGAATCCCGAAAAATACGATTAAAATGAAAGATATATTAAGCCCAAAAAATACCGGAAACCCAAAAAATGAGCTTAAGCCCGAAAAATACCGGAAACCCAAAAAACGAGCTTAAGCCCGAAAAATACACGAAACCCGAAAAATACGTTTAACACGAAAAATAAAATAAGGCCGAATATACGAGTACATGAAACCCGAAAAATACGCTTAACACGAATAATATATTAAGCCCGAAAAATACATTAAACTCGAAAATACGCATAGCACGAAAAATACAATTAGCCCGAAAAATACGCTTAACACGAAAAATATATTAGCCCGTAAAATATATGAAAAACGAAAAATACCCTTAACACGAAAAATATTTTAAGTCTGAAAAATACGCTTAACAAAAAATATAATTAGCCCGAAAAATACATGAAACTCGAAAAATACGCTTAACACGAAAAATATATTAGCCCGTAAAATATATGAAAAACGAAAAATACCCTTAACACGAAAAATATTTTATGTCTGAAAAATACGCTTAACAAAAAATATAATTAGCCCGAAAAATACATGAAACTCGAAAAATACGCTTAACACGAAAAATATATTAGCCCGTAAAATATATGAAAAACGAAAAATACCCTTAACACGAAAAATATTTTAGGTCTGAAAAATACGCTTAACAAAAAATATAATTAGCCCGAAAAATACATGAAATTCGAAAAATACGCTTATCACGAAAAATATATTAGCCCGTAAAATATATGAAAAACGAAAAATACCCTTAACACGAAAAATATTTTAAGTCTGAAAAATACGCTTAACAAAAAATATAATTAGCCCGAAAAATACATGAAATTTGAAAAATACGCTTAGCACGAAAAACACAATACAATAATCCCGAAAAATACGCTTAAAAACGAAAAATATAATATATAAGTACAATAAATAGTAAGCACGAAAAATTTATATAGCCTGAAAAAAATAATTAAGCCCGAAAAATATGTAACCCGAAAACTATAATATATTAAGCCTAAAAAATACATGATTACCGAAAAATAAGCTTGACATAAAATATAATAAGCCCGAAAAATACACGAAACCCGAAAATAAGCTTTAGCCCGACAAAAAAAATAAGCCTGAAAAATATGTTTAGCCCGAAAAATACATTAGGCTTGAAAATTACGTTAAGACCGAAAAATAAATGAAACACTTCAAATACTATTTTAAAACATACCCTTCGTTCGTTAATGATGCAATTTTTCTTCAAAATTATTACCTGTAACAAAAGAAATAAAAATTTATTAATTAAATAAATAAAATATATTAATAGATCATATTTATGCGGCATAACCCAACTAATCAAATTTTAAAGGTTGGTCATGTTATAAGTCGTATCTACACATTCGTCTAAGGAATCTCATCTTTACCGCATTTATTTTGCGCTCATCCTTCTTTTGCCATTTCCATGCTTTGTTACCATGCATAAAGGATGGAACTAGAAGTCCAATGTAAACGGCTATTTTTTCTTTCATTGCTTCATTTTCATTTTGCTCTTTCACACTTTAAATATAATATAATAATTTAAGAATATTACCTTCATCCATTATCCAAACCATCTAATTGGTCATATATTAATTGTATATATAACGTTTTCATACATGTTTCATTCCTTCTTTATTTATTGGTCCGGTATTCTATCACAAATCGTCTTCATCAGTGTTTTTTCAAGGTACAACCTTCACTTCTATTCACTAGAAACTGCAATATATTTCCGTCATTGCTTCAGTAATTTAGTTTTCATTTTTCAAAAGTTGCACTGGTAAGTAAACACATAAAAAGATGTTCCATTCGATGAACTCAATAGCCAATTTAATTAACAACTGTTTCTTTTTCCCCCAGCTGTCAGTCAAAGTCATAGATAAACAGATTAGATTATATCTTTGGATAAAAGCTACCATAGATTATCTAACAATTCTATTATGTTTTAAATTGGCCGCTATTGTGAAAAAGCTGCCAAACGCATTTATTAAAAAAAGGAATATCACACATTATATTCAAAGTAATTTTAATAAAAAGCAAAATTAGCGATTTATCGTTACGTACGTATTCTTGCAATTTAATATTTTTGAAAATATCAGGGGAACCGGAAAAAATTACGTTATCCAAGAAAACAATTTCAAGCAATTCAAGCGACTTTTTTTTTACCTATTTCGGCAATTTTTTAATCAATTTTCTGTAAAATTCAATTAGTTTTGAATCAAAATACTCGGAAATGCCCAATTTCACTTCTTCGTAACTAGTGTGTTTTTAGCCATCCAAAAATTGTTGCATAAACCGAAACAAGTGGTAATCGAATGGAGCCATATCCGGTGAATATGGTGGGTATTTTTTTGACATCCCAGGTCATTAATTTTTATTTTGTATTTTTTGCAGTATGCCATGCATTATTATTATCTGCAAAAACACTTGTCCGCGATTAGCTGATATCAGTTTTGTAATATTTTATGGGAATAACATTCATGATATGCCAGTCCTGACATACAAAAACATTTGTAATTCTTCTACATTCATACAGCATGACACCTACGCTCGACTTCAGGCTAACTGGCATCGACAGACTGTTACATCGACGACAGACGATGCCAGCTAACCTGGCGAAACCGTTCGCAGTCGAAATAAAGACAATAAATTAAAGTAGTCAATAAAAAAGATACAGTTTTATTTAATCATTATTTAAAATGAACTCCCATCATGAGATTAAAAAGTAAAATCATTAGATAACAAATTAACTAACTAACCATCACGCTGTTTCCCCGGAGGCGTAGGCAGAGAGGATGGATCGCCACTTTGTTCTCTCTTGACATAACTCTCGCGCATTTTCTACATTCACACATCGTGACATTCACACTTTCTTCCGACTTCGAATGTGGCCCCTTTCAGTATTTGATTAATTTGGTCATGCCTTGCTCTCCTTGGTCTTCCACGACTTCTCTTCACAATCACAATGCTTGTATACAACATTTTAACCATTCTTCTCTCATTCATTCGTTCCATATGTCCAAACCATCTCAGGGATCCTTTTTTAATTTTACTTTTACATATTTTTTATAAGGATTAATTGTATCTCAATAAAGACAAAGATGTTAATTTTTTTTCTGGGAACAGAATGTGGTGGCCGAGGCGCTTACAGGACTTATGACATGTCATTGGCTAGGTTGAGCGATCGCTTTATGTTTAACAACATTTCCCATTCCTCCCTTCTTACGACCACCACGTCTGACAATTTTTTGGAAGATGTATATATGCTACAATGTTGGGGAACACTTCACATTTTTTAGTTCAATCTACACTAGCGCCATCTATTAAGATTGGATTCAGCAGAAGATCTTTATTAACGCAATGTGAAAGGCTACCGCCATTAACATACATTGCAAGATAACGCCTGGAGATGTCTCTTCAATTTTTATGCTTTTTACTTGAACCAGTTTTTTACAATATTTTGAATGTATACAAATACTTGTAGACGAATACTGGATTTTACCCATTGCGGGTTATCATTTTAGGGATTAATTGTATCTCAATAGAGACGACGATGCAAATTGGAAACAGAACATGGTGGTAGTAAGAAAGGCGGAATGGGGAATGTTGTATTACATAAAGCGTGCGCTTAACCCAACCAATGATAGGTCATAAATCCTGTAAACGCCTCGACCACCATATTCTGTTTCCAATTTGCATCTTCGTCTCTATTGAGATACAATTAAGAATTTGTATACATTCAAAATCTTTTGTTTATTTTCCCGCCAATTTGACCCAATTGGCGTCAAATTAGGCACTCCAGGTCAAATTTCGAAGCAAGAAGACTCGATTCGTCTGCCATGCGTTTACAGTTTGAAAATTTAAATTAGGATTCCGCGCAAACAGACGTAACCCCAACGGTCCGCCATTGTGCGTTGTGTTGCATCATTGTTCCAATTAATTTGAATTTCAAATTCGGATTTAGAATATTCGGCCACGCCCCCCGCCCGCGTTCGGCAACTCTGGATTTAAAAATAGAACCGTTATAACGGCGAAAGTGATTTTTTTTTGTTATTATCGAACACTTGTTATCTATGGCCAATTATTTTAATTATTTTAACCTGTTATTAAATTATTGTTGACATGTAATAAATTTATTTTGAATTTATGATTCGATAATTTCCTGACTGCAATTACAAAAGTCCTCGCATTACGCACCTGTGTACTGATTACACACTTCCAAACATTTTTTTATTAATTTAAAAAACATAATTATGGTCCTTGCTGTTAATAACCTCAAGGATATTTCTAGTAACTAACTACCTAACTATCACTACGTCTAACTGTAGGGGTAGGCAGAAAGAATGGACTGCCACACTTTTCTTTTCTGACATATGTCTCTGGCTTCTTCAACATGGCAAAACCTTATTCTTCGACGACCTTCCTGGCAGAGTGATAAAAGCTCTGACTTCCATTCCGAAGGTCCCGGGTTCGATTCTAGGCGATGGCAGTGTGATTGTCACACTGTCTTTGGTCTGGTGTAGAATTCACGTGACAATAAAATGCCGATAGATTGGCTACCTGTCACATGTCACGAGAATCAATATAATAGCTAAAAATAAATTGTATACAGTAATAGGGTTCAAACGACCTGTTGTATATACGAGTATATAAAAATAAAAAATATAAAAAATAAAAAAAACATTCATACATAGTGTAATTTTTACATACATTACATTCATATATTTTCCACACATTCGTCTAAGAGATCTCATTTCTAGAGCGTTTATTCTACTTTCATCCTTCTTTTGCCAGTTCCATGCTTCGTTTCCATACATAAGGGTCAGTAGAAGAACACCATTATGCACTGCCATTTAAATCAAATCAAATAAGTTTATTTTCTCAAAAGATATTGCAAAACAATTGTTATAGTTTAAGACATCTATTGAGAACAGGTAAAATATAATAAATATATAATACCAGGAACGCATGAGAGATGGTTCGACATTAGGAATACAAGTAACTCTCCAAAGTATTTGTCTTCTGAACGTACTTTCACGAATATGAAAGACATCGATCTCCAAAGCGATCATGTTCAGCAGTTTGATTGCTCTCCCACCGGCATCACCAGAGGCAGATTGGTTCTGCATGCTGGGAGATAAAACAGTCTGTGCTGACGCTGTCGAAGATAACCATCCACCATTTATAATAAGATTTCATTGGGTCGTACAGGAGGCATGCTGGATTCGCAAAAATCGAAACAGCGAAATCAGATATCAAGACATTAGGATACTTGAAACATGACGAATCAGAAACGAGACCTTTCAAATGACTCAAATAAAAAATGAAACTTCAAACTGCAGAATGATTACGAGCTGTCGTGGTATATGAAAGTCCACACCAGCGATAGAAGTGCCAATTAAGCAGTGAAATGCAACACCCAAGAATGCAAGCATTTCATTAATGTCCTGACATGCAATAATTGAGTGTGACTGCATGCAACTGTTTTGGGTGAGTCACTTAGAACGAGTTGATTATGAAATGGATTATTTTATTATTATGCTCATATCGAGAGAATATGTGGAGTTGAACTGAAAATGTTGGGATTTATCCTCCGAACTGGTAGAGTTTTCAGGAATCCCTATGTTTTGCGAATTTTGTATAACTCATTGGTCCGGAGCCGGCTCGAGTGTGGTTCGGTGATATGGAGTCCCCACGAGGCGAGATACTCGCTCATATTAGAGAGGGTTCAGAAAATATTTTTGAGATATCTCTACATGAGGGAGTTTGGTAGCTATCCGTAGCTTTATCCCACTGCATTCCTCTTGGGCATGCTGGGGACCAATAGTTTACAGATAAGAAGGGATGGGTGTACACTTACCCATTTCATCAGACTTATAAGGGGATTCTTTGAGAACTCCGCTATCTTGGAGGCTATCCATCTTTATGTTCCAGATGGTTATCTTCGACAACGTCAGCACAGACTGTTTTATCTCCCAGCATGCAGAAACAACCTGCCTCTGGTGATGCCGGTGGGGAGAGCAATCAAACTGCTGACCATGATCCTTTCGGAGATCGATGTCTTTCATATTCGTGAAAGTACGTTCAGAAGACAAATGAAGACTACAGGGGAAAAACAAGGAATGTCAGTAGAAGGTTAATTTGAATAAATTGAGAATAAAGCTAGTCAAAGTCTATACATTTCTTAGCAATAAGCAATCGATTATCTGGCCATAGTCGATGACACACATGATTTTTGAATATGAAAATTTTACTGTGGATAGATACGTACAAATGCCGCTAGATGGCATTATTACATTTATTTTGAATTTTAACTGACATTCCTTGTTTTTCCCCTGTAGTCTTCAAATACTCTTTACTTTGGAGAGTATCTTGTATTCCTAATGTCGAACCATCTCTCATGCGTTCCTGGTATTATATATTTATTATGTTTTACCTGTTCTCAATAGATGCCTTAAACTATAATTGTTGTTTGTAATATCTTTTGAGAAAATAAACTGATTTGATTTCATTTCATTTGATATGTTCTGTCTTTTCACGTTAATATGTATATTCAATGAAACAATCGCCAGTATATTAACCCTATGACCGACATATCTAGAGAGGCGACCTATTTACGGTGTTTTAACCCTTTTCACCCATAGTTATCTATCTATTATATGCGATACGGACATTGTCCCATATACAAGAAATTCCGACACGACTTGTTCATTTGAAACCTAAGAACAATAATGCACAAGCATATGCAACTCATTTACAACATGCCGTAGAAGAGATCACTTAGAAAAATGTGCAGGAAAACGATGTATGATGGAATACCAAACGAAGAAATAAGAAAGGATATTAATTGACCATGTAACCTTGTTGAAACAGCAAACCAAACACTGAAAAAAAACTCCTGATGCACATAAGGCCAATCTGCACTTACGCAGCCTTTCGAATCACATACGGAAACTCAAAATCCTAACTAACTAACAAATTCAGACATACACAGACACTGGACCAGGAACTGTGACAGATATCACTTGCCGAATGCACGAACTAAGACAGGACAATCAAGGATATTGAACAATGGACTGAAACTTTACAATGAACTACCAAAAGACACAAGGAGTCTCACTAAAACTCAATATAAAATATATCTGAAACATTACATAATTAACAGTGAGATCTAAAGTGTATCCATATAACCCAAATGTATTTTTTTTAACTAACTAACTAACCATCACGCCATTTCCCCGGAGGGGTAGGCAGAGTGGATGGATCGCCACAATGCTCTGTCCTGGCAGACCTCTCGGGCTTCCTCTACATTCATACGTCGTACCATGCACGCACGTCGATTAATCCGACTTCGAATGTGACCGCCTTTAAGTAATTGATTAATTTGGTCATGGCATGTTTTCCTCGGCTTCTTTTTCCACTCACGCTGCTTGTGTACAACTTTTTAACCATTCTACTCTCATCCATTCGTTCCATATGTCCAAACCATCTCGGGTATCCTTTTTTAATTTTATCCATGATACATTTCTTTCTTATTTCATCGTTCGGTATTCTATCATACAACGTTTTCCCGCACTTCTTATTAGTGATCTCAAATCTCTTTAAATATTGATGGGTTGCGAACCTCATCGCCACCAATAGGCATCTTTCGCGCACACTTCGATTGTCCAACGTACACAAAATAAATTTAAAACAATAAATATAAAATACGATAGTAATAAAAAAATATATTACTAACGATAAACGATATACGATAGAATACCGAACGACGAAACAAGGAAGAAATGTAAGGCAGATGATTGCATCATAAAATGATCCCTGAGATAGTTTGGACATATGGAACGAATGGGTGAGAGGAGAGTGGTGAAAATGTTGTAAACAAGCGGTCATTATGAGAAAAGCTCATCATCATAGGCAAAGTTGAGAAACATTCATACACGGTCGCACACACGCTCGTCGATCGTAAATATGTGTACGTAATACGTAATAGCTTTATTTTTTTTGTAAATAATCAATATTTTTATATAACATCGTCGTATCTTATCTGCTTCTATTGATAACGAAACTCGAAAAGTTATAAAGCTTGCGCAAGACCGAAATCGTGTCGATTCTAAAGTTGACACATATCTAAGTTTTTCGTTTCCATGTGTACAAACCTTCTTAATGTTCATTTCTTTCATTATTTTGGTCGTAACACTTTAATTCTGCACTCCACTTACTTGTATATTTGCATTTAACACTCCATTATATACAGATTTATCACACATTCGTCTAAGACATTTAATAAATCAGAGGCAGTAAATAATGGAGTTTTTTCTAAATTATATTATCATCATGTATTATTATTATTTAATGTTATTTATTATTTCACTGTTAAAAAATAATTGTTAGTACCTACTTATAACAAATAGCCCAACTTAATTTTTAATTTTGATTTTATAAGGATTAATTGAGGCCACTAGGACAAGAGTGGTCTAACCAACATTTTTTTTAAATTGAGTTACTGGTCTAACCCACACCTATTTGTGACCTACTATAAAAGAAAAATTAATCTAACCACCATTTCCAAGTGGAAACATAGATATCGCCATAAATACTTCTTTTGCTCTGACAAAAAATCAAAATATATGGAGTCAAATGTGGTCTATTATAAGTAACCATCCAAAAATATCCTTAAACTTTATATTTCCCAATATTTCAAAATACTATTCTAAAGACATTCACCAAACAAACAAGGTTTATCACTAAAGAAGACCCTGACCCATATAGTTTTAAAAAAAATGGGGAAAAAACGTCAAATTTTCAATCGCATTTATCTCCATTGTCTAAATTTGGGGTTAGACCACTCTTGCCCTGGCGGCCTCAATTGTATCTCAATAGAGACGAAGATGTAAATTGTTTTCTGGGAACTGAAGGTGGTGGCCGAGGCGCTTACAGGACTTATGACCTGTCATTGGTTGGGTTGAGCGATCGCTTTATGTTTAACAACATTCCCCATTACGCCTTTGTTTTCCTTATGACCACCACGTCTGACACATTTTTGGAACTTGTATATATGGTAGGATTCCACGCCTATCTTTACATTTTTAAGTTCACTCTACGCGTCATCTATTAAGATTGGAAAGCATTCAGCAGAAAACCTTTATTAATTTTAATTTTGAATTTTTGTATTGAATTTTAAATGCGTTTTTTATTAGTCTTTCTTTGTTTAGTTTTTGTTATATTTTTTACACCTGAAGATGGAGGTATCCTCTGAAACATGTCGTGTATTTTAATATTTTTTAGTTGTATTAAAAGTGGTCTAAACAATGTTTTTATAATTTCCAAAGTAGATTACTACGGAATTTCACAGTGTTAATGCCTTAACTTTCAGTAAGTTTAATAATGGAGTTCTAGTGCCAACCGTTATGTATGGAAGTGAAGCTTGGAGCTGGCAATAAAAGGATAAAAGTAGGATAAATGCCGTAGAAATTAGATCACAGAGAAGAATTGCGGGAAAATGATATATGATAGAATACCGAACGACGAAATAAAGAAGAAACGTAAGGCAGATAATTGCATCATAAGAAAAAATTAATAAACAATCCCTGAGATGATTTGGACTGTTTTTTTTAAATTAGGTCCTTTGTGTGATTCCAAACCACTTTTACATTTTAACTTTTTTTTATATAACTGCTAATTTCCAAGAAAAAAAATGTTACTGTTTTTTTTTTGTACGAAGCAAAACTGATTTTTTCAATTATTTCGGAATCAGGTGGATACGTCAAAACCAAACTTAGTAAGGATTATAGAGGGCATAATCCTCTACATTACTTGTTCCGATATCTACTTCTTATCTCTGCCCGTTTAAAAGCAGCAGACATTATAAATCTTAATTAATTGTTATGAGTATAAAGTGGTTTCGGATTTTTTGTTAGATGCATAAATGATCATCGCGTTCCTTAACAAAAGAACGGAGTGATTTTAGCATATTTAAAAAAGTGGTTTGGAATCACACAGAGGACCTAATTTTAAAAAATCAGGGCAAAATTCGGAGTTCGATCCCTATGTCCATGTTTTTGCCAAATGGATCCAGTGTGCGGCGTCAGAACTGTGGGGAGCTGTTTCGCGCCTCCCAAGACAGGGAAGCTTTCCCCCAAATGGTCGTCAACGTCGGGGGGACCCGGCAGGACACGTGAGGAAGAAGAAGATAAGAAAACCACTGTGCTCTGCCATTTTAACATTGTTCTACGTTGAGGTTATTATGTTTTAAGTATGACATCATATGTTAAGACGTTATTTGTTAACCTTACTTTGTGTAGTTGATAACTTTTAACCTCTCTGTCCCACATAGTCTTGGTTAGGTAACTCGTCATTCATTGCGATATTTGAGACTAGAATTATATTATAGTTGTGGTACTCCCAGGGAGATAAGAAATACTCAAGCAATGGGTTTATAATACAATTTTGCAATGGTTCTTAAAGGTGTCGTATAGGTTAGCGTTTGAGAGAGCACGTGAATGAATACATTTTAATAATGACTAGTTACAACGCGCGAAGATGAAACAGGAGACCCCCCACACGATGGTCCGATGACATTACAAGAATTGCTGGTTATTGGATGCAAAAGGCACAAGACAGGGAGACAGGGATACGTGGAGAAGTATGGGGGAGGCCTATATCCAGCAGTGGACGACAACGGCTGTCTAAGTAACTAAGTATAATAGTTTCAACCCGTGGAATATTTATGGATTCTTAATTCTGGGACCTGTGAATGACGGTGAAGGCTGGAGATGACGAGCTGTACCATATTTACAAAGCTCCCAGTCTCTCCACACAGGTCAGACTGAATAGACTGAGATGGGCCGGTCACGTGCAGAGGATGCCGTCATCGCGAACCCCAAAAAGATTGCTGGAGTGGTACCCAGGTGGTAGAAGACCAATTGGACGACCAAGGCTGCGATGGGAGGATGAAGTTGGGAGAGATGGGGCAAGATTGTTACGAGTGTCAGATTGGAGGGTCGAAGCGGAGGACAGGAGGAGTTGGAGGCGAAGAATACTGGAGGCTAAGGCTCGATATGGGCTGTAGGGTCATCGAAGAAGAAGAAGAAGGAATATTTATGGAAGAAAAGATTTTCTACCTTTTAAAAACACGGTTCACTGTAATAAGATTTAACTTTAAATGTAAATAATGAAAATAAAAAAAGTTTAAAAAATCTTTTTAAAATGTATATTTAGTAAAATCTACTGAACCTGAAACCGATCGAAGACACGAAAATTACTAACAATTAACTTCTATCATTAAATTTCAAATAACAACAATATTTTTTTAAATATTTTTTCGTCAAATTAAATAGGTTTTCCTTCTGCCTTTTTTCTATGCACAAGTATAGTTTACTCGTAGTGTTAGCAAGATAAGAAAAATCGTTTTGAAATTTGATAATCTCTGACAGTAGTCAATAAATTGACCTATATATTTTTAATAGTTAAAATGACTGATAACATTCTAAGAATCGTTGAAGTTCTAATGAAGTAATACTTATTTTTCTACGAGTTATTTTTTTAAAGACTTACACCAAGGATTTAAAAAATTATAATATAAACGCTATTGTTTAATTGGTTTTAAAGATAAAACTAACTAACTAACCAGCACGCCGTCTCCCCGAAGGGGTAGGCAGAAAGAGTGCAGTAACGTAATTTTCTTTCCTGACACATTCCTCTCGCTTCCTCAACATTCATACATCGTGTCATCCACGCGCGTCGATTTCTGTGACTCCTCACGTGGCCGACATTCAAAGTTGATTTATTTGATCGTGTCATGTTTTCCTCGGTCTTCCGATTCTATTTCTAGTTCCATTTACATCGTTAACTTATTTTTTTTTTTACTATTCTTTCTTCATTCATTCTCTCCATGTGTCCAAACCATCTTAATGATCATTCATTATTTTGTTCATAACACCGTCATTCGCACCGTATTTTCATTCGACACTCTATCATATACAGAAAATCCCCACATTCGTCTAAGAGATCTCATTTCTACTGCATTTATTCTACTTTCATCTTTCTTTTGCAAGGTCCATGCTTCGCTTCCATACATAAGGGCCGGTAGAAGAACACCATTGTGCACCGCTATTCTAGATTTTAGTTTGTAATATATGTTTTTAATTCAATTTCCAAGTTATTTTTGGGCTAAACGTATTCCGGTGTTAAGTAATACAGCGTCCGTGCTCAAGAATAGGTAATTACTTACGGCCCATTGACCAATGGAACTGGTCACCGTGAAGGGTCGCTTTGTTCTCTTTTCACCTTCCTCCATTCTCTCCCTACTTCCTCCCACTCACGTCATATGCGGTCTCTGAGTGTCCGAAGTCTATTGAGACATTATTCCAAGCAGGGTTACCAACACAATATCCATACCGCCATTTTAGACGAAAGATTCATTAAGGGCACAGAGCTGTACCTTAATGTATGAAAGTGAAGAATGCATCTTGCAAAATGACGAAAGTGAAATAAATATAGTAGAAATGTCTATAACAAATTAATGATTGGCAACCTTCGTGACAGAGAAGAGCTCTGACTGTCATTCCGAAGGTCCCGGTTTCGATTCCCGGCGATGGCAGTAAGATTGTCACACTGTATTTGGTCTGGTGTAGAATTCACGTGACAATAAAACAGCGATAGATTATCTACCTATCACATGGCATGAGAATCAATATTATAGTTAAAAACAAAGTGTATACAGTAATTGGTTTCAAACAACCTGTTGTACACAAAAAAATGTTGTGCCAACCCTTATGTATAGAAGTGATGTTTGGAGCTGGCAAAATAGGATGAAAGTAGAATAAATGCCGTAGAAATGAGATCAACGTGTGGGAAAACGATATATGATAGAATACCGAAGGACGTCATAAGGAAGAAATGTAAGGCCGATCAAATCAATCAAATCAAATCAGTTTATTTCATCAATAGACATTACAAAATTAAATTTTAAGGCTTCTTTTAAGAACAGGTAAAATAATATATTGTGTATAATATACTACCAGAAACGCATGAGAGATGGTTCGACGTAGGAAGACAAGATAGGAAGACAAGATAGAAGACAAGTAGGCTGACTTTCCATGCTCACATCGAGAGAATATGTGGAGTTGCACTGAAAATGTTGGGATTTATTCTCCGAACTGGTAGAGTTTTCAAGAATCCCTATGTTTTGCGAATTTTGTATAACTCATTGGTCCGGAGCCGGCTCGAGTGTGGCTCAGTGATATGGAGTCCCCACGAGGCGAGATACTCGCTCATGTTAGAGAGGGTTCAGAAAAGATTTCTGAGATATCTCTACATGAGGGAGTTTGGTAGCTATCCGTGGCTTTATCCCACTGCATTCCTCTTGGGCATGCTGGGGACCAATAGTTTACAGATAAGAAAGGATGGGTGCACACTTACCCATTTCTTCAGACTTATCAGGGGATTCTTTGAGAACTCCGTCATCTTGGGGGCTATCCATCTTTATGTTCCGGATGGCTATCTTCGACAGCGTCAGCACAGACTGTTTTATCTCCCAGCATGCAGAACCAACCTGCCTCTGGTGATGCCGGTGGGGAGAGCAATCAAATTGCTGAACATGATCGCTTCGGAGATCGATGTCTTTCATATTCGTGAAAGTACATTCAGAAGACAAATACTCTTGACTTTGGAGAGTATTTTGTATTCCTAATATCGAACCATCTCTCATGCGTTCCTGGTATTATATATTCCTTATGTTTTACCTGTTCTCAATAGATGCCTTAAACTATAAAAAATGTTTGTAATGTCTTTTGAGAAAATAAACTGATTTGATTTGATTTGAAAGATACTCTCCAGAATTAAGAGTATTTGCCTTCTGAACGTACTTTCACTAATATGGTATGAAAGAGGTCGATCTCCGAGGAGACAGCGTTCAGCAGATTAATTGCTCTACAGGTTGCAGGACTCTAAGCAGGTTGGTTCTGGCGGCCGGTAGGTAAAACAATCTATCCTGTCGCTGTCAGAGATATCTATCAGGGACAAAAAGCCGAACACCCTCCAGCACGGCCGAGTTCTCGAAATATCCCCTGAGTAATCTAAAGAAATGGGTTATGAGATGCCCATCTCGTCGAAGCTGCAGAGAGTTGGTCCCAAGCATTCCCAATGTGTTTTATGTGTTATTGTGTATACCTGTTATTTTCTGTGTTTTGTGTGTTTAATTCTATGTGTTATTACTCGTATGTACCCGTCATTCTGTACGAGTTTAATTCTATGTATTACTATGTGTTTTATTATTATACGAGTATATCATTCTACCTGTTCCAGCATAATCAAATTCTTGTGTTTTTGTACATTGTCATGATTTCATTTATATATTCTTCTTGTCATAATTCCTTCTGCTTTATATGTTCTTATGTTCTTATGTGAATCATATGAATTATATGCTATTGTTCTAATGTGAATTATATGTTATTGCACTTATTTTGTAAAAGCCATTGTGGCGTTCAGGCTTTAAATAAATAAATAAATAAAATAAATAAATATCGTGATGATTGCATCATAAGTAAAATAAAAAAAGGACCCCTAGGATCCCTAGTTTGTTGGAACGAATATACAAGCAGTGTGAGTGGAAAGAGAAGGCGTGGACAATAGAGGAAAACGTGGCATAATCAAATAAATTAAATGTTGAATATCGGCCGCGTGGGGAGTAGGAGAATTCGACGAGCGTGCATATTACGATGTATGAATGTAGAGGAATCTAGAAAGGTATGTCAGGGCAGAGTAGTATGGCGGTGACTACCCCTCTGGGGAAACGGCGCCGGCGTGATGGTTTGTTAGTTAGTTATCCCTGAAAAGAACGGATTCTAAGAATCGGGCCTCGTGCGGACTCCATAAAACCGAACCCCAATCAATTCCCGAACGTTTCCGATGTGAGACGTGAATTTTACGACATTCGGAAGGACAAAAGCCCAAAAACAATTGACTAACGAATTAATTACGTCACAATGGACAATGGACGCCACCCCTTGGTTCAAAAACACTCCCATGTTCCACTATACATCAAATTATCGTAAACTTGTAAACGTAAAACCAACGTTTTTTTGTTATCTTTATATTCTTCCTTGCTGTAGACCTATGTAGCCTGGTCTCCAGAGGGCTGCTCCTCCTATGAGGTGGATTCTCAGCTGTCCCCTCGGTCATACCCTCCATTATGGCATGCAATAGGCCTTCTTGTCGTATTACATGGCCGATCCATCTTGCAAACCTTTCGGACAAGGTCCTGAGCAGGTGCCTTCCTCCTTCGATTCTTTGGAGAACCTCCTCATTTTAATGTGGTCTATCCAGGAAATTCCTAATAGTCTTCTATATGACCACATCTCAAAAGCCTCAAGTCTCCGTTTATTTCTTTCCGATAGGCACCATGTCTCGCAGCCGTACATCAAGATACTCCATACATAGGTCTTGATGAGGAGTATTCTCAGTATTCTATTATTTTCGACATTTTAGTAAAGCCTAGCCTGATGTATACGGCTGTCGACCTCGCTCTTAGACCGACCGTCCCATGTTATTTTGCTCCCGAGGTAGATAAACTCCTTGGTGTTCTTTAGTGGAACTCCTGACATCACTACTCTAATCTGATGTTGCGTTCGGTCTACAGTCAGCAGCTTTGTTTTGTCTTTATTTATCTTCATGTTGTAGTTATTCTGAAGAATGCTTTGAAATGTTGTTAAGGCCTCTTGCAGTTCTTCTTCACTTTCAGCAACCATAGCAATATCGTCAGCAAACCTTATCATGTCCACCTTTTGCCCGTGTATCTTTACATCTTCTCTGTGGCTCATTATCTCTCTCAAGTCGTCAATCGCACTAGCAGGTGACAGAGAGCATCCCTGTCTTACCCCTTGTCTTATACTGACTGTACCATCGTAACATCTCAAGAGGACCCCATCTGAAATAACAGACTCCTGAGTCTACCAAAAGTGAAGAAGAAGAAGAATAAATTCACTAGGTCAATACATAGCAAGCCAGAATATAGGGAAATATTTACATCATACGTAGTTAATAATGTAACGACAATTTTTTTTAACACGTGTTTTAAATAACGTGGGAGCACCCACGTGAATCCACAGTATTCTTATTTCAAAACTCGTTCGTGATTTGAATTCGGAACTTGGATCAACCCGCATTCCTGCTGGTCGCCTGGGACTATTTTGAAATAGGAACATAGAACACGAATGTTAAGTTCTATTTTTGAATTTCGAATCGGCTTCACTAATGCACTTTTCTTGTGCATATTTCCGTGTTTCAGCGTTAAAAAAACATTTTTAAATATTCGACAATGGTTGAGTATGCGGGCGATGATGTGTGAATGACGAAACAGGTGATAAAACTAATCTTGAATAATGTATACCAAATTTAAAGAAAAAATAATGTTAGTTCAGTTTTATTATGACACTTTTTATCACGTCTTAAATACAGTAGAAATGAAATATCTAAGACGAGTATGTGAAAACTGTGAATGAAAGAGTGTCAAATGCAAATATAAGAAGTGAATGCGGTGCGAATGAAAGTGTTATGAACAAAAACTTCGTGGCAGAGTGGTTACAAGCTCTGACTTCCATGCCGAAGGTCCTGGGTTCGATTCCCGGCGATGGCAGTGTGATTGTCACACTGTCTTTGGTCTGGTGTAGAATTCCCGTGACAATAAAATGACGATAGATTGGCAACCTATCACATGTCACGAGAATCAATATAATAGCTAAAAAATTTAAATTGTATACAGTAATTGGGTTCAAACCACCTTTGTGTACATAAAAAAAAATCAAAGGATCATTAAGATTGTTTGAACTCTTGAAAAAAATGAATGTAGAAATAATGATAAAGAAAGTGTATTTAAACGACGTGAACGGAGCTAGAAATAGAGGAAGATCGAGGAAAAAGTGAGATGATCAAATCAATCAAATAATAAATATCGGCCAAGTGAGGAGTCTGAGAAATCGACTTGCATGCATGACACGATGTTCAAATGTTGAGGAAGCGAGAGAATTGTCAGGTATAATGTATCAATGCAAATACAAGAAGCAAATGCGGTGAGAATGAAAGTGTTATGAACAAAATAATGAAAGGGTCATTATGATGATTTGGGCTCTTGGAAAGAATTAATGTAGAAATAATGATAAATAATGTATACGTAAACGACGTGAACGAAGCTAGAAATAGAGGAAGGTAGAGAAAAACGTGGCACGATCAAATCAATAAATATTTAATGTCGACCACGCAAGGAGTCAGAAAAATCGACTTGCGTGGATGACACGATGTTCGAATGTTGAGGAATCGAGAGAATTGTCAGGTATAATGTATCAATGCAAATATAATAAGTGAATGTGATGAGAATGAAAGTGTTATGAACAAATTAATGAAAGGGTCATTAAGATGGTTTGGGCGCAAGTCAGAAGTCTTCTTGTCCATTTTTCATCTGAGCTTCTGGAGGGTGACCTGCCCATTGCCATTTTAGAGTGCCACCCGGTGGATGATGTCAGTGACCTTTGTTTTTTCTCTCACCGTATCGTTTCAGATTCTGTCTCTTAGGCTTATTCCTAACATGGCTCTTACATGGCTGTTTTGGATTTGGACAATGTAACAGTTTCAAGACCATAAGTATCAAATGGCAAAACACAGGCTTCCGATGGTTAGTAAATAATTCAAAATATTTCAAACGCCAATCACCGATCTCGTTAGAATTATTATTATTATGATGATTTGTATTTTAAGTGCGCCGTTTTGTAAAATTAATTACTCCAAGGGTGCACTAGGAAATGGCTGACCGAACAGTGCAGTCTTCAGATGTTTCTTAAATTTAACGTCACTATCCTCATACTTAATACTAACATGGAGGCTATTCCACGCCAACGAACCCGCAACGCTGAAAGCACGATCATAGAAACATGCTTTATTGGCTCTGACTGGAATCGCTATGTTGTTTGCACTTGTTTCTACTGATCGGAGTGAACGTTGCCTTTCCGTTGGCATGGGTGTCACGCAGAGGTCCGATATATACGCTGGCGCTCTCTGGTGTCGAGCCTTAAACACTGTCAAACACAATTTATATTTTACTCGCTCTCGGATTTTAAGCCAATGAAGGTCCTTCAGGAGCGGCGTGATATGACAGTGTTGCCCCATAATCAATCGGGCAGCAGCATTAAATACGCTTTGTATTCTGCTTAATTGATTATTTGGCAATCCAGCGTACATTCCGTTGCAATAATCTAACCGTGACACTACAAAAGAATTTACGAGGGTCCTAGCTTCACCAACAGGTAAACATCTCCGTATGTGCTTTAGCTGTCTCAGTTGGAAGAAACCAGACTTAACAAGCCCTGATATGTGCGTATTGTAAGACAGATTGCCATCTAAATGAACACCTAGAAACTATAAACTCTTTGAAGGAGATCTTTCTATCCCTCCTATTTTCAAAGGGTCAGAATCTAGAAGATGATGTTGTTAGAAGTATTATACATACAAAAGATGGAGTCTGGAATCTCCTAGAGTTGTTGGCGACACACTGTCGATATCCGGCAGTAATTTATATGGGTCCATCAATAAAGGAAGTTAATCCACAAATAGATTTACCATTGCAAAATGGACTTTGTATAATGGGGGAATAGTGCAATTCGATACGCTGAGTTGGGTCGCCCTATCGAGATTGCTACATGTTTGCTTGGGACAGTTTTTCAAAGTCAGGATAGATAAAGTTGTTGACGATAACAACCCATGTCTCGAAATTAATCAGTCAAATAAATAAAATCAGTTTATTTTATCTACTATACTGGTGGTAGTCTATCCAAAGGTTGGCTAAGCTAAAATGGTCATTTGTGGGACTTATTGCTGGATTGGTAGACGATAAATGGACCAGAAGGGTGATGGAGTGGAGAACTCATAAGGATAGAAATAGCAGAGGAAGACACGATGTCTGAATGAGGAAGAGGGAGGGGAGGCCTATGTCCAGCAGTGGACGACAACGGCTGTAAGTCAGGTGGTCTAGGGGACAGAACCAGTGGCAGTAATCAAATCAAATCAAATCAGTTTATTTTCTCAAAAGATATTACAAACAACAATTATAGTTTATGGCATCTATTCAGAACAGGTAAAACATAAAAAATATTGTATATAATACCAGGAACGCATGAGAAATGGTTCGATATTAGGAATACAAGATACTCTCCAAAGTCAAGAGTATTTGTCTTCTGAACGTACTTTCACAAATATGAAAGACGTCGATCTCCGAAGCGTACATGTTCAGCAGTTTGATTGCTCTCCCCACCGGCATCATCAGAGGCAGGTTGGTTCTGCATGCTGGGAGATAAAACATCTGGAACATAAAGATGGATAGCCTCCAAGATAGCGGAGTTCTCAAAGAATCCCCTAGAAATGGGTAAGTGTGCACACATCTCTTCTTATCTGCAAACTATTGGTCCCCAGCATGCCCAAAAGGAATGCAGTGGGATAAAAGAAATGTCGATATGAGCCTTGAATACTGTGACCTTGGTACCGATTGTGAGGTTATGTTTGTCGAAGACTCTGTTTCGTAGTTTCCAGAATGCACAAGAAGTTGCACTCAGCCTATTCTTAATCATGACTATATGGCAAGACAAAAATGTTTTTTATAGGACCAAGAAGAGACTGGTCCAACCCCTCTTTCAATATCCTTCTCCACTCTCCCATCCTTTTAAAAAGTACTTCCTAAATAAATAAAAATTTAAACATGTATAATTTATACGAAGTTTGAAAAACTGTGCTTTCGTAGGCAATAAAATTAATGAATTGTATATTTTTGGGGGAGCTATTCGCATCAAAGTTTTGGACTAGCATGTTGCTTCGTATAGCAATAACCTTACAGTACACATATTCTTACTATTCAAAAAAATACAATATATACATTATTAATATAATAACTTTGATTTTTTTCAGAGAAAAGACAATCGGATACTTGAGTTTCTTTATATTTGTTTCTGCTTTCTTTAGGACTGTGTCCTGTTATTTCTTGTAGCTTGTTCTTGGGAAGTAGATGTCCAGCTGTTTCATTATCTTAGGGGGGTCTTCTTGGAGGAATTTTGTAAACAAAGTTTCCACCATCCTTGTCCCACCTGTATCTCAACTACATTGCTGTATCGTTCCACACCCAATGGCAACACATTTTTTCAAGCTGATTCGGGTCTATATTGACAACCCCTATGTTCTGGAGAAAATAGATCTTTTGTTCCTGATTATAAATTCAGCGCCGACATCAATTGTTCTTTTCTCAGTCATGCAGAACCAACCTGCATTTGGTGATGCCAGTAGGAAGACCAATTCGGACGTTGAATCTAATCGTCTCGGATTTCGACGTTTTCAGTGTCAGTGAGGCAGTGTTCATAAAAAAATATATTACAAATTCTGGAAAGAGTACTACCTCACTGACGTCTACATATTTGGGTTCCTTCTAATATGTATGATTTTTTGGTTTCATGTTGTTTTATCTTTGTTACACCGTTTTGTGTCAAAATGAGTAGCCTAAATGTTTTGCGTTTGTTATGTCTCATTTTTGTATTATGTATAAATAAAATAAAATAAAACCCAAAGCCAACGGTCCAAGGTCACTCCCACTCGGTTCTGTACCCAGTAACAATGGACCCCCATCCAAGGCCACTCCCTGTTAACGTCCCTCGGTTTCCACCCATGGCATCAGCCCCTGTCCAAGGCCACCACCGACCCCTCCACAATCCACCCTACTTGAATAGTCAGGTCCAAATGTCGGACCCAACCAACCACATCCTCCAAGAAACCCTGCACTCACAACCCAACAATATCCAAGCTCAACATCCAATAAAGATATTTCCACCGTGTAGGGAAGCAATAGCCTTCTGGCCAGTACTCCCGAAAAGACAATATCCATGACCAAGAGTATTCAAAATATTTAACCGCTCTTTTGAGAATACGGCATGATGGTTTGTTTAAAAAATCCTTTATGTATTTATCCTTCCCCACGCAGCGGGTGTCTGAAGTAAAATAGTAATTATCCTTAATTAGGACAATGATAAAATTCGTGTTTTCATGACGTCAGATCGTCCTTAAATGGGCTTATCGGTTGGAGTTAATTGCTCGAAATTATGACAATTGTCCGCACCCAAGTGCATTTCTCCGTTTTATGACGAGTTTGTCCTATGGTGTAATGTGAGCGCCCGCTTTTATGCGGAGAAAGTCAAATAAACAATCCCTTAATACTAGAAATACGGCATAATTTAACACAATGTTTTCGGACAAAGTCGAAAAAACAATCATTTAACACTATAAATATGGCAATCGTTTTGATTATATTTTAACACAATGTATGCTGAGATAGCTTGATTGTATATTATTTGAATACTAGAAAAATGTCAGTAATTTAACATAGGTATTTGATTCAGAGAGTTCAGATTCCACAGGCTCAAGTGTACACAGAGGTCCGTGGAAAGACAAGTTCTTGGTGTGAGCTTGCGTGACCGCATAAGGAATGAAGAAATCAGACGCCGCACCAGGGTTGCTGACGTCATGGACCGAGTGGCAAAATTGAAATGGCGATGGGCTGGACACTTGGCTAGACAGGGTGGCAACAGATGGGCACCCAGGATACTCAGTTGGAGACCATGGCCAAATAGGCGAAGTGTCGGAAGGCCACCGATGAGATGGACCGATGATATTGTCAAAAGGGTTAAAAAATCTTGGATACAAAGGGGGCAGGATAAAGACGAGTGGAGGAAATTGGAGAGGCCTATATCCAGCAGTGGAGGGAAAAAGACCAGCAAAGAAGAAGATTCAGAGAAGTGAATTAGGAATCATTCAATTCAATGAACATGGCAACAGTCGCTTTTGCGTAATTTAACAATGAATAAGAATAAATATTTCTTCAATACAATACTAGAAATAAGGCTGTCATTTTGATGAAATTTAACAGAATATATCAGTTATATTGTTTAATAATAGATAGATGGTGATTATATAGACATAATTTAACACATTAAGTCGAGTTTATGATCATTTAATACTATAAATATGGTATTGTTTTAAAGACAAATAAACGATCGTTTAATACTGGAAAGTTGTTGATCGTTTTGACGTAATTTCACTAACTAACTAACCACCCGCCGTCTCCTCAAGGAGTAGGCAGAAATAATTGACCCCCTCACCGTTCTTCCCTGATACACTTCTCAATTGTTCAAATTCTATACATCGTGTCATGCATACACGTCGATTTATTTATTCTTGTGGTCGACACATAGTCATTTAATTTATTTTATTGACGTATGTATATTATCAAAAAAAAAATTGGAAACAAGAATTTATCAATGAAAGCGAAAAAGGCCGTTCACAATGGAGTTCTGGTCCCAACCCTTATGTATGGAACTGGCAGAAGAAGAATGAGAGCAGAATAAATGCGGTAGAGATGAGATCCCTTAGACATATGTGTCGTAGAACGATGTATGACAGAATTTCAAATGCTGATAGGAATGCAGAGCGGAAAAAGATATTATGAATAAAATTATGAAAGGATCGCTGCGTTGGTTCGGACATATGGAGCGCATGGATGAAGAAAGAATGGTTAAGAAAGTATACGTTAACGATGTAAATAGAGTACAGAGTCGAAGTAGACCGAGGAAAATCAAATCTTGAAGGTTGGTCATATAAGAAGTCGGAAGCATCGACGTGCGTGTATGTTTCGTTGTATGAATGTGGAGGAATCTAGAGAGGTGTGTCAGGATAGAGTAGTGTTGCGGTCCATAATCTCTGCCTATCCGTGCGGTGATAAGGCGTGATGATTTGGTGTTATTGTTTTTGTTTATAATTATTTCTGAAAAATACCAATAAACAAAAAACAGAATCAAAATTTTGTTTAATCAACGTAAAATGTGCACAACATTTGATAATGCCGATACGTTTATAATGAAATACGTTATACCCTAAAGTATAATTCTTCTTCTCTGGTTTCAATCCTGGGATTGGTTTGCAGCAATTTCCTCCATTATTCTCTTCCATTTTTCCCTGTCTTGTGCGGCTCTTTTGAGATCTGCATATGATGAGCAGCGTACGTCCACCAACAGGTCCTCCAGGTACTCTCGGCGTGGGCGTCCCCTAGAGTTTGTCCCCTCGATCATACCCTCCATTATGGCATGCAAGAGACCTTCTTGACGTATTACATGGCCGATCCATCTTGCACGCCTTTCGGACAAGGTCCTGAGTATAATTAGACGTGAGTATATAGAGTATATAGAGTGGTAAGTGGATTGACTGCCACCCCGAAGGTTCCGGGTTCGATTCCCGGCGAGGGCAATGTGTTTGTCACACTGTCTTTGATCTGGTGTAGAATTCACGTCACAATAAAATGGCGATAGATTAGCTACCTATCACATGTCACCAGAATCACTATGATAGCTATAATACCCATTACATCGATTTGGCTCATTCTGTCATTATGTAAAGAGCGATTCAACAAAATAATATTAATAATACAACATTTAGAAAACAGCCGTTTTCATTCGGATTAATTATGTAAAACGTGCAGTTATTTTTATAATTTTTTTATTGGTTGCACCCATTGTTTTACGGCATGCTTCGACGGAGCATTTACCTGTTATTCCGGCGTTATATCCGCTCAAGTTACGCCTCTGAAAGGGGTGCGCCAGAACGCCTGGCATTCGTAACGATCGCAAATGGTTTGGAATTAGGGGACCGCGCCCACAGCTCTGTGAAATATGGCTAACACGAATGTAGAACCCTCAGACTATAACTGAAAATTCGATCGGACCATTTGAAATAACCAGAGTCTTATATATAAGATCCAATAAGCTAAAACATTCCAATAATAAAGACATGCTTGCTGTTGTGGATATGATAAGGTGTGCTGACGATATTGCTATGGTTGCTGAAAGTGAAGAAGAACTGCAAGAGGCCTTAACAACTATGCAAAGCATTCTTCAAAATAACTACAACATGAAGATAAATAAAGACAAAACAAAGCTGCTGACTGTAGGCCGAACGCAACATCAGATGAGAGTAGTGATGTCAGGAGTTCCACTAAAGAACACCAAGGAGTTTGTCTACCTCGGGAGCAAAATAACATGGGACGGTCGGTCTAAGAGCGAGGTCGACAGCCGTATACATCAGGCTAGGCTTGCATTTAATAAAAAGTCGAAAATAATAGAATCGAATAACATAGACCTAAAACTGAGAATACTCCTCATCAAGACCTATGTATGGAGTATCTTGATGTACGGCTGCGAGACATGGTGCCTATCCGAAAGAGATAAACGGAGACTAGAGGCTTTTGAGATGTGGTCCTATAGAAGACTATTAGGAATTTTCTGGAGAGACCACATCACAAATGAGGAGGTTCTCCGAAGAATCGAAGGAGGAAGGCACCTACTCAGGACCTTGTCCGAAAGGCGTGCAAGATGGATCGGCCATTTAATACGACAAGAAGGCCTCTTGCATGCCATAATGGAGGGTATGACCGAAGGGACAAACTCATGGGGACACCCACGCCGAGAGTATCTGGAGGACCTGTTGGTGGACGTACTCTGCTCATCATATGCACATTTCAAAAGAGCCGCACAAGACAGGGAAGAATGGAAGAGTAGGGAATGGAAGAATAGAGGAAAATCCCAGGATTGAAACCAGATCATCATCAAGCTAAAACATTCCAACAATAAAGACATGCTTCATTGCAGCAGCAAGACTCATTAAAAACCTGCCTATGGCCAAACAACTCTTGAAAAGTTTTCTTGATAATTTTCCTCCAACCTCTTAGACCCTGCGCTTTTTGTTCCCAGCATTCCGATTATTATCCAATACATTATCCATTGGACATTGTCTAGACATTTTTAGAGATCTTACTCAAGTAGGTCTTGACTGTAAAGGGTCTTGGTCTCTCCTGATCGGCATACGTACCCAATGACCGGGCGACCGGCTCTCACAATGCTCGTAATAAGAGGCTGCTGGGTCATCGACAACTCATTAAAGGTATTCCAAAAGAGTCCCACACAACATAACATCTCAAAGAACTTCACTGGCTTAAAAGTCCATAAAGAACCCAGTTTAAACTCTGCTGGGTAGTCTTTAAACCGTTAAATGGAGCACTTAGGGTCAGTTGGTCATTCCATAAAGAAAGGTTATGTGTCATCTATCTGTTCCCTATCTGGCGACATGCCATGTCCATTTTGAATTTGGCTTGGACTTGGACTTGGATCTTCTGGCTTACAGAGGTTCAGCTCTAATGGCTATTCCTCTTACGTCTGTAGGAAACATTGTTGGAATATGATTTGGTAGTCACGTTAGTGAAGAAAAATACCAACTCTTACAACTGATAATTCAGGGAATACCAGGAAGAACAGGACCAGGTCAGAGAAAAATCTCTTGGCTGCACAATTTAAGACAATGGTTCAGAAGTAGCACCACATTAAGGGTCGCAGTCTACAAGGTGGAAATAGCCCTGATGACAGCCAACCTTCAGAAGAGTCAGCACTTAGAGAAGAAGTAGAATTTGATCTTGTTTCCGAGAAGTGTTACGTCAGTGAAGACGGTCAAGCAGATTAATTTTTAAATATGAGTTTTGTCATGACCTGCGATCTAAGCGCCGACTGCTCAAACACGGGAATTCCATTGACCCACGAACAGAGTGATGATTATAGCACTAGTAGTGTGGAATGTTTACTCTTGATAGATAAGCACCACAATACATTCATTCATCAACAGTCAGAGTTCACATCTGGAAGGACAGCGGTAGAATTTGTAAATTTGATAAAAGCATTCATTCAAAATTTTGCGCTACATTTTAACTAATATCGTTTTTTTTAGAGGTTTGTTTTTTAAACTGGCAACATTCTTTATACAGACTGTCAATTTGACAGTTGATAGTTGATTTTTAGTCAGTACGTTTTGCCATTTCACTATGAATAGATTCTAGTGGATAATACGCACCCACAAAGACGAGAATTGTCGAATATTTGACTTCACGATTGCGCTTCATTCGAGCTAGCCGTGGCGCTCATATGCCCGAAATCACATTTAAACAATAATGGCATAAAATTTTCTATTAAATAAAGACAATAACATTATTTTAATGTATTTTTTTTTTTCATTTTTAATAAGTGTTGTATACCTCTAAAAAAAAACACCCCATATAAACGAGAGATATTTGATCCAATTACGAACTTACTAACTAGATAACTAACTATCACGCTGTTTCCCCGGTAGGGTAGGCAGAGAGGATGGACCGCCATGCCGTTCTGTCCTGACATACCTCTGTAGCTTCCTCAACATTCATACATCGTAATATGCATGCTCGTCGACTTCGAATGTGGCCGCCTTTCAGTATTTAATAAATTTGGTCATGCCATGTTTTCCTCGGTCGTCCTCGGCTTCTTTTTCCACTCACGCTGCTTGTGTACAACTTTTTAACCATTCTACTATCATCCGTTCGTTCCATGTATCCAAACCATATCAGGGATCCTTTTTTAAATTTTATTTATGATGCAGTCATCTGCCTTACATTACTTCCTTATTCCGTCGTTCGGTATTCTACCATATATCGTTTTCTCTTCGATCTCATTTCTACGGTATTTATCCTACTTTCATCCTTTTTGCCAGCTCCAAGCTCACTTCCATGCATGAGGGTAATAAAAAGTATAAATTAAATTAATTATAATTATAAATAAAATTTAAAAAAACGTTATTTTCTCATCCATTCGTTCCATATGTCGAAACCATCCCATTTATTATTATTTCGTCATTCAGTATTCTATCATACATCGTTTCCACACATTCTTCTCAATGAACTTATGTCAATTATTTTAAATTACAATTTAAAAAACGATTTTTTAATAATTACTATCATTTTTGTCTTTATTTCGACAGCGACCAGTCTGTCGATGACAGCCTACTGGCGAAACTGGTTGCTCAAGAAGTTTGTCAGGATAGCGCTGTGTGGTCCATTCTATCTGCCTACCCTTCCGGGAAACGGCGTGATGATTTGTTATAGGAAAAGAAACCATCCTATTCCCACAATACAGATATCTTAATCAAATCTACAAACGCCCCTATAAGTGAATGGTTATTTCAAATTTATTAGTTTTCAAAATCTATTTTACTGATTGCATTAGTTATTAATAATGTGTATGCGGGCACATCGATATAATTATAAATGATGATAGGTAATAGCTGACTCCGCATGAGATTTCTCCATCATATCCTGGACTCTGAAGGTTTTCCTCTTGGTGAGATTGGCTTCAATTTTAACACATTAAAAACCAAACACGCAAAATAATATGTTTATGAAATTTCACATTTTAATAATAATAATAACTAACTAACTAATACAAAGTGCACTATGGTGTTCTTCTACCGACCCTTATGTATGAAGTGAAGCATGGAACTGGCAAAATAAGGATGAAAGTAGAATAAATGCAGTAGAAATGAGGTCTCTATGACGAGTGTGTGGCAAATCTGTATATGATAGAGTGACAAATGGAAGTATAAAAAGTGAATGTGGTGCGAATGAATGGGTCATTAAGATGGTTTGGACACATGGTAAAGAAGATATATGTAAACGGCGTGAGCGGAGCTAGAAATAGAGGAAGGCCGAGGAAAACGTGGCACGATCAAATCAATCAAATATTGAATGTTGGTCACGTGAAGAGTCGGAGAAATCGACGTGCGTGCATGACAAGATGTATGAATGTAGAGGATTCGAAAGAAGTATGTCAGGACAGAACAGTGTGGCGTTCCATTCTTTCAGCCTACCCCTCCTGGGAGACGGCGTGATGGTTAGTTAGTTAGTTAAAGCGTCGTTTTTGATGTGATCACCTCAAGGGCGCATTAAGACGTGTTTTAAATCTAAATGTGAACGCTGCATCTGATTGATATTCGCGATCGGTTAGAAAGTATAATAGAACAAAATAATAGTAAATAAATATAATATAATTAGTATAATGTAAGTAGTGAACCAAAATCGACGAACGTGCATTGTTACGATGTATGAATGTGAAGGAAGACAGGTATTTCAGGACAGAACAGTATGACGGTCCATCCTCTCTGCCTACCCCTCTGTTTGAGTACAGGAAACATATTATATATCGCGACTCTTCTGCATTCACACATCGTGACACGCAAGCTCGTCGATTGTTCCTACTTCGAACATGGCCGCCTTTCAGTAATTGATTAATTTGGTCATTTCCTGACTTCCTTAGCCTTCCTCGACTTCTTTTTACATTCACATTACCTTTTAAACCATTGTTCCTATCCTACATTCGTTCTATATATCCAAACCATCTTAACTTTCTTAATTTCATTTATCACGCATTCATCCGCCTTACATTCCTTTCTTACTTCATCATTAGATATTTTATCATACATTGTTTTTCCGCACATTCTTCTTAGTGATCTCATTTCTACGGCATTTATTCTACTTTCAAGCTTCACTTTCATACATAAGTGTCAGCACTAGAACTCCATTGTGCACTGCCATCTTTGCTTCAGTCGATATATTTCTCTTTGCGATAATGACTTTGAGCGCCCCATTTATTTTGTTTCCGGCTCCAACCCTTCTTTCGATATCTTTCTCCATTTTACTATTTTTTGTAAACATTTATTTATTTGGGAAGCAAGTTTACCTGTACTCAATAGATGCCTTAAACATTTATGCTGTTTGTAATGTCTGTTAAGATAATAAACTGATATTTGATAAAGTTTACAGAAGAAATGGGTACTAGATACACAGCGCCGATGTGAAAAGATTAAAAGCAAATTTTCAAGTGCCCCTCACACAATGTGTTGGTATGAAAAACGTTTTTAATATCGAATAGCTTACGTGCTAGAATCCCCTGGGCGTGTTGGAATATTCCCTTGTTCTTACTTACGTAATTAATGGTCTTTTGTCATGCGATAAGCGACTCTTTGACCCACATTATCGTGTTATATGTACTATATATCTTACAAATACTTCCCTTTACTATTTATCTAGATTATATATGAAATATATTTTCTTTTGGTTATATTTATGTTTTAATTATGTATATACCATGTCTATGAGCTGTCTATTGTATGCGGATGACGCTGTCCTACTTGCAGACAAAGAGCATGAACTACAAGTCATGGTGAATAGTATGTATGAGGTATGCATGCGAAATTATCTGATGATAAATGTGAATTAGTTTAAAGTAATGATTTTGGAATAAGAAGAAATCATGACAGTCTGCAAAATTAGCGTAAGTAGTGAAAATCTGTAACAAGTAAACAAACAAACAAACCATCACGCCGTTTCCCCGCAGGGGTAGGCAGAGAGAATAGACCGCCACACTACTCTATCCTGGCAAACCTCTCTAGATTCCTCCACATTAATACAGCGAGTCATACACGCACGTTGATTCCTCCGACTTCTAACATGACCATGTAACAAGTAGATGAGTTTGTATATTTAGGTAGTATGTTTACAAAGAATGGACGAGTGGAGAGGGATATTGAAAGAAAGGTTGGGGCAGGCTACAAAGTGGATGGTGCACTTAAAGTTGTCATCGCAAACAAAAACCTATAAAAAAAAACTAAAATTGCAGGAATGGTGTTCTTCTTATGTAAGGAAGTGAAGCATGGATCTGGCAAAAAAATGATGAAAGTATAATAAATGGAATCTATGAGATCTCTTAGATGAATGTGTGGAAAATCTGTGTATGATAAATATAAGAAAATATAAGAATTGAATACGGTGCGATTGAAAATGTTATGAATAAAATAATGAATGAATAAAATAAGATGGTTTGGACACGTGGAAAGAATTAGAAAGACAGAATGGTGTAGATGGTATATGTGACGACGTGAACGGAGCTTCAAATCAAATATTAAATGTCGGTCACGTGAAGAGTCTGAGAAATCGACGTGCATGCGTGACATGATTTACGAATGTAGAGGTATCGAGAGATGTATGTCAGGACAGAACAATGTGGTAGTCCATTTTTTCTGCCTAACCCTCTGCATGATGGTTAGTTAGTTAGTTAGTTAGTTAGCTAGTAAGTAAGTTAGTTAGTTAGTTAGTTAGTTAGTTAGTTAGTTAGTTAGTTAGTTAGTTAGTTAGTCAATTCATTCTTATACGTTCATTCGACACTTTATCATACACTGATTTTTTACACATTAGAGATCATATCTTTGTAAACATACTTCCTAAATACACAAATTCAACCAATTGTTCCAGATTTTCACCGTTCACGCTTATATTGCAGAGTGTCATGCATTCTTCTTATTCTTTTTCGACGAAATGTCTAAAGGCGTTGATTGTATTTTATATATATTATAACATATGGGGACAGGTTCGCCGAGGTGATCGCCAACGTTTGGGGGACCCGACAGGGCACTTGAATTAAAAGATAACATACGAGTATGTATATCAAAATATTCTTACCTGTTAAAGTCCCAACGAATCCGACAAGCAAAATTGCCAGTACCGCTGATCTTCTTAAGAGCACCATTTTGATTTTTTAAACTCCACTTCACTTCACAATCGAGTCAACACGAATTTTAACTTAAAGGCACCTCCAACCTGAAAAAACAGTGAAAAAATCATTAATTTCAAAAGCATATTAAATTGAGAACAATGTTACAGTCGCGAGTATACTCGCCTATGGCATATGATAGGTTAGAATACAATACTTCTTATTATTAACCTTTAATGTGCCATAGGCGAATTAACTCGCGCATTTTTTCCGCGCGCGCCAACATATTTAGATTGTATTAAATATATATTTTTTTTATTTACTAAACTAAGATTACAACTATTAAAAATATGGAAACCGGTAAGTTTAATTTACTATCTAACTTATCTTCGCCGTTTCTCCGGAGGGGTAGGCAGAGAGGATAGACCGCCATACTGCTCTACCTGACATACCTATCAGGATTCCTCTATATTCATACATTGTATCATGCACACTCGTCGATATTTCCGACATGGAATATGGACTTTTAGTATTTGATTAATTTGGTCATGCCACGCTTTCCTTTCTACTCGACTTCTTTTTCTACTAACGCTGCTTTAATACAACATTTTAACCATTCTTCTCTCGTCTATTTGTTACTTATGTCCAAACAATCTAATTGATCCTTTTATAACTAGCTAACTAACTTACCATCACGCTGTCACCCCGGAGGGGTAGGAATGGAACGCCACTGTTCTGTCCAGTCATACTTCTCTCGGTTCCTCTACATTCATAGATCTTGTCATGCACGCACGACGATTTCTCAGACTCCTCACGTGACCGAAATTCAATATTTGATTGATTTGATCGTGCCACGTTTTCCTCGGCCTTCCTCTATTTCTAGCTCCGTTCACGCTGTTTACATATACCTTCTTTACCATTCCGTCTTCACTCATTCTTTCCATGTGTCCAAACCATCTTAACGACCCTTTCCTTAATTTGTTCATAACACTTTCATTCGCACCACATTCACTTTTTATAATTCGCATTTGTCACTCAATCGTATACAGATTTGCCACACATTCGTCTTAGAGATGTCATTTCTACTACATTTATTCTACTTTCATCCTTCTTTTGCCAGTTCCATGCTTCAATTCCATACATAAGGGTCGGCACAAGAACACCATTATGCACTGCCATCTTAGCTTTTTTGGATAGGCTTTTGGATCCTTTTATAATTTTACTTATTTCGTCGTTAAGTATTCTATTATATTTCCCGCACATTCTTCTCAGAGATCTCATTTTTACGGCATTCATCCTACCTTCTTCCTTGTTTTGCCAGCTCCAAGCTTCACTTCCAAACAAGTGAACGTGTTATTTTTTCGTATTTTTCCTTCATCAATTCGTTCCATAATCAAATTCTTTCATTTTATCAACACGAAAATTCCGTTACAAATTATATATAGCCCATTCGTTTCGGCGTTTTCAAATATTTTCGAAAGTCGAGCGTTCGGCGAAGTGACAGCTTTTTTCGGCCATAGACAAAAGGAAAAACGAAAACAAAATGGCGGCCGTGTCATTAATTTGGCGGGAACGGAATCCCAAGAATTCGTGGCTAGACTGTCGTCGAGACGTGAAGTTATTTAACCAGAATAAAATTGGTTATTTAAATGGGTAATACGAATGAGAACGTCTGTTTTATAGAATTATTATTACATTTATTAACTTAAAATAGTACACATAAACATATCTTTCGCCTGTCTAAAACATTATCAAATGTCTGATCATTCATTATGAAATGATCAGTCATTACCAAATGACATTTGATAATACCTTAGAAAGAATAGAAAGGCCTACGACATGTGTATACTGCCCATGATGACATACGGACTAGAGACGACAACTCTTACAGCAAAAAGTGTCCACAGGCTTAAGTGCACACAGAGGTCCATGGAAAGACAGATACTTGGTGTGAGCTTGCGTGACCGCATAAGGAATGAACAAATCAGACGCCGCACCAGGGTTGCTGACGTCATAGACCGAGTGGCAAAATTTAAATGGCAATGGGCTGGACACTTGGCTAGACAGGGCGGCAACAGATGGGCACCCAGGATACTCAGTTGAAGACCATTGTCAAATAGGCAAAGTTTCGGAAGGCCACCGATGAGATGGACCGATGATATTGTCAAAAGGGTTGGAAAATCTTGGATGCAAAGGGGGCAGGATAGAGACGAGTGGAGGAAATTGGAAGAGGCCTGTATATGGCAGTGGAGGGAAGAAGGGTAGCAAAGAAGAAGAAGAAGAATGCCTTAGACTGGCGAAACATGTCATTCACAGACGTTTTCATTTGTATTAATTATCAGATGAAACGTTCATTTTTAGATTTAAAACACGTCTTTATGCGCCGTAGAAATGAGTTCACTAACTTCCATCCTGGCATAATTCTTTCGCCTCTTCTACATTCACACATTGTGACATGCACGCTCGTCGATTGTTCCTACTTCGAACATGGCCGCCTTTCAGTAATTGATTAATTTGGTCATGCCATGTCTTCCTTGGCTTTCAAAAACTTATTTTCCCATTCACATTACTTGTATATACGAGTATCTTTAAAATAATATTGTAGAAATTATTCAAATTGTCATTGGAACAAATGAAATTTTTTTTTTCACACCTGTCAAAATTCTTTATATAAACGAAAAACTTGTACAATTTTAACATCAAAACAGTGCAAACGTATTACGCGTCACAATTAACTAAATATTATAAAGTGCGGCAACAATCAAATTGCCCAAAACAATTCACTTATACAGAAATATCTCCAAATTTACGGGAGCAACACACGAACCAAACTAAATTTTCAAAATCAGAACCAATATTTATTATATATTTGAGGTAATGACTTTGAGTGCACTATTTATTGTTTCCAGCTCCAACCCTTCTTCCGAGATCTTTCTCCATTCTTCGATCTCTTGTAAACATGCTTCCCAGATAAATAAATTTGGTAACTTGCTCTCATTTCTCACCGTTCGCACATATGTCACAATCCTCATATATTCTTCCTTGTAGCATATTATGATTATTTTATAGATATTTAAGTGGGTAGGTACCTAACAAGCCTTACCTAACGCAACTTGACGAGTACATACGTGTGCACCCAGCAGATGTTCGCTATAACCTCAAATGTTTGGCAATTACATCGTTATGCGTAGGTACTGGCCCACAACCTACCGACAGCTGGCATGAACAAATTGTTAGATTTGTGGCAATTCGGCGTCCCGTTCGGAGTTTAAATTTCAAATTTCAATTCCGGAACGCGGAGGCAGTAATCCTATTGGCCTTTTTGAACGCGGAATCCACAGACAAGGTGTTCTGTATTTGAATTAATTTGAAGGGTGATTTGATACCAGATTAATCATACGATTCAACGCGTTAAATGCGCGCGTTTTATTTACTTATGAGTTAAATGGGGTCGGCAGAAGTTCCGCCTTGAAAAAAATACCACCAATTATCTCGTCAAGCAATTACATAAACGTATTTATGTAATTATTTTGGGATTTTTTAAAATCTAAAACTAACAAACCATCACGCCGTTTCCCCGTAGGAAAAGGCAGGGAGCATGGTGACATAACTCTAACTAACTAACTAACTAACCATCACGCCATTTCCCCGGAGGGGTAGTCAGAGAGGATGGATCGCCACAATGCTCTATCCTGGCATACCTCTCGGGCTTCCTCTACATTCATACTTTGTACCATGCACGCACGTCGATTATTCCGACTTCGAATGTGGCCGCCTTTTAGTAATTGATTAATTTGGTCATGCCATGTTTTCCTCGGTTGTCCTCGGCTTCTCTTTCCACTCACGCTGCTTGTGTACAAAACCATTCTACTATCATCCATTCGTTCCATATGTCGAAACCATCTCAGGGATCCATTTTTAAATCCTTTTTTAGATCCTTTTCCAGGGAGAGGTATGCCAGGACAGAGCATTGTGGCGATCCATCCTCTCTGCCTACACCTCCGGGGAAATGGCGTGATGGCTAGTTAAAATAATCGTCTGTCAGCTCTGCGAACATAACGCGTGATGGGTTGTGTATACATATAATGATTGCACAAACGAAAAACAAGAGATCTCTGGCTATTTTAAATTAACTGTCCGCCAACGGCGGGAAAGCGGCGGGAAGAGCGATCCTAATTCTATTTTTGAATTCAAATTTATCAAAATGGCGCGCGAACCGAGCAACGGGAAAGGAGAAATGAAGCTACATAAAATCGTAAAATAACTAACTAACTAACCATCACGCCGTTTCTCCGGAGGGGTAGGCAGAGAGGATGGATCACCTCACTGTTATAATAATAATAATAAATTGGATGATTTATAGAGCGCCATTTTTATGAATTAATCATCTCAAGGGCGCTGTAGCTCCATTTTGTGAACTAGTTGAAGATACATATTTTAGTTAATGTGAAAACTGTTCTGTCCTGACATAATTCTCTCGCTTCCTCTACATTCATACATCTTATCATGCACCAACGTCGATTTCTCCGACTCATCACGTGATCTAATTTCATATTTGATTGATTTTATCCTGCCACATTTTCCTTGGTCTTCCGCTATTTCTAGCTCCGTTCACTTCCTTTACATATACCTTCTTCACCATTCTGTATTCACTCATTTTATTTAAGAAGATGTTTACAAAGGATGGGAGAGTGGAGAAGGATATTGAAAGAAGGGTTGGGGCAGGCAACAGAGTAAATGGTGCACTTAAAGTTGTCATTGCAAACAAAAGCCTATCCAAAAAAGCTAATATGGCAGTGCATAATGGCGTTCCTGTGCCGACCCTTATGTATGGAAGTAAAGCATGGAACTGGCAAAATAAGGATGAAAGTAAAATATATGCAGTAGAAATGAGATCTCTAAGACGAATGTGTTGTAAATCTGTATATGATAGAGTGTTAAATGCAAGTATAACAAATGAATGCGGTGCGAATGAAAGTGTTATGAACAAAATAATGAAAGGGTCGTTAAGATGGCTTGGACACAATAACGAAGAAATGGAATGATTAATCATAAATTACTAAAATGCGCGCATGTTCGAAGTCGAAACAATCGACGAGCTTGCGAATGTAGAAGAGAAGCGAAAGATATTTATTTAAATTTATTTTTAAATGAATTTTTTTTTTATACAACAGGTCATTTTGAACCCAATTACTGTATACAATTTGTTTTTAGCTATTATATTGATACTCATGTCATGTGATAGGTAGCCAATCTATCCCCATTTTATTGTCACGTGTGACAGTGTGACAATTACAATGCCATCACCAGGAATCGAATCCTGGGCCTTCGGAATGGCAGTCAAAGCTCTTACCACTTGCCACGAAGGTCTAGAGTCTAGTCTTACCCCTCTGAAAAACGGCGTGATGGTTAGTTAGTTATTTCTGCGCTTTCTTTAGCTCAGGGAGCGCGGTTATTACCCATGGCTCTTTCCGACTGAATTCTTGCTAGGTATGCTAAGCTACCAATCATTGGAGAGAAGGAGGAATATTCACTTGGTAGTTCACTTCTTTCAGCTGATTGGCGGCCGTATACAAAACTCGGATGTCCTGAGTGATGTAGGTCTATTTGTCCCTGATAATTACCTTCGTCAAAGACAGCACCGATTGTTTTATTTGCAGACCCAACCTGAAAATGGTTATGCCTGTGGGTAGGGCAATCTTATTGCTTAATCGGGTCGCCTCGGAGGTCGACATATTTCGCGATAGTGTGAGTTGCCTCAGGGATGCAATATCAATGTAATGATTCTTTCTAATTCTTAATCTTAATGTTTTCTTTTATGCTTCTCTTATAAATTCTTAAAATGTAATTGCAAACGATCTGGAAATATATATCTGTAATGTTTGTGATTTTTATTATAATAAATTAAAAAATGAAAGATAGTTAGTTATAATTTCATAACTTATTACCCCTTTCTGTACACTATTGAGTGTGTTAGTGTGTGTGAGAGCTGTGAAGTAGTGTTGGTAATTTAATTCGGTGAATACTGTCGATGATTAACGCATTCTAAATTCAAATGATGTGAGCGAACGTCGCGTCTGATAGGGGTTTACCCTCAACATATAGACGTGGTCGAAATTACTAATAGATTCTGTGGAAAAGGTCATAGGCGTAACACTAACAAAAGGGGCTGTCAAAATACCCAGGGGAGTAGAAAAGTTTTTTTTATTATTATAAACATATGTACGCACGTAATAAATTTTTTGAACATTGATGAAAGCCTCCGTATTAAACGTTTAAGTGCCAAATATATTTCGCCAAAATATTCTAAAATGACAAAAGAAATGTCTATGTTTATAGATAATTTATATTTACAAGAAAACAATGTTCCATTTCTGTAAAATTACACCAATTTTCATATTTTTTTCAACATTCTCTTCACTAGGTTTCAAACTATGATAATAAAAATACTATTAATCTACCAACTTATTAAACGAAAATAACGGGCCGAGAAACTACAAGTGACCCAAAGAGCCACGGAAAGAGCCATGTTAGGAATAAGCCTAAGAGACAGAGTCAGAAACGATACGGTGAGAGAAAAAACAAAGATCACTGACATCATCCACCGGGTAGCGTCTCTAAAATGGCAATGGGCAGTCACGTAGCCAGAAGCTCAGACGAAAAATGGACAAGAAGACTGACTTGGAGACCATGGACGGCAAAGAGAAGGTTGCGATGTAGTGTATTTTCTGTTCCTGCTCGTAGTGTGTCTCTTCAGTTCTTCCCTTTGAAGGTTCCTGGTTCTTCTTTCTGTATTGTTTCTCCTAGGCTTTCTTTTAGTTTGTTGTAGTTCATTTTCAAGACAATTTGCAAGTCTTAGTGGCAAGGATGTATGAGGCATGCAAAAAGAGTGACTTGGTGATGAATGTGTCTAAATCTAAAGTGATGGTTTTCGAGAAAGAAGAATGTATGACGATTTGTGATATAAGTGCGATGGGCGAGAAATTGGAGCAAGTTACTGAATTTACGTATCTGGGAAGCATGTTTACAAGTGACGGAAAAATGGAGAAAGACATCGAAAGGAGGGTTGGTGCTGGGAATAAAATAAATGGCGCACTCCAAGTCATTACTGCAAATAGAAATATATCCACAGAAGCAAATATGGCAGTACACAATGGAGTTCTAGTGCCAATCCTCATTTATGGAAGTGAAGCTTGGAGCTGGCAAAAGAAGGATGAAAGCAGGATAAACGCCGTAGAAATGAGATCACTAAGAAGAATGTGCGGGAAAACGTTGTATGATAGAATACCGAACGATGAAATAAGAAAGAAATGTAAGACAGATGACTGCATCGTGAATAAAATTAAAAAAGGATCCCTGAGATGGTTCGGATATATGGAACGAATGGATGAGAGTAGAATGGTTAAAAAGTTGTACACAAGCAGTGTGAGTGGGAAAAGAAGCCGAGGACGACCGAGGAAAACATGGCATGACCAAATTAACCAATTACTAAAAGGCGGCCACATTCGAAGTCGGAATAATCGATGCATGGTGCGATGTATGAATGTGGAGGAAGCCCGAGAGGTGTGCCAGGACAGGCCAGTGTGGCGATCCATCCTCTCTGCCTACCCCTCCGGGAAAATGGCGTGATGGTTAGTTAGTTCATTTTCTTTGTGGTATATTGTTGTTTTATTCTCTGTCTGGGTATGGTTTTTAGTTCAATATTTATTCCTCTGTGATCGCTCAGTGGTGTGTCGAATAGTTCAAGTGTCGTTGAATCAGCTAATTCCTGGTTTGTCATTACATGGTCAATTATGGTATTTTTTCCTCTGTCATTTTTCCGTGTATAATCGTTTTCTTTTATTGAGTTGATAAGTTTTTTTGAAAATTTGGTTTAGTTCATGTGCTCCTGTTAATTTGGAGATATTTCGCGTATAAGTGAATTGTTTTGGACAATTTAACTGTTGCCGCACTTTATAATAGTTAATTGTGACACGTAATACGTTTGTACTGTTTTGCTGTTAAAATTATATTAGTTTTATCGTTTTTATAAAGAATTTTGACAGGTGTAAAAATAAATTTTTCAATTGTTCCAATGACAATTTGAATAATTCCTTCAATATTATTTCAAAGTTCTTGCTGGTTAAGTGCCTAATTACAGCTAATTTAAAAAAACGGTGGATACGTGTAACATAAATTAAATAAACACAAAAGTCCGGATCGTCCATGTCAACATGTGCAACATCGAAAAAAACATTATGTGTTATTACATTATGTGCTAAATAAAAAAAACGACAGATTCGTGGAACATAAATTAAATAGACAATATGTGCACCATCTAAAAAGAACATTTTGTGTTAAATTATTTTTATTTTCTTATTTTATTTTATATCATTGTTGTTTATATTATTTATTTTAGATTTATTTTGTGGGTGTTGCACGATCAGAGTGTGCGCGGGAGATGCCTATTGGTGGCGATGAGGTTCGCAACCCATCACACCGCGTCTCCCGCGGAGCGAAAAGAGAAGGATGGAGTGCCGCATCAATAAAAGTGTGACAGTCCATTCTTTCTGCCTACCGTTTCAGGGAGATGGCGTGATGGTTAGTTAGTTAGTTAGTTAGAGTTGATAAATCCAAGATTATTTCCTTAGATTGTATTAATATAGTCCTTTGTGAGTTTATCACTGGAAAGCAGGTTGATATTAAGGTCCCCTATTATGATCTCACATTTTGCCTCCTCTGTTCACCCGTTAACATTCTGGCTAAATATTCTATGTATTCCTTTTTATTGCTGGTTCCTGGTTGTCTGTAGATTGCATTTATTGTAAGAGCTATTTCATTTATATGTACTTTCAGGAGGTTGTTGTTGCTTAGGAATGTTTCTTTTTTTATAGTTTTGAAGTCTATTTGTGTTCTGATGTAAATTTTATTGTCACGTGAATTCTACATCAGACCATTGACATTGTGACAATCAAAGGGAATCAAACTCGGAACCTTTGTAGCACTTACCACACGTTCGAAGTAATTGCAGCCAAATCAAAATGGCTGCCAAACATAAACGTCATTTTTTTCACAAATGAAAGCATTGCTTTATGGTTTATTGGCATTTCTGAGAAAGCGAGGACTCGAAACGATGGCCGGTCAGTTGATTTCGAAAAGAACACAGTTAAACTGATTTATTGTCGGGCTGGAGCGACCAGGAACGTGATTCAAAACGAAAACTCATAAATCAATACTCAATCTCGAAATCGAACAATGAACAATTACGCCAAGATAACTACAAAACGTGTGTTGGACATAATGTTTTTAGAAGCAAACTCCGCGTTGGCAAATCTATCACATTTCCTTAATGACTAATGTACGCTAACACTCACCAAGTCGACCATAAGGAGACTCCGTGTAGCACAGAGGAAACACGAAAGAGCCATGCTACACATAAACTCTCAGATAAGAAATACTGAAATACGTAGAAGGTCGGGAGTAACAGATGTCGTCGCAAGGGTAGCGAAGCTTAAATGGTCATTTGTGGGACATGTTGAAAGATTGGAAGACGATAGATGGACCAGAAGGGTGGTAGAGTGGAGACTCCGCGAAGACAAACGAAACAGAGGGAGACCCCTCACACGATGGTCCGATGACATTACAAGAATTGCTGGCGATTGGATGCAAAAGGCACAAGATAGGGATACGTGGAGAAGTATGGGGGAGGCCTTTGTCCAGCAGTGGACGACATCGGCTGTCTAAATAAGTAAGTAAGTACAATTATAAGATTTTTCATTAAGAACGCTCGAGGTTTGAATTGAAATAAAACAACCTGTCTAAGTGATATTGACACAATTTTATTTTAATTTTAAATGACATTCAATGACAAATATATGTGTATCCTGGTAGTCAAAGGATTTTTCAATAGCGACGCTCAAACTTTTTACAGCGTATAGCGGTCATTTTGGTAAAGCGATAGCTTTCAAATTTGACAATAATACCTATTTAATCTTGATGTTTTACCATGGAACGCTACACGCTTCAACAACGCGTTGAAATTGTTAAAAAATATTATTGTCTCTGTTCTACAATTTATAACATTCATGGTCGTCCTGTAGAGTCCACAATACATCGTCAAGAATACGCCATGTCTTCCTTGGCCTACCTCGACTTCTTTCTCATTCACACTACTTGTATATATTTTTTTAACCATTCTTCCCTCATCCATTCGTTCCATATGTCCAAATCATCTTAGTGACCCTTTCTTGATTTTATTTATGACGCATTCATCCGTTTTACATTCCTTTCTTACTTCATTATTAGATATTCATATATATACATTGTTTTTCGCACATTCTTCTTAGTGACCTCTTCATCCTTCTTCTGACAACTGCAAGCTTCACTTCCATGCATAAGGGTTGGCACTAGAACTCCATTGTGCACTTCCATCTTTACTTCAGTCGATATATTTCTATTTGCGGTAATGACTTTGAGTGCACCATTTATTTTGTTTCCAGCTCCAACTCTTCTTCTGATATTTTTCTCCGTTTTTCCATCTCTTGTAAACATGCTTCCCAGGTAGACAAATTTGGTAACTTGCTCTAAGTTCTCGCCGTTCGCACTTATGTCACAATCCGTCATACATTCTTCCTTTTCAAATGCATGACTTTAGACTTTGACACGTTCATCACAAGGTCATAGTTTTTTTTTTTTTTTTCATTTAATTTTTTTTTTAAAAACCCAATTGGGTTTTATGGTTACATTTTTAGATCTTACTATTAATTATGTATTGTTTCAGATATTTTTTATATTGAGTTGTAGTGAGATTCCTTGTGTCTTTTGGTAGTTCATTGTAAAGTTTCAGTCCATTGTTCAATATCCTTGATTGTCCTGTCTTAGTTCGTGCATTCGGTAAGTGATATCTGTCACAATTCCTGGTCCAGTGCGTGTATATGGTCACTCTGTGTACAATTTTTAAGGTCTCATATTTGGACAGGTCTGATATGTCCATTTGTTTTGTTTGTCTGTAAACTTGTATGGTTGGGGTAAGGTAGTCAATGTTATATGCTAATTTTATTATTTTATTTTGTTGTCTATGGAGTCTGGAGATGTCCTTTTGGTTTCCTGTCCCCCAGAAGGGAATCATATATGTCGGTCGGCTTTTAACATACGCTTCGTACATCATAACTTTTTCCCTTCTTGGTATGTAATTCTGTATTTTGTAGAAGAGGGAGTATAGCGATGCTAACTTGTTGCACACTTCGTACATTCTTGACAAAATGGAAACAGGCATGTCTCTAGCAGTAGAAGGAATCAGACAGAAGAAAAAGATTTCATCTTAAAGACATTATGCCATCATCACAAAGAGATTATTATATTATAAATATATTAAGATAAAATAATTTATCTCAGTCTTATAAGTAATCACATGATAAATAAACATTAAGAATTACGTCATACAGCGTAATTGCATTCTTTATGTTATAAAGATGTGATAATCTTTATCAATTTATTGATATATTTTTTATAGAAGAATAGCAATTTTTTATCGAAGTGATGGTGGATTATTCAAAATTATATTTAAATAATATATTTTTCCTTTTGGAATGAAAGAGATAAACGGAGACTAGAGGCTTTTGAGATGTGGTCCTATAGAAGACTATTAGTAATTTCCTGGAGAGACCACATTACAAATGATGAGGTTCTCCAAAGAATCGAAGGAGGAAGGCACCTGCTAGAGGATCGGCCATGTAATACGACAAGAAGGCCTCTTGCATGCCATAATGGAGGGTATGACCGAGGGGACAAACTCTATGGGACGCCCACGCCGAGAGTACCTGGAGGACCTGTTGGTGGACGTGCGCTGCTCATCATATGCACATTTCTAAAGAGCCGCACAAGACAGGGAAGAATGGAAGAGAAGAATAGAGGAAATTGCTGCAAACCAATTCCAGGATTGAAACCAGAGAGAGAGCTACCAAACTCTCTCACGTAGACACTGAATCCTCTTAGAACAAGCTATAGAATCCTAGAGTGTAACAGTTGTGAGAGAAATGAAAGAAGAAATGAAAATTGTTTGTTTTTCATAATTAAATACAGACATTTTCATAGAACCTAGTATGACCCAATTTAATTGTGCAAATTGCATGCTTTGTGGAAATTTCCAGACTTCTAGACATTTCTATCACAATCTTATTTTGTAAACAAATTGATTTCCGACACGTTTCCGTATTTAACTACCTATTATTATTGTTGTATTTTAAAACCTTGTTGATTAACAATGATGAAAGACTCCATATTGATTAAAACGTGTGTTTTCTAGAAGTTTTATTATATTTTATAAGAATTACACGTTTCGCCTTGCTAAAACTGTATCAAATATGACGAGAATCAAATTATTGATGAAAATATCAGTTTTCTAGAAGTTTTATTATATTTTATAGGAATGACATGTTTCGCCTTGATGAAACATTATAAAATGTGACGAGAATCAAACGCTTAGTAAATGTAATACAATTTAATATTGTAATAAATTGGAGTATAGACAGAGTACCATTTTTGCAGTTGTATATTACTGATATAGATGTCTGTTTTTTAGAAGTTTTATTATATTTTATGAGAATGACACGTTTCGCCTTGCTAAACCTTTATGACATGTGACAAGAACAAACGCTTAGTAAATGTAATACAATATAATATTGTAATAAATTGGATTATAGACAGAGTACCATTTCTTGCAGCTGTATATTACTGATGTAAAACTGTTATTATATTTTATGGGAATGACACGAATCGCCTTGCAAAAGCATTATCAAATGTGACGTGAATCAAACGCTGAGCAGTACATTATGATTGAAAATATAAGTTTTCTAGAAGTTTATAATATTTTATGATATTTGATAATTCCCTAACAAGGTGAAACATGTCACTCTCATACAATTCATCAATACTAAATGATTACCATGCTGGATCATTAAATAATTTATGAGAATTGATCAAAACATAACATATTTGAGAAGCACCTAGAAAAATTAATAAACAAAAAATACAATATTTTAATAAATAAATCAAACGTATTAAAAATATGTTAAATATGTAAATAAATAAATTATTTTTGATTATCTTATGGCGTTAAAACGGTCTAATTCCATTATTATATTTTTTTAATGAATTATATAAAAATTTCTTCTTCTTCTTCTTTTAATAGATCTGACGATCTGTGACACAGAAATCATATCTCGTCGGATGACGAGATCCAGCTGTCCCCCCATCTCTTATAAGGATTTATATATGTATTTTATATATTTTTCTATACACATTCGAATGTATTAAATTTAAAAATAAAATAATTATAATGTATCTATTTATTTAAAAGTTAATAAACTAATGAAAGCCCCGAATTAATAATTAAATTTCATTAAATAATGATTCATTTGATTAAATGATATTTTGTGCTATTATTATGTATGCTTAAATAGCATGGAACTGCAGATAAAATGAGATCTCTTAGACGAATGTGTTATTAATTAAATGATAGAGTGCTTAATGTGTTCGTAATGAACAAAATAATGTAAAGTTCATTCAAATGTTTAAGAAATTATACGTTAAAGGAAATAGGTAATGAAGAAAGACCGAGGAAAACGCGGCACAATCAAATCAATCAAATTTTAAATCAGAGGAACAGAATGTCGAGGAATCGAGATAAGTAAGCAGAAAACATATTTAAAACGAAATTAACGAAATATTAAAAAGTCGGGAAAATCGACGTGCGCGCCAGAAACGTTGTATGAATGTCGAAGTATGTCAGGAATTAACGGTATTGCGCTGCTTTCCCCTTGAGATGAATTAATAACGAAAACGGTGCAATACAAATAAGCCTAATTATAATTAATATTATTATTAATCCTATCCAAAAAGCTAAGATGGCAATGCATAATGGTGTTCTTGTGCCGACCCTTATGTATGGAAGTGAAGCATGGAACTGGCAAAAGAAGAATGAAAGTAGAATAAATGCAGTGGAAATGAGATCTCTAAGACGAATGTGTGGAAAATCTGTATATGATAGAGTGACAAATGCAAATATAAGAAGTGAATGCGGTGCGAATGAAAGTGTTATGAACAAAATAATAAAAGGATCATTAAGATGGTTTGAACACATGGAAAGAATGAGTGAAGACAGAATGGTTAAGAAGGTATATGTAAAGAGGAAGGCCGAGGAAAACGCGGTTCGATCAAATCAATCAAATATTGAATGTCGGTCACGTGAGTAGTCGTAGAAATCGACGTGCGTGCATGACAATATGTATGAATGTTGAGGAAGCGAGAGAAATATGTCAGGAAAGAAAAGTGTGTCAGTCCATTCTTTCTGCCTACCCCTTCGGAGAGACGGCGTGATGGTTAGTTAGTTAGTTAGTTTTGTTCTGAGATAAATTACTAACGAAAACCGTGCTATACAAAATAAGCCTAATTATAATTAATATTGTTATTATTTCTGACTACCCCTTCGGAGAAACTGTTAGTAAGTTAGTTGGTTTACCACTTTGAAACAATTTATAAACATGATTCACGATATAAAAATACAAAAAAAAAATCACGTACGCCTTTGAAAATACACACCACAGTAAAACGCACGAGAAATTTGAAAAAAGAACAAACAAATAAACGAGTAACTTCACACCATAGGCCACGGTATTCGAATTTCAAATTTAATTAATTGCGCGAACGCACCGGAGACGAGCGACAACCGAACGCGGCGAGAGCTTGAACAAGACTGATTTTTTCGTCTTCTGTGCTTTTTTTAGCTTCGCGTCCGAGTAGATAGTCTGTTCGTTTCGAAGTTGCGCAATCGTAAATATATCACATTTAAAAATAACTAACTAACTTACCATCACGCCGTCTCCCGTAGGGGTAGGCAGAAAGAATGGAACGCCACACTGTTCTGTCCTGACACAATTTTTTTTTTTTTTTATATACAACAGGTCGTTTGAACTCAATTACTGTACACAATTTTTTATTTCTAGCTATTTATATTGATTCTTGTGACATGTGATAGGTAGCCAATCTATCGCCATTTTATTGTCACGTGAATTCTACACCAGTCCAAAGACAGTGTGACAATCACACTGCCATCGCCGGGAATCGAACCCGGGACCTTCGGTATGGAAGTCAGAGCTCTTACCACTCTGCCACGAAGGTCGACTACTTCTCTCGCTTCCTCTACATTCATACATCTAGTCATGCACGCACGTCGATTTCTCCGACTCCTCACGTGACCGACGTTCAATATTTGATTGATTTGATCGTGCCACGTTTTCCTCGGCCTTCCTCTATTTCTAGCTCCGTTCACGCCGTTTACATATACCTTCTTTACCATTCTGTCTTCACTCATTCTTTCATGTGTCCAAACCATCTTAATGACCCTTTCCTTATTTTGTTCATAACACTTTCATTCGCACCACATTCCCTTCTTATACTTGCATTTGTCACTCTATCATATACAGATTTGCCACACAGTCGTCTTAGAGATCTCATTTCTACTGCATTTATTCTACTTTCATCCTTCTTTTGCCAGTTCCATGCTTCGCTTCCATACAATTTAAAAATATATATTTAATAACTAGAAATTATTGCGGATTTTATAATAAACAAGAATAAAATATCCATTTAAATCAAATTATTATTGATGGTGGGGGTATTAGTTTTCTAAAACTCCATATTAATTTAATCATAGTAAACACGATTGTTTAGTGGTTTTACTTGGATTTAATTTATATAAATTATTCTGGTTTAATTTATATAAATTATATTATACATTATTATGGTCCAAGGTAATGATTTTTTAAAATGAATAAATCATGACAGTCTGCAACATTAGCGTGAATGGTGATAATTTGGAGCAAGTAGATGAGTTAGTGTATTTAGGTAGTATGTTTACAGTGGAGAGGGATTTTGAAAGAAGGATTGGGGCAGGCAACAAAGTGAATGGTGCACTTAAAGTTGGCGGTCCATTCTCTCTGCCTACCCCTGCGGGGAAACAGCGTGATGGTTTTTGTTTAAACTTGCATATTTTGTTCTATTATACTTTCTAATCGATCGCGAATATCAATCAGATGCAGCGTTCACATTTATATTTCAAACACGTCTTAATGCGCCCTTGAGGTCACATTACATCACAAAAACGGCGCTTTTAAAGTTAGCATATTATTATTATTTATTATTAGTTTATAATATGCAACCCTTATGTATGGAAGTGAAGCATGGAGCTGGCAAAAGAAGGGTGAAAGCAGGATAAACGCCGTAGAAATGAGTTCACTAAGAAGAATGTGCGGGAAAACGTTGTATGATAGAATACCGAACGATGAAATAAGAAAGAAATGTAAGGCAGATGACTGCATCATGGAAAAAATAAAAAAAGGATCCCTGAGATGGTTTGGACATATGGAACGAGTGGATAAGAGTAGAATGGTTTAAAAGTTGTACACAAGGAAAACATGGCATGACCAAATTAATCAATTACTAAAAGGTGGTCACATTCGAAGTCGGAATAATCGGCGTGCGTGCATGGTACGATGTATAAATGTAGAGGAAGCCCGAGAGATATGACAGAACAGAGCATTGTGGTGATCCATCCTCTCTGCCCACCCCTCCCGGGAAATGGCGTGATGGTTAGTTAGTTAGTTAGTATAATATAATATTAGAATCACACCCTTCAACAGTATGTACTAGCTGTTACCAATTCACATACAAGCAGCTTTCATACAAGTGTGTGTTAAAGCTCGTGGCTTTGTAAGCTAGTGTGAGTGAGTAATGCACAGAATACGTATACGCGTAGAAGTGTGCGTGTTGACAACAAAATATACCTAGAGTCCGATCATTTCAGGGAGCTTGTTTGCAATAATGTGAGTGACATACAAAAAAAAATATTTTAAAGTTTTATTTTTATGTTTTATGAATAAGGCAAATATAATTTAAGAATTAATTGTATCTAATAGAGACGAAGATGTAAATTGTATTTTGGAAACAGATATGGTAGTCGAGGCGTTTACAGAACTTTACGACTACTGCAGCAAAGGCATTTCTGTTCTGCGCCACTTGGAGCAGGTTCTTAACTCTAGTAATTCCTGTCCACTCTTTAATGTTCCACAGCAAGGACAGCTGCCTTCTACCAACTCTTCGACGCCCCTCCACGTTACCTATCAATATCAGTCGAAGGAGGTGGTATTTTTCTCCCCTTAGCACATGACCCAAATACGACTCCTCATGTGGCCGATATTCAATACTTGATATATTTGATCGTGCCAAGTTTTCCTCGGTCTTCCTCTATTTCTAGTTACATATACTTTTTTTGCCGTTCTTTCTTCATTCATTCTTTCCATGTGTCCAAACCATCTTTCATTATTGTTTTCATAACACCATCATTCGCACCGCATTCACTTCTCATATTTTCATTCGCCACTCTATCATACACACAGTATCCACACATTAGTCTTAGAGATCTCATTTTTACTGCATTTATTCTACTTTCATCCTGCCAGTTCCATGCTTCATATTTATTAAACCATTTAATCGAATATTCATACGTCGTGTCATGCACGCGCGTCGATTTCTCTGACTCCTCAGGTGGCCGACATCAATATTTGATTTATTTGATCGTGCTTCGTTTTCTTCGGTATTCCTCTATTTCTAGTTCCTTTTACATTGTTAACATATAATTTTTTTACCATTCTTAATTCATTTATTCTTTCATTTTTTTTCCTTGTGTACAACAGGTCGTTTGAACCTAATTACTGTATCAATTTATTTTAACTATTAGATTGATTATTATGACATGTGATTGGTAGTTAATCTATCGTCATTTTATTGTGTGACAATCACACTGCTATCGCCGGGAATCAAACCCGGGACCTTCGGAATGTAAGTCAGAGCTCTTACCACTCGGCCACGAAGGTCGACGTGTGTCCAAACCAACTTTCCATGTGTCCAAACCATCTTTCATTATTTTGTTCATAACACCATCATTCGCACCGCATTGACTTCTTATATTTTCATTCAACACTCTATCATACACAGAGTATCCACGCATTAGTCTTAGAGATCCCATTTCTTCTGCATTTATTATCCTTCTTTTGCCAGTTCTATGCTTCACATTTATTAAACCATACAATCGAAATAAAATTAGATTTATTCCGATTCTATTTCTAGTTCCATTTACATCGTTAACATACTATTTTTTTACCATTCTTAATTCATTCATTCTTCCCATGTGTCCAAACCATCTTATTGATATTTTCATTATTTTGTTCATAACACCATCATTCGCACCGCATTCTCTTCTTATATATTCATTCGACACTCTATCATACACAGAGTATCTACACATTTGTCTTAGAGATCTCATTTCTTCTCCATTTATTATATTTTCATCCTTCTTTTGACAGTTCTATGCTTCACATTTATTAACCGCCCTACCTTTGGGTTATATTCCGAGAAACGTGCAAAAAAGCAAGTTTTTTTTTTAATTAAATTTAATTATAACTTTTTTTTATATTACGAAACGTCAAATACTCGGCCACACACTTCGCCTGCCCCTTGTTAAACTATCATATTTATGAAGACTTGTACTCGAGTGTTGTTGGCACACGCGCGTATCCCTAACAGTTTGTACATTATTTTAGGTACATTACTTTTTCTCAAGCACCTACGTGATACGGGATAGCGCAGAATGGTACAGTCACAGTGAACGTATCACGTACATTCAAATATGTAGGGTGGTTAAACCATATAATCGAAATAAAATGAGATTACGGCACGAGACACTTAGCAACTTCGCAGATTCCAATACTACATTCGGCCCTATAAATCTCCATGTTGGAAATATTGTTTATGGTGCTTACGGCTCGGTAAATACTTTCAAGACGGTATTGGACGCGCATTGTTTGTAGAGCCTTTGCATGGATAAAGATGGGACATTATAATGAATAACGGAATCGGTAATAAAATGTAGAAATGTCCCCAAGGCACAATGCGACACTCAACGCTGATGACATAACTCCGAATGTAGGAACAATGGATCATTAACATTTCTAACAACCGTTGCGTATAAGGAGAATAGGATTCACAGAACATACGTGATAAAACGACAAAACTCAGTAACAGACAAGGTATAGGTCATACAAATTACATAAATACTTCATAGAAAATTTGCAAGTCTTAAAGGCGGGCCACACTGTTTTAAACAAGCTCTCCACATCGGTCTCCACCAACGGTTTAAAACTGTGTAGACACTTGTTTTAAACCAAAATTCGTTTGACCCTTGTGGACGGACGCGCATGTAAACTGTTGTAAACGGTTAAAAACACGCATCCACATGTTTGGCTGTTTGATTCCACCAGTCAAGGTCAGTTGCGTAGAGGCGTCGCACGGTGTTTCAAATCTTAATATTAGGTCCTTACATATGAAATTGGCGTTTTGCCGTACTGGCAACTTTGATTTAAAATATCTTCTCTTTGGTTAGGAATTCCAAATTCAAATTTATACAGCTATTTACTCAAGTGTTTGTGTTTCGAAAATTATAATTCATTTGTTTTTTCCGCAATTGCTTTTTTTCTTTGCGTCACTCAGTTTACCAAATGGAAAACTTGAAATATCGCGTTATTTACGAGTACGAGTTCCACCGTGGCACCAGTGCTGCAGAAACGGCTAGAAGGATTAATGATGTGTATGGCGACGGTGCCGCAAAAGAAAACACAGTGCGTTTTTGGTTCCAACGTTTTCGTTCTGGAAATTTCGACCTGCAGAACAAGCCCCGTGGACGGCCGGAGACCAAAGTTGATAATGAAGAATTGAAGGCTATTGTGGAAGCGGATCCATCGCAAATCACGTCCGAGTTAGCTGCAGGCTGCGGTGTTAGTGATAAAACTGTTTTAATCCACTTGAAGCAAATTGGGAAGGTGAAAAAGCTTGAAAGGTGGGTACCTCACGAATTGAGTGAAGCAAATCAACAAACGCGCGTTGACTGCTGCGTTGCATTACTCAACCGGCACAATAATGAAGGGATTTTGAATCGAATCATTACCTGTGATGAAAAGTGGATCCTGTATGATAATCGGAAGCGCTCATCGCAATGGCTGAACCCTGCCGAACCAGCCAAACCATGCCCCAAGCGAAAATTGACTCCAAAAAAGTTACTTGTGAGCGTTTGGTGGACTAGTGCTGGTGTCGTTCACTACAGCTTTCTTAAATCTGGCCAGACGATTACGGCAGATGTCTATTGTCAGCAACTGCAAACCATGATGGAAAAGCTAGCTGCTAAACAACCGAGGCTGGTTAATCGCTCTAGGCCACTGCTGCTTCATGATAACGCCAGACCACACACTGCACACCAGACGGCTACCAAATTAGAAGAGCTTCAATTGGAATGTCTAAGACATCCACCGTACTCTCCGGACCTTGCCCCAACAGATTACTATTTTTTTCGAAATTTGGATAACTTCTTGCAAGGGAAAAAATTCAACTCCGATGGGGCAGTCCAAACCGACTTCAAAGATTTTATTGATTCCCGTCCGAATGGTTTTTTTAGTAAAGGGATCGATGAACTACCTATGAGATGGTAAAAGTGCATAGATAGCAATGGTACATACTTTGATTAAATAAATATATTACATTAAAAAAAATCAACTTTATGTTCCTCCCATACAAAACGCCAATTTCATATGTAAGGACCTAATATTACGAGCTACTTTTCATTATTCTGTAAAATTATTATTTTGAAATTGTTATTCTTATAAAATTTATATGTCTGTTGACTTCTACGATAGAAAGACATATATCTGTCTATCTCTCTGTCTTTACATAAAGTAGGTATTTGAATAGCGTATTTCGTAAGATTTTTTTTAAATATGAGACCGTAAAAGGCCCTTTGCAGCTCGACCTTGAGTATAAAGATAAAAATAGAAGTATTTTTTTAATCTTGAATATTAAATTCATATGTATGGTATATATCAATCGGTTAGCAGCAAAACAATAACCGGTTTTGTTGTTGCATGCAATTAGGTAGGTAATTTAGGGGTTGAAATTTCAACAAATCGACCTCAAATTTATTGTGTGAACTGGATGACTAATACTCTTCCCTAAACACTTATAATTAGCCATTTCCATGTCATTGGGTTTTTACCAAAAGTAAACTGAAACACTGTGCATCGGTGGAGTGCGGACGTATACGAAAATAGTGTCTACTGTGGATGCCACACCAACCGTGGGCTCCACAAAGGTGACCCCTGTGGAGAGCTTGTTTTAAACCAAGTGTGGACGCTACACCAACCGTGGGCTCCACAGCTCTCCACCAAGGTCACCCTCTTGGAGGGCTTGTTTCAAACAGTGTGGCACGGCCTCAAATCTAAAGTGATGGTTTTCGAGAAAGAAGAATGTATGACGATTTGTGATATAAGTGCGATGGGCGAGAAATTGGAGCAAGTTACTGAATTTACGTATCTGGGAAGCATGTTTACAAGAGACGGAAAAATGGAGAAAGACATAGAAATAAGGGTTGGTGCTGGGAATAAAATAAATGGCGCACTCAAAGTCATAACTGCAAATAGAAATATATTCACAGAAGCAAAGATGGCAGTACACAATGGAATTTTAGTGCCAACCCTCATGTATGGAAGTGAAGCTTGGAGCTGGCAAAAGAAGGATGAAAGCAGGATAAACGCCGTAGAAATGAGATCACTAAGAATAATGTGCGGGAAAACGTTGTATGATAGAATACCGAACTATGAAATAAGAAAGAAATGTAAGGCAGATGACTGCATCATGAATAAAATTAAAAAAGGATCCCTGAGATGGTTCGGACATATGGAACGAATGGATGAGAATAGAATGGTTTAAAAGTTGTACACAAGCAGCGTGAGTGGGAAAAGAAGCCGAGGACGACCGAGGAAAACATGGCATGACCAAATGAATCAATTACTAAAAGGCGGCCAAATTCGAAGTCGGAATAATCGACGTGCGTGCATGGTACGATGTATGAATGTAGAGGAATCCTGAGAGGTATGCCAGGACAGGCCATTGTGGCGATCCATCCTCTCTGCCTACCCTTCCGGGAAATGGCGTGATGGTTAGTTAGTTAGTTTCTTAATTTAAATACCTTGGTGTTCTTCTACCAACCCTTATGTATGGAAGCGAAGCATGGAACTGGCAAAAGTAAAAATAAAAAAAATCTATTAGACGAATATGATAGATTGTCGAATGAAAATATAAGAAGTGAGTGCGGTGCGAATGATGGTGTCATGAACAAAATAATGAAAGGATCATTAAAACGGTTTGGACATATGGAAAGAATGAATGAAGAAAGAATGGTAAAAAAATATATGTTAACGATGTAAATGGAACCAGAAATAGAGGAAGACCGAGGAAAACGTGGCACGATCAAATACATCAAATATTGAATGTCGGCCATGTGAGGAGTCAGAGAAATCGACGCGCGTGCATGACACGATGTATGAATGTTGAGGAATCAAGAGAAATATTTCAGGAAAGAAAAGTGTGGCATTCCATTCTTTCTGCCTACCCCTTCGAGGAGACGGCGTGATGGTTAGTTTGTTAGTTAGTTTGTTAGTTAAATACCTTGGCAGCATTATAACTAAAGCGCTTGACCCGGACATTGAAATAAAATGCAGAATTGAAGTTGCACGATCTGTATTTAATAAAATAAGAATTATTATCGAATTATTGTCGAATTTACAAGACATGCGTACGTCCTATAATGACGTATGGAATAGAAACGAGAGCTGACACCATCAGAACAAAAAGTCTCCTAAGAATCAAAGAAATGAAGACTCTCCGATCCGTTGCGGGAACGACACTTCGAGACAGAATAAGAAATCCTGAAATAAGAAAGATCTGCAATGTACTCGTAGAAGATGTCGTGTGATGGGGAAGACTGAGAAGACGCTACTGGAGACAGCATGTGGAAAGATCATGTTCTGAATGAGTGATCAATATAGCCTCAAATAAAGTATCAACAGGAAATCGACCGGCGTGAAGACCACCTAAAAGATGGGGAGACAGTTGGACATCTGTATCCCAGGAACAGGCTCCGAGAAAAAAACAGGACGCAGTCCTAAATAAAGCAGAAGAAGAAGAAGAGAACATTATTTTGCAACGATAATCTTAACTCGAAACTCCGACAAAGAATGATTAAATGTTATATATGGTCTGTTCTACTATATGGCTGCGAAACCTGGACTCTGAAAGTGAATGTAATGAACCGGTTGGAAGCGTTCGAGATGTGGATATACCGCAGAATGCTCCGTATACCGTGGACTGATAGGGTCAGTAATGCAGACGTACTGCAGAAAGCCAGAGCCAATAGAGAGCTGTTGTCCAGTGTGAAAATTAGAAAGGTCTCATATTTGGGTCATGTGCTAAGGGGAGAAAAATACCACCTCCTTCGACTGATATTAATGGGTAAAGTGGAGGGACATCGGGGAGTTGATAGAAGGCAGCTGTCCTGGCTGCGGAACATCAAAGAGTGGACAGGAATAACAAGAGTTCAGATCCTATTCCAAGTGGCGCAGGATAGAGATATGGCTTTGCTGCAGTGATCGCCAATTCTATGAGTTCTCATTTCTACTGCATTTATTATACTTTCATCCTGCTTTTGCCAGTTCCGCGGTTCATTTACGAGATCTCACCATTGTGCAATGCCTTGGACTTGGACTTGGATCTTCTGGCTTACAGAGGTTCAGCTCTAATGGCTATTCCTCTTACGTCTGTAGGAAACATTGTTGGAATATGATTTGGTAGTTGTTTTATGATGGGGCTAAATGTAGGGCCTGAAATGTCCTTCCGAAAGAGGTTTTAGCTTTTTTCCTACAATATTTTTATAAGTTAAGTGTACATAATTCCTTAATATACAATTTCATCAGTTTTTTTTAGAATTTCACTATTGACGAAAATTTCTCTGATTATCTAAAGACCACAATGTTGATAATAAAATATGAAGATGGTATACACACAAGACATCGTTCGGGACTTTCCGTAAAACTCCGTAAGCTCTCGGAGTATTTATTAATAAACTCTCGATTATATGTTGACCCCTTGAGGTGAACATTCACAGGGAGACGGGTTATACAGACACTTCGTCAAAAGCTCTTGGGATAACTCTACAATTTACTGAAGTAACTAACTAAATAACCATCACGCCGTCTCCATCAAAGGTAGGCAGATACAATAGACTGCCACACTTTTCTATATATAAAAGGTCATCCAATAAGGACGGGTCGATGTTGAAATGGAATAAAATAAGCTGTTTATAAGGTATCAAACAAAATTCTTTTTTTATTTGAAAGGTCTCTTCTTCTCTGGTTTCAATCCTGGGATTGGTTTGCAGCAATTTCCTCCATTATTCTCTTCCATTTTTCCCTGTCTTGTGCGGCTCTTTTGAGATCTGCATATGATGAGCAGCGTACGTCCACCAACAGGTCCTCCAGGTACTCTCGGCGTGGGCGTCCCCTAGGGTTTGTCCCCTCGATCATACCCTCCATTATGGCATGCAAGAGACCTTCTTGACGTATTACATGGCTGATCCATCTTGCACGCCTTTCGGACAAGGTCCTGAGCAGGTGCCTTCCTCCTTCGATTCCTTGAAGAACTTCTTCATTCGTGATGTGGTCTCTCCAGGAAATTCCAAAGAGTCTTCTATAGGACCACATCTCAAAAGCCCCTAGTCTCCGCTTATCCCTTTCGGATAGGCACCATGTCTCGCAGCCGTACATCAAGACACTCCATACATAGGTCTTGATGAGGAGTATTCTCAGTTTTAGGTCTATATTATTCGATTCTATTATTTTCGACCTTTTATTAAATGCAAGCCTAGCCTGATGTATACGGCTGTCGACCTCGCTCTTAGACCGACCGTCCCATGTTATTTTGCTCCTGAGGTAGACAAACTCCTTGGTGTTCTTTAGTGGAACTCCTGACATCACTACTCTCATCTGATGTTGCGTTCGGCCTACAGTCAGCAGCTTTGTTTTGTCATTATTTATCTTCATGTTGTATCTATCTTGAAGAATGTATTGCAAAGTATCTAAGGCCTCCTGCAGTTCTTCCTCACTTTCAGCAACCATAGCAATATCATCAGCAAACCTTATCATGTCTATCTTTTGCCCGTGTATCCTTACACCTTCTCTGTGACTCATTCTCTCTCTCAAGTCGTCAATCGTATTCTGTATGTAAACGTTAAAAAGAGCAGGTGACAGAGAGCATCCCTGTCTGAAAGGTCTATGCATGCCATTATCTACTCCCAACATAATAATGTTCGGCCAAGACGTTCCTTGGACCAAAACAATCAAATACCTTGGGGTTACCTTGGATTCTAAGCTGACATGGAGGCCACACATTACAAATAAAGTCAAAGCCGCGTCAAAAGCAATCTCAGCCCTCTACCCAATGTTAGCTAGAAACAGTAAACTAAGCATCGACAATAAACTCCTGATATACAAAACGATTATAAGGCCGATTTTCACTTATGCAGCCCCAATCTGGGGCTATGCAGTTTCGAGTCACATACAAAAACTCCAAATCCTGCAAAATAAGGCTATCCGTTTATCGCTTGGTGCGCCTTCAGGGACCAGGATTACACAACTGCACCTAGAATCGGGAATCCCGATGATAGATGAATTCATTCTGAAACTTGCCGAACGTTTTTACAAAGGACTCCCTTCACATCCCAACCCCACAATTAAAGACCTCTCAAATTACGACCCAAACACTTCCAGCCGCCACAAGCGCCCAAAATCGATTCTCCTTCAGAGGAACACTCCGGGCCACACAAATCATGCCCCCGAATAAACTAACAACCCACCAAATCACCTTCCAACAATGTTCCCATCAGACGTAAAAGGAATAGCCACATGAGCTGAACCTCTGTAAGCCAGAAGATCCAAGTCCAAGTCCATTATCTACAAAATATGACATCGTTCAAATGTTTAACGCAGCTTCGCACGGTGGCACGAATCCGAGAAGTCCAATTTTCAATGACTCTGCCGCATAGATCTGGCTGAATTTGAGCGATGGCCTGGGTTATATTGACTTTGAGGGCATCTGTTGATTGTGGTTTATTGGCAATAGACCTGTGACTTCAGAAAATCCCACAAGCAAAAGTCTTGTGTGTTTATATCTCACGATCTTTGTGGGCAATTTACGTCACCTCCGCGAGAGATAACCATATCCTCAAATCGTTTATGCAGAATGTCCATTGTGCCGTTCGCTATATGGCACGTAGCGCCGTTTTGCTGGAACCACATGTCGTCCTAGTCCATATCGTTCAATTCTGGCCAAAAGAAATTGGTTATCATCGATTTGTAACGCTCGTCGTGGACAGTGGTGGCCTCACCAACGTCGTTTTCGAAGAAGTACGGACCGATGCGGCCGCATTGCATTGCATTGCACAAAACAGAAACTTCTTGTGGATGCATTGCCACCTGGTGAACCTCGTTGGCGTATATACGACAATTTTGCTTATTAACATAGCCATTCATCCAAAAATGCGCATCGCTAAAGATGATTTTCGGCCAAAATTAGGGTTTCCTTCCAAATGCTCCGAAGCCCAGTCAGCAAACAAACAGCGATGTCTATGGTCATTAACTTTGAGCTCCTGAGTCAGTTGGATCTCATACGGGTGCAGGCCAAAGTCCCGACGCAAAATTCGCCAAGTTTAAGTCCACGAAAGGGCGAGTTCTTGTGCTCCAGAACCCGTCTCCCCCTTCGGCCGTCGGTTCTCCGACAGATATGGCCAGCCCATCGCCACTTCAGCCCGCCCATCCTCAGACCCACCTCAGTCACCTTAGTTTGTTGACGAATAAATTCGTTTCTAAATCTATCCCTCAAAGTTATTCCAAGCATGGCTCTTTCCATGGCGCGTTGGGCGACCTTGAATCTGTAGACTAGACCTTTTGTCAGTGTCCACGTATCGGCTCCGTACGTCATGACTGGTTGAAGACTTTAGTGTTGAGACATTGTGGTATTTTAGAGGTGAGAACATGACGTAATTTTCCAAAGGGTACCCACGATTAGATAATTCAACTGTATAAACATAACTATGTACTTTTAAAGCTCCAAAATATTTTAAAGTGGTCAAATATGATTTCGTGAGTTTTTAACCTCAAAACCACAATAATTTTTAAACGCCGGAAGACACTTAAATATTCCAAAAAACCAGACGAACGAAATATGACACATCCTGAAATAGTCATATCAAAAAGGGAATGGGGAAATCTTACCTTGACCACAAAAATGCACTTTTGGTTAAGATAGCTGATTCTTCAGAAATATGTTGTCATCTTTTAATAAATATTCTTCATCATCAGCGGCTGTCTCTCGTATCCGAGAAAGGCTGTCCTACGCTTATGTGGGTCTTCGTGTGACTTCTTCTCATTCATATTCTTCATGCTTGAGCGTCGTGTCTATCCTATAAACTATTCAAATTACATCAGTTTATTTCTTTTTCTTCTTCTTCAAGTGCCCTGTTGGGTCCCCCCAACGTTGGCGATCACCTCGGCGAACCTGGCCCTGTCCTGCGCCGCTCAGAACAGCTCCTCCACACTTCGAATGCCGGTCCACTTACTCACGTTTCGCAGCCAATACTCCAGGTGTTTATAAATAGGTGCCTTCGCTCAATATTCAAGATCTATTGGCCCCAAACAGTGTCAAATGGCGTTCTCTGGACCATGGCAGGCGAAAAGCCAACGGAACCCAGCCTGTATTGTTCAGGGCGCACTAGACTGGTCCCCTATGGAGGGAAATAGGAAGCGAGGCAGACGTAGAGCCACCTGGAGAAGAGCCCTGCAGGACGAGGTTAAAGTAGCAAGCCTCACTTAGGATGATGTTAGACATCAGGCATGCGATAGAGTCGGGTGGAGAAGGTTCCTTGAGGCCCTATGCACCACGGAGGTGTGACAGTGTCATTAGTATGAAATTGTGAGCTTATTGGGATTTCCAGTTAAGTAAGCATTTCTATAAATAATGTTGTCATTTGTGGCTTATTTTCTTGCATTGTGAGTCAAAATCTGGAGAATTGCAATACATTGTTCTCCAGTCGTGTCAGACATTTCTTCAGAGAAAAAACAGTAAAAAAACATCAACAAACCATTACACTGTTTCACTGGAGGGGTAAGCAGAGAGAGTGGACCGCCACACCACTCGATCCCGACACACCTCTCTAGATTCCTCCACATTTATTCAACGAGACATACACGCACGTCGATTCTTCAAACTACTAACATAGCCAACCTTTAAAATTTGATTAATTTGATCATGCCATGTTATCCTCGGTCTGCCTCGACTCCGTACCCCATTCACATCATTAACGTATACTTTCTTAACAATTCTTCCTTCATCCATGCGTTCCACATGTCCAAACCAACACTGTTATCATTTCATAGTTTTGTTCATAATACCTTATTCCGCTCTACATCCCTTTCTTATATCAGCATTTGAGATTCTGTCGTACATCGTTTTACTACACATACGTCTTAGGGACCTCATATCTACCGCATTTATTTTGCTCTCATCCTTGTACTGCCAGTTCCATGCTTCACTTCTATACATTAGGGTTGATAATAAAATTTCCTTATGATATATATTTTTTATTTCCAATAACAACTGACTGAATTGACTTCTCAAATGACCAACCTTTAAAATTTAATTAATTTGGTCATGCTTGTTTTCCTCGGTCTACCTCGACTCAGTACTCCATTTACATTGTTTAAGTATACTTTTTAACCATTATTTCTCCACCCATATGCTCCATATGTCCGAACCAACGCAGCGATCCTTTCATAGTTTTGTTCATAATACCTAATAATCACGCCGTCTCCCCGAAAGGGTAGGCAGAAAGAATGGACTGTCACACTTTTACTGATGCGGCACTCCATCCTTCTCTTTTCGCTCCGCGGGAGACGCGGTGTGATGGGTTGCGAACCTCATCGCCACCAATAGGCATCTCCCGCGCACACTTCGATCGTCCAACACCCACATAATAAATCTAAAACAAATAATATAAAATACAATGATATAAAATAAAATAACAAAATAAAAATAATATAACACAAAATGTTCTTTTTAGATGGTGCACTTATTGTCTATTTAATTTATGTTCCACGAATCCACCGTTTTTTTTAATTTAGCACATAATGTAATAACACATAATGTTTTTTTTTTCGATGTTGCACATGTTGACATGGACGATCCGGACTTTTGTGTTTATTTAATTTATGTTACGCGTATCCACCGTTTTTTAAATAAGCTGTAATTAGGCACTTAACCAGCAGAACTTAAAAATAATATTGAAGAAATTATTCAAATTGTCATTGGAACAAACGAAAAATTTATTTTTACACCTGTCAAAATTCTTTATAAAAACAATAAAACTAATATAATTTTAACAGCAAAACAGTACAAACGTATAACGTGTCACAATTAACTATTATAAAGTGCGGCAACAGTTGAATTGACCAAAACAATTCACTTATACACGAAATAACTCCAAATTTACAGGAGCACCGCACCACATGAACCAAACCAAATTTTCAAAATCAGAAAAAATAAATAAAACTAAAATAAAATAAATAAAACTAATTAACTAACTAACTAACTAACTAACCATCACGCCGTCTCCCCGAAAGGGTAGGCAGAAAGAATGGACTGTCACACTTTAACCGATGCGGCACTCCATCCTTCTCTTTTCGCCCCGCGGGAGACGCGGTGTGATGGGTTGCGAACCTCATCGCCACCAATAGGCATCTCCCGCGCACACATCGATCTTCCAACACCCACATAATAAATCTAAAACAAATAATATAAAATAAAAATAATTTAATACAAATTGTTCTTTTTAGATGGTGCACATATTGTTTATTTAATTTATGTTTCACGAATCCACCGTTTTTTTAATTTAGCACATAATGTAATAACACATAATGTTTTTTTTCGATGTTGCACATGTTGACATGGACGATCCGGACTTTTGTGTTTATTTAATTTATGTTACACGTATCCACCGTTTTTTAAATTAGCTGTAATTCGGCACTTAACCAGCAGAACTTAAAAATAATATTGAAGAAATTATTCAAATTGTCATTGGAACAAATGAAAAATTTATTTTGACACCTGTCAAAATTCTTTATAAAAACGATAAAACTAATATAATTTTAACAGCAAAACAGTACAAACGTATTACGTGTCACAATTAACTATTATAAAGTGCGGCAACAGTTGAATTGACCAAAACAATTCACTTATACACGAAATAACTCCAAATTTACAGGAGCACCGCACCACATAAAACTAAATTTTCAAAATCAGAAAAACTCTAAAATAAATAAAACTAATTAAATAACTCTAATCAAATGAATGAATCCTAAGAACCAGCTTGATGTTACACTTTGCTTCAAACCAATCCCTTGAATTGAAAATAGCAAAGAAGACGATGAAATCATGTATAAAAAATAGATTGTTTACAGGAAATTTTACTAAGTTAATTAACTAGAATCACCTCATATATGATGTCCTCATAATATTTAAAAATAACAATGTGCGATGCCCACGAATATAGCCACAGTTTAAGATGTTGCGTCACTCGACATCCTTTCGTGGTTTTACGACTGGACATAACCGCAAAATGCATTCTCCAGAAATGAATCATCGATGCATCTCCAAACCGTGGTTTGGGCACCCAGGGGCGAGACGCGCAGTCTGTTATTATGCCTGACTCAATAATTTAATACCCAAAAAAAAAATTCTGTAAAACATAGGTTCACAAACATTTTTGTCCCTTAGACGATTTTTTCTGTTTTATGTAGACAGGAAGCGAAATTGTTTAAAAGATTGGAAGAATGGAGAAAGTTATCGGAAGAAGGGTTGGAGCTGGAAACAAAATATTAGGTCCTTACATATGAAATTGGTGTTTGCCGTACTGGCAACTTTGATCTCAAATATCTTCTCTTTGGTTAGGAATTCCAAATTCAAATTTATACAGCTATTTACTCAAGTATTTGTGTTTCGAAAATTATAATTCATTTGTTTTTTCCTCAATTGTTTTTTTTTTTGCGTCACTCAGTTTACAAAATGGAAAACTTGAAATATCGCGTTATTTACGAGTACGAGTTCCACCGTGGCACCAGTGCTGCAGAAACGGCTCGAAGGATTAATGATGTGTATGGCGACGGTGCCGCAAAAGAAAACACAGTGCGTTTTTGGTTCCAACGTTTTCGTTCTGGAAATTTCGACCTGCAGAACAAGCCCTGTGGACGGCCGGAGACCAAAGTTGATAATGAAGAATTGAAGGCTATTGTGGAAGCGGATCCATCGCAAACCACGTCCGAGTTAGCTGCAGGCTGCGGTGTTAGTGATAAAACTGTTTTAATCTACTTGAAGCAAATCGGGAAGGTGAAAAAGCTTGAAAGGTGGGTACCTCACGAATTGAGTGAAGCAAATCAACAAACGCGCGTTGAATTGCTGCGTTGCATTACTCAACCGGCACAATAATGAAGGGATTTTGAATCGAATCATTACCTGTGATGAAAAGTGGATCCTGTATGATAATCGAAAGCGCTCATCGCAATGGCTGAACCTTGCCGAACCAGCCAAACCATGCCCCAAGCGAAATATACTCCAAAAAAATTACTTGTGAGCGTTTGGTGGACTAGTGCTGGTGTCGTTCACTACAGCTTTCTTAAATCTGGCCAGACGATTATGGCAGATTTCTATTGTCAGCAACTGCAAACCATGATGGAAAACCTAGCTGCTAAACAACCGAGGCTGGTTAATCGCTCTAGGCCACTGCTGCTTCATGATAACGCAAGACCACACACTGCACAACAGACGGCTACCAAATTAGAAGAGCTTCAATTGGAATGTCTAAGACATCCACCGTACTCTCCGGGCCTTGCCCCAACAGATTACTATTTTTTTCGAAATTTGGATAATTTCTTGGAAGGGAAAAAATTCATCTCCGATGGGGCAGTCCAAACCGACTTCAAAGATTTTATTGATTCCCGTCCGAATACTACTACATAATATATTATATTTAAAAAAATCAACTTTATGTTCCTCCCATACAAAACGCCAATTTCATATGTAAGGACCTAATAAATGGTACACTCAAAGTCATTTCCGCAAATATCGTAATTAACTAGGCATGGAACTGGCAAAAGAATTATGAAAGTAGAATAAATGCATTAGAAATGAGATCTCTTAGACGAATGTGTGGATACTCTGTGTATGACAGAGTGTCGAATGAAAATATAAGAAGTGAATGCGGTTCGAATTATGGTGTTATGAACAAAATAATGAAAGGATCATTAAGATGGTTTGGACATATGGAAAGAATGAATGAAGAAATAATGGTAAGAAAATTATATATTAAAGATGTAAATGGACCCAGAAATAGAGGAAGACCGAGGAAAACGTAGAACGATCAAATAAATCAAATATTGAAAGACGACCATGTGAGGAGTCAGAGAAATAGACGCGCGTGCATGACACGATGTATGAATGTTGAGGAAGCAAGAGATATATGTCAGGAAAGAAATGTGGCAGTCCATTCTTTCTGCCTACCCCTTCGGGGAGACTGCATTGTTAGTTGGTTAGTTAGTTAACTAGGCAAGGACTCGAATGTCAACAAAAAATATTACGAGAAAATTTTGAATACAAGAAAGCGAGAGAGGAATACTTCTATCTTGTCTTCCTTATGTCGAACTACTCGTATCTCTCATGCGTTCGTGGTATTATATTTGATCAAAGGAAATGTGCGAATATTAGCCAAAAAATTATCGATAAAAATGCGGTTTTTTTTGGAAACGTTACCTACTTAAGAAATAGGGGCGCTTTTTTTTTTTAATTGAATAAGTCATCTTTATATTTTTTTTCTCTTCCTGTAAGCGGTGTATTTTCTTCAACGTAGTCTCATTTGAAAGCTAGAAAGTCTACCTAGCAAAGAAATCAAGAAGAAAAAGAAGAAGAAGAACGACGACCTTCGTGGCAGAGTGGTAAAAGCTCCGACTTCCATACCGAATGTCCCGGGTTCGATTCCCGGCGATGGCAGTGTGATTGTCACACTGTCTTTGATCTGGTGTAGAATTCACGTGACAATAAAAATGGCGATAGATTGGCTACCTATCACATGTCACGAGAATCAATATAATAGCTAAAAAATAAATTGTATACAGTAATTGGGTTCAAACGACCGAAAAAAGAAGAATTCTGTAATGTTTCGATATATTTCTTCTTCTTCTTCAAGTGCCCTGTCGGGTCCCCCCAACGTTGGCGATCACCTCGGCGAACCTGTCCCTGTCCTGCGCCGCTCGGAACAGCTCCTCCACACTTCGGATGCCGGTCCACTCCCTCACGTTTCGCAGCCAGGACATTTGTCTCCTTCCGGGCCCTCAGCGTCCCTCAATTTTTCCCTCCAATATCAGTTGGAGAAGGTGGTACTTTTCCTAACAAACTAACTAACCATCACGCCGTCTCCCCGAAAGGGTAGGCAGAAAGAATGGACTGTCACACTTTTACTGATGCTGCACTCCATCCTTCTCTTTTCGCCCCGCGGGAGACGCGGTGTGATGGGTTGCGAACCTCATCGCCACTGGTACTTTTCCCCACGCAGTATATGACCCAGATGTGAGATCTTTCGAACCTTGATAGTTGATAACAGTTCTCTGTCAACTCTAGCTCGCCTCAGGACTTCGGTATTGGTAACCATGTCTGTCCAAGGAACTCTGAGCATTCGGCGATGGAGCCACATTTCAAATGCTTCCAGTATATATAAATAAATTAATTAAATGAATTTGTTTTTTCATGGGAAGAGCAAATGACAGTTTGTAATATAAGTGTGAACGAAGAGAACTTGGAACAGGTGAGGGAATTTGTGTATTTAGGTAGCATGTTCACAGCAGATGCCCGAACGGATAGTGACGTCGAAAGAAGGGTTGGTGCGGGTAACAAAGTGAATGGAGCTTTAAAAATAGTTATTGGAAACAAGAATTGATCAATGAAAGCGAAAACGGCCGTTCACAATGGAGTTCTGGTCCCAACCCTAATGTATGGAAGCGAAGCATGGAACTGCCAGAAGAAGGATGAGAGTAGAATAAATGCGGTAGAGATGAGGTCTCTAAGACGTATGTGTGGTAGAACGATATACGACAGAATCTCAAATGCTGATATAAGAAAGGAATGTAGAGCGGAAGAAGGTATTATGAATAAAATTATAAAAGGATCGCTGCGTTGGTTCAGACATATGGAACGCATGGATGGAGAAAGAATGGTTAAGAAAGTATACGTTAATGATGTAAATGGGGTACGAAGTCGAGGCAGACCGAGGAAAACATGGCATGACCAAATTAATCAAATTTTAAAACTTGGTCATGTTAGAAGTCGGAGGAATCGACGTGCGTGTATGACTCGTTGTATGAATGTGGAGGAATCTAGAGAGGTTTGCCAGGATAGAGTAGTGTGGCGGTCCATTCTCTCTGCCTACCCCGGCGGGGAAACGGTGTGATGGTTTGTTGTTGTTGTTGTTGTTGTTGTTGTTGTTTTTTCATAAGTCATTTTCTCATATATTCTCTTCAACTCTTCAACGTTTGCCGATGGGTTTCACAGACCCCATTGGGAACCATTGGTTTAAGCCCAGCCTATTATTCTGCTTTCATAACCTCAAATTTGCGATGTTTCTACGAAGGCGAAACCAGTTTACGCAGGTATACATTTTATTAAGAAATTTCAAAATTATATTTTATGTTAACACGTGGTTCAACTAACTAACTTACAGACGAGCCGACTAACGTCACGCCGTTTCTCCGAAGGGGTAGGGAGAAATGATGAACTGCCATTCTGCTCTATCCTACTCGTATAGTCCTTTCACAACAGGGAGATCGTTTGCAATAGTATGGATGACAGTGCGTTTACCAAAAATCTAGACGCTATTTTTATTTTATTTTTTATGATTGTTTTTTTTTTATTCTGTAAGACCCACGCTGGAAGATGGGACTTACAGAATAAAAAGAAACCTTAAACTTGAAGTACTGATAAACCAGGAAACAGTAGTGAGATTCTGTAAGTCTCAACGCCTACGGTGGGCTGGCCATGTGGAAAGAATGTCAGAGGGTAGAACAACACAAATTATATCCAGATGGGCGCCCCGCGAAAAGAGACCAAGAAGCAGACCGAGGAAAAGATGGGCGGATTGCGTGGAAGAAGATTGGAAGAAAATGGAAGGAGCTGGGGAATGGAGAGAGATGGCCAGAGACAGAAGTCAGTGGAGGACCGTTGTGGAGAAGGCCAAGTCCCACACCGGGATGTAGCGCCGAGAAATGAATGATGATGATGAATGAATGAATGAATGAATGAATGAATGAATGAAGGAAAACCAAAAAAGGTTTCAATCATATATTCAAACATTGAAATAAATAATCATTTCGTTTTCAGTATTTTTTTATTACCAAAAATGCTATCGCCTTAATTGTAATGATTATTAAAAACAAAGTTCATTAAAATTATAACTGATTTTTCCTTGGAAAAGCGACTAAGGGTGAGACTTACATTCAAAACGAAATTTTTGTTTCCCTCATTGGTTTCAATTACAATATTTGATCCTTGCAGGTGTTTATCTTCAGGATATTATGGCTAGTTATTTTAAAATTTCTTTCTATGTTATGTATTTAAACTGACCCGAAAGTGGCTTTCCTTTTCCTAATTTCGACATGGTAAAATTGCGATTTATCAATAATAAACATTATATTTTAAAAACACTCCTGCAAAACGAGTCTTTTTCGAATAATCGAGTATATGAGCAGCAAAACGCGTACGTTCCGCCACGCGTCTCCGAACATACTGACGTTTGGCGTACCTAACCGGACGCAACCAATCAGATTCCAAGAAAGACCACCATACTAACACATAAGCAATAGGTCTTCGGTTTGTGAATCAACTATACTTCTCAAGCTTCCTCTATATTCATACATCAAAACATGCACGCTCGTGGTTTATATTAAAACTTTAAAATGTATTAAGTATCATATTTGAATAAATATAATTACAGTTAATACAGACATGTTTCGGTTATTACATAACCTTTATCAATGTACACAATTTGAGTAATAAAATAAAACAAAACAGTGTGGTCACCTATATACTAAAAGGGGATGGATGAGGTATAATTAGGATTGAGGAGAGGGGGATGTAACGGGAACGTTTCGAATGTGGTAATTGAATTTAAATTTCAATTATATTGAAACAGAAACATGTATGTGTAAAGTGAAATAAAGAGTTGTATTACTAAGTATATTACTAAGTATAATTATATTTATTCAAATATAATATGAATCCACAACACAACACGATTGTTACACCGAATGTCCCGGTTCGATTCCCGGCGATGGCAGTGTGATTGTCACACTGTTTTTGTTCTGGTGTAGAATTATCGTAAGTAATTATGGATTTCCACAGAGTTAACGCCTTAAGATTATCAAAAACATAATGTATATATATAGAAAACGTAGGTTTCTTATCAATATTGCTCAACGTTAATAGCCACATTCAGTCAAGTCGGAAAAATCAACGAGCATGCATGTTACGATGTATGACTGTAGAAGAATCTAAAGAGGTACATCAGGACAGAGTAGTATGGCAGTCCATCCTCTTTGCCTAACCATTCGAAGAAATGGCGTGATGGTTAGTTAATTAGTTCTCTCCGACCTAAGGAAGCTGATAGTGAGATATCTTTTCTCCCTTCTGGAATAAAAGGCATTTCATGGTCAAACCACAACGCATTCATGATATTTATGATATTCTTTGGCCTCGCATTCCTTCCTTATACCACACATTTAAAAAAAAAAATTCCAGTGGTGTAGGCAATACAAAGGAGATCTTCTTCTTCTTCTTCTTCCTTGTTGTAGACGTATGTGGTCTGTTCTCCAGAGTGTTGCTTCTCCTGTGAGGTAGACTCCCAGCTGTCCTTCCATCTTTTAGGAGGTCTTCCGCGAGGACGAGTCACATGGGGTTGATTATGCAATGCAATATAGGGGAGTCTGGAGTTGGTGCTGGGAATAAAATAAATGGCGCACTTGAGTGCACTTTGAAGTCATTACTGCAAATAGAAATATATCCACAGCAGCATAGATGGCAGTACACAATGGAATTCTAGTGCCAACCCTTATATATGGAGTGAAGCTTAGAGCTGGTAAAAGAAGGATGAAAGCAGGATAAACGCCATAGAAATTAGATCACTAAGATGTTGTTGAAGAAAAACGTTGTATGATAGAAAACCGAACGATGAAATAAGAAAGAAATATAAGGCAGATGACTGCATCATGGATAAAATTAAAAAAGGATCCCTGAGATGGTTTGGACATAAGTAACGAATGGATGAGAGAAGAAGGGTTTGAAAAGTTGTACACAAGCAGCGTGAGTGGAAAATTAAGCCGAGGACGACCGACGATAACATGGCATGACTAAATTTATAAATTACTTAAAGGCGGCCACATTCGAAGTCGGAATAATCGACGTGCGTGCATGGTACTATGTATGAATGTAAAGGAATCCCGAGAGGTATGCCAGGGCAGAGCATTGTGGCGATCCATCCTCTCTGCCTACCCCTCCAAGTAAATGGCGTGATAGTTAGTTTACCACTAACTAACTTACCATTCGTCGTCTCCCCGGAGGGGTAGGCAGAAAGAATGGAACGCCACACTGTTATTTCCTGACATACTTCTCTCGCTTCCTCTACATTCATACATCTTGTCATGCACGCACGTCGATTTCTCCGACTCCTCACGTAACCGACATTCAATATTTGATTGATTTGATCGTGTCACGCTTTCCTCGGCCTTCCTCTATTTCTAGCTCCGTTCACGCCGTTTACATATACTTTCTTTACCATTCTGTCTTCACTCATTCTTTCCATGTGTCCAAACCATCTTAATGCCCCTTTCCTTATTTTGTTCATAACACTTTCATTCGCACCACATTCACTTATTATACTTGCATTTGTCACTCTATCATATACAGATTTGTCACACATTCGTCTTAGAGATCTCATTTCTACTGCATTTATTCTACTTTCATCCTTCTTTTGCCAATTCCGTGCTTCACTTCCATACATAAGGGTCGGCACAAGAACACCATTGTGCACGGCAGTCTTGTTAAGAATAAGAATTTATGCCTTCCCCTCCAGTGAGACGGCGTGTTAGATCTTTTTATTTCTATTTTTTTTCCTGTCTCTGCATGATTATAAATAGACAATATTTATAAAATTGTCTATGTACGCATATAAGCGTGTATGTAGAATTATTGAATGCGTATTGTGGAGTCATACAAGTGGCATAATGACATCATATTGTAGTTGCCAGTCCTATTATGCGTTCTGTCAGCGCGTGACAGAATATGATTGACATTATGTATTGGATAAAAATCACGCCGTTTTACCGAAAGGTTAAGCAGAGAAAATGAACCTATCAAATAAGTTTACTTTTCTTAAATGTATTTCAAACACACTTTTAGTTTAATGCTTTGATTTCTTGCTTCAATGGTGTACGAGTATTATATATTTTTTCTGTTTATTGTTTCTTGAACAATTATGTAAAACTCCCTATTAAATAATTAATACGAATAAAAACGTAAGTTTTCTAGAAGTTTTCGTGAACGGAGCTAGAAATAGAGGAAGGCCGAGGAAAACTTGGTATAATCAAATATTGAATATCGGTCACCTGAGGAGTCGGAGAAATCGACGTGCGTACATGACACGATGTATGAATGAAGAGGAAGCGAGAGATGTACAATGTCAGGGCAGAACAGTGTGACGGCCTATTCTTTCTGCCTAGAGACGGCGTGATAGTTAGTTAGTTAGTTAGTTGCATTATTTTGAGTATTTTCCATTCTCTTTCTCTCTTTCTCTCTTTCTCTCTTTCCTTCTTTCTCTCTTTCTCTCTTTTTCCCCTTTTCTCTTTCTCTCTTTCTCTCTTTTTCTCTTTCTCTCTTTCTCTCTTTCTCTCTTTCTCTCTTTCTCTCTTTCTCTCTTTCTCTCTTTCTCTCTTTCTCTCTTTCTCTCTTTCTCTCTTTCTCTCTTTATCTCTCTCTTTCTCTCATAACTAAACAGAAATAACACGTAAGGAAAAATGTATTAATTATTTAAAAAGTGCGACTTGTATAACTAATATTAGAATTATTGTACAAACATATTTAGCACATGTTCTTTCTTCTTATTAAAAAGTTTTTACAAATAATATTACGCAACATATTCGAAATTACCCCACTAAAATTGGGACATTTCGTTGGTACTATTTTACACGGTTCGCGACTAACTTCATTCATGTCTCGTTTCATGGCATGCTTTCGCAATCCTTTAGTTGGCACGCGTGTGAAATGACGGCCGTTATTTATCATTGATGGCTAACTCCACCATGTCGCACTTCTGTAACAAAATTCTGCACAGCTCTCAATTTTACCCTCTATAAACCGCGCCAAACGAGGTATAAATAGAAAATGGTCAAAAATTCACGCGCGTTTTTACGCTCTGCATTGTAACTGAGAATTCGTTGGCGTTCAATTGATTAATAGAACGATTTCAAATGAAATATTTTCACGCCACAGAAACTGTTCATCAAAAGATATTTCGGAAATCAAAACACGATATCTTTGAAAGTACTCTCAGACATTTCATAAACTGAATTGTCTCAACATGGAAAGGAAGAATTGGTTAACTTTTCAATAACAACAGGTTTCATAACTTCTTCATTATCAATTCTGGACAAAGGTTGTATGGTGCACATGCAAAGCGTGTTTTTTTAGAGGTTTGGTTTTAAAACTGACAATGTTTTTTCTACAGACTGTCAATTTGACAGTTGACAGTTGATTTGCAGTCAGTACGTTTTGCCATTTTATCCAATTGCTCGATAAAGTTGCCAAAAATTGGACTTCACGATTGTGCTTCATTCAAGCTAGCCGTGGCCCTCATATGCCCGACATCATATTTAAACAATAATGGCGTAAAATTATCTACTAAATAAAGCTAATATCATAGACATTAAAATTATTTTAATGTGCTTTTTTTTTCATTTTGAATTTGTAAACCTCTAAAAAAACGCCTTTTATGTAACAATGTGTATAAGGACCTGTCAATGTCTCTCCGAATGGGTAGGCAGAAAGAATGGACTGCCACACTTTTTTTTCCTGACATACTTCTCTCGCTTCCTCAATATTCTTACATCATGTCATGCACGCACGTCGATTTCTCCGACTCCTCACGTGGCCGACATTCAATATTTGATTTATTTGATTTTGCCTATTTTTCCTAGGTCTTCCCCTGTTTCTAATTCCATTTACATCATTAACATTTTTTATTTTTATTTTTTTACTATCATTTTTTTTTAATGTATACAACTGGTTGTTTGGACCCAATTACTGCATACAATTTATTTTTTTAGCAATTATATTGATTCTCGTGACATGTGATAGGTAGCCAATCTATCGCCATTTTATTGTCACATGAATTCTACACCAGACCAAAGACAGTGTGACAATCACACTGCCATCGCCGGGAATCGAACCCGTGACCTTCGGTATGGAAGTCACAGCTCTTACGACTCTGCCACGAAGGTCGTCTTTTACCTTTTTACCATTCTTTCCATATGTCCAAACCATCTATGTGATCCTTTCATTATTTGGTTCCTAACAATCTCATTCGCACCGCATTCACTTCTTGTATTTTCATTCGACACTCTATTATACACAGTTTTTCCACACATTCATCTAAGAGATCTCTTTTCTTCTGCATTTATTCTACTTTCATCCTTCTTTTACCAGTTCCATGAGTCGCTTCGATACAGTAGGGGCGGTACAAGAATATTATTGTGCACTGCCATTCTAGCTTTTTTGGATAGGTTTTTGTTTGCGATGACAACTTTAAGTGCACCATTCACTTTGTTGCCTGCCCCAACCCTTCTTTCAATATCCCTCTCCACTTGTTAATATACTACCTAAATACACGAACTCATCTTCTTTTTCACCATTCATGCTAATGTTGCAGACTGTCATGATTTCTTACTTTTCAAAAATCATTACCTTGGACTTATTAACATTCATCATCAGATCATTTTGCATGCATACCTCACACATACGATTCACCTGGACTTGTAGTTCATGCTCGTTGTCTGCAAGTAGGACAGCGTCATACGCATACAAGGCTCATTTTGGCACCTACATCCAACCCTTTCAGCTCTTTCATGCACTTGTCCATCTTTTTAAATTATCTCTCTCTCTCCCCTTCTCTCTCTTCCTTCCCCTCTCTCTCTCTTTCTCTCTCTTCCTTTCTTTCTCTCTTTCTCTCTTTCTCTCTTTCTCTCTTTCTCTCTTTCTCTCTTTCTCTCTTTTTCTCTTTCTCTCTTTCTCTCTTTCTCTCTTCCTCTGTGTGCACACAAGAAGTTAAACTGCTTTGGCGTAACAAAACAGAAGTAACACTCAAGGAAAAATGTATTAATTATTTAAAAAGTGCGACTTGTATAACTAATATTAGAATTATTGTACTAATATATATGGTACAGGTTCTTTATTCTTATTAAAAAGTTTTTACAAATAATATTACGCAACATATTCGGAATTATAGGCCAAAAATAAATAAAAACTTAAAGCGTTAATCATTACTTTATCAAAACTGTAAAATAAAGATTAATTAATTCATGACTTTTAAGACAGGGGATATTTACGGTCTGAAGTTAGCAACAGATGTCTGTAATAACCATCTTTCATTAACATTAATTTAGTTTCTAGTGTGTTTTCTAGTTGTGGTTTAATTTGAACAATCGAAGCCACGTGTGTCATAGAACACACGCCTAAAGGTGAGTCAACGGAGCAATGACAGCATCGCATACTTCCTTGTATAAAAATTATTATAAGTTACCATAAACAGGCGTAATTATAATCGTACTTACGTAATACGTACGCAAAATTTAGATATGTCAACACTGGGCGGGAAATATTGACTCTTTTAATTCAAGGTGAAATGCCATCGACTGTATGTCAGTTACTGTTGAGTCTAAATGGCTAAAACTGCCTTGATAAAGCTCACCAAGATATGGCAAGACAATCTCTCCAACAAGACTAAGATGAAACTGGTTCAAACACTTGTTTTCTCATTATGAATATTTAAAAAAATGTATACAAAATTAATTTTTTATATACGTATTAAGTGGGGAGAACCCTTAGAACCCTTAGAAGAACCTTTGGAGAACCCTTAGAGATAGGATACCCAATAAAGGAATTCGCAAATCCTGCAAAATTGAAGACATAGTGAGATGGAGTAGGCAGAGAAGACGATTCTGGAGGGACCACATCGAGAGAATGCATCCAGCAAGAATTCCTAATATCGTGATGCACGAGACTCCAGAGGGCCACCAGGACGATGGAGAGAAGGCTGGTCGTCTTCATCACAGGTAGAAAGTTGATATCCTGCATAAACAGATCGCAAGATCTACAATCAGAAGAAGAAGTACTAAGTGGGCTTTCGGCAGCTTGCTGCCATCTTCTGGTAAAAAAAAACACGATAACCAGAAGATGCTATCAAGCTGCCGAAACCGGTCGACGTTAAACACAAGTGGCAGCCCACTAAATATGTATATAATAATGAAGACATTTTGTATCAATGCTTTTTTATATTTTTCATTATTTGAAATGAACTTCTAACAGAGTAAAAAAAAATCTGAAATAAGAAAGATCTGCAATGTAGAAGATGTCGTGCGATGGGGAAGTCTAAGAAGACGCTACTGGAGAGATCACGTGGAAAGAGCATGTTCTGAAAGAGTGATAAATATAGCCCCAAATAAAGTACCAACAGGAAATCGACCTGCAGGAAGACCACCTAAAAGATGGCGAGACAGTTGGACATCTAGATCCCAGGAACAGGCTCCGAGAAATAACAGGACACAGTCCTAAATAAAGCAGAAGAAGAAGAAGAATAAGAACTTCTACCAAGAAATTTCAATAAAAAGATCAAAGTTTTCCTTGTTTTCTCTATATTCCTTTATGGTTGCGAATCTTGGACTATGCGAAGATCAAAGAGGTACAAAATTGATGCTTTCGAGATGTGGTACTGGCGACGAATGCTGCGTATACCCTGGACGCAAGAATAACAAACCAGTCAATCATTGACCAACTGGGTATCAAGGCAAAACTCTCGCGGATGTGTTCTTAAAGAGTGTTAAAATATTTTGGACGCATAGCCCGAAGATATCAGGACTTGAAAAGCTTCTCGTCATGGTCAAAGTGGCGGGAAGGCGACCACTGGTCTCTCATTAGCTGCAGCCTGGAGACTGAAGGTTTAGGAGCGCATGCGCAGCTCTCCATCATCAAGGGAGAGGAATTTGATTTAGTTTCAACCTTGTGCGGCATATTGCAATTTACTTCAGATATCTAATGGATGAAGCCCAGCTCCAAAAAGCGTCGACGTCCATGTATCTAGGGGTGTTGTTCGATGCTCACTTGTCGTTTAGTCTTAACTTAACTTCACTATGTAATAACTCCCTCAAAATGCTTGGTTTTGTCATTAGAAACGCCAAGATCTTTCGTAATATTCAGGTGCTGAAGCTGCTGTATAACTCTCTGGTGAGAAGTCGGTTGGAATTTAGTTCCATTATCTGGGCGCTGTTCATACGGTTCCAACCTCATGTTTCGATATTCCCTGATGGTGGAGAGGGTGCAGAAAAAATTTCTGCGATACCTCTATCTTAGGGAGTATGGATATTACCCGTGGCTCTTTCCAACTGATTTCTTGCTAGGGATGCTAGGCTACCAGTCACTCGAGAGAAGACGAAACATTCACTTGGGTGTTCATTTCTTTCGACTGATAGGCGGTTGTATACACAACTTAGAAATACTGAGTGATGTAGGTCTGTTGGTCCCTGATTCGTGCCATAGATTGTTTTATCTCCCACGATGCAGAACCAACCTGCCAATGGTTATGCCGGTAGGTAAAGCAATATCTTTGCTTAATCGTATCACCTCGGAGTTTGACATATTTTGTGATAGTTTGGCTCATCTGAGGGAAGTACTATCTTTATTATAATTGTATGGTATATTTATTTTATTAATTTGTCATGCATCTTATGTTTCTCGCTCTTTTTATTAATCTATTATGTATTACTTATTATTGTGTATCTCTAACTTGTATCTTTAGTGTATTGGGGAAAAAATTCTGTAATGCTTTAGATATATATTATTTAAAATAAAAAATGTAAATGAAATCTATGATATAGGTAAGTCGAGATTTGTGCAATAATTTCCTACAATGGCAATACAGCAACTCTCACATGTCAGTTCTTAAATGTTTCTTAATAATTTTTAATATATAACTTTATATTTAATAAAATATATACATTATTTCTTAAAAGGGGCATAAAACATATTCTAGTACTATATAAACTGGTTTATACATGTTTTTTTTTAAATATTCATTAGATGTATCCTCGTTTAGAATTAATTAAATAAATATAAAGCCTGCAATATATCGGGTTTTTCATTAAGTGATTTTACCACATTTTTTTAAATTTTAAGTAGTACCTAGTCTGGTTAATTAAGCCGATTTTCATGTCTTTTTTTTAGGGCGTTTTTTTGTAGGAAAATAAAAATGAATCGTTTTGGAAATTTAGGATGTTTTTATTTACATATTATATATACAAAAAAAATTTTTTTTTGAAAATTTTAATAGTTTATTATTATTATTAATCGAAGTTGGCACCTCGGAAAAAAAGCGCGTGGGTGGCCCGGGTGATTTTGGCTCTTGATGTTATCTGAAATCAAAAATTCTTAATCTTAAGACACGTCATTCTGGTCGGAACTACCGAGACATTTTTTCACCCCTAACTTTTTATTTTACAACCCCTTCTTTGCTGACTTTTTTTTTCAAAGTCCGCCATTTTGTTTTTTATCCATGAAATTTAACTTCTGTAGTTCCGACCAGAATGACATGTCTTCAGATTAAGAATTTTCAAGAATTTTTGATTTCAGATAACACCAAGAGCCAAAATCACCCGGGCCACCCACGCGCTTTTTTTCGAAGTGCCAACTTCGATTAATAATAATAAACTATTAAATAAATAAAAAAATTGTATCTTTAATATGTAAATAAAAACATCTAAATTTCCAAAACGATTCATTTTTATTTTCCTACAAAAAAACGCCCTCCAAAAAAGACATGAAAATCGGCTTAAGTAACCAGACTACTACCTTAAAGGGTATTCAATGAATGGAAACAAGAATTTATCAATGAAAGCGAAAATGGCCGTTCGCAATGGAGTTCTGGTCCCAACTCTTATGTATGGAAGCGAAGCATTATGCCTGGATGCGGATCGCTCAGGATAGAAGGGAGTGAAAAATACGAGATGAGGCCTACATCCAGAAGTGGACAGTCACAACAGGATGAAAAAGAAGTTATTAATATTACACATCGGGCATAAGAAAGAGTAGGAAGGCCCAAGCTGACATTTTCTTCTCCGGTCTCAATCTTAAGATTGGTCTGCAAGGCGATGCATCTCCTCTTCCACTCCGCTCGTCCTCGGCAACTGCAGCCCTTATCTCGGCAAATCTGGTCTAGGTACTCCTGGCGAGGTCGTCCTCTGCCAATCGATCCCTAGACCATTCCCTTCAATACATCATGCAGGAAACATTCGTGTCGCAACACATGACCAACCTATCTCACACCATCTCTAATGCATTCCTGGTATTATGTTGTATTTTTTATAATATTTTACCTGTACTCAATAGACGCCTTAAACATTTTGCTGTTTGTAATGACTTTTGAGTTAATAAACTAATTTGATTTGATTTGATATATTTTAATTGACAGTGATTGTGTGAAAGCGAGAGTATGTATAAATATTAACCTAAAAAATGGTAAAAAAAAAATCACTCGGAAGCCGGATATACGAGTATGAGTCTAATGGGGTCGATTGTGTGAAAAAGTGTGTCAATTTTCCCCCGAATCCTGTCTGATGGATTCCTGACTAATCAAAGGTACACAAAGAGGATGGCGGCCACAGTAACAATGCACAATGCACCCATAACGGCTCTTCAGTTCACCTTGATTCATAGTAACCATGAAAGTATTCGAATGGACCACAAACCAGGGGCGGGAAACCATTATTTACTGGTCCAAGTTTTAAAAAAACATAAAAATTGGAGAGAGACATCTCCAGGCGTTATCTAGCAATGTATGTTAATGGCGGTAGCCTTTCACATTGCGTTAATAAAGATATTCTGCTTAATACTTAATCCAATCTTTAATAGATGGCGCTAGTGTAGATTGAACTAAAAAATGTGAAGTGTTCTCCTACATTGTAGCACATCGCACGCTTAATAGTAAACTGACCGATTATGGTTTAGGTCACAATTGAGTTAACATTAGACAGAGGCTTGTGTTAACGCTATCCATCTATTTTTCACAATGTTAACGCTATCCATTCGTAGTACGATAATCGTTCACAATGTTAACGCTATCCATTCGTACGTGTTTTCAGAAAGTTTTTGTTAAAACACCGACTCATATCGGATTGAGCAAAACTTGCTTTTTTGAGTTAAGCCAGTGTTCTATTAAGCGTGCGATATATACATCTTCCAAAAATTTGTCAGACGTGATAGTCGTAAGAAGGGCGGAACGGGGATGTTGTATTGCATAAAGCGTGCGCTTAACCCGACCAATGACAGGTCATAAGTCCTGTAAACGCCTCGACCACCAAATTCTGTTCCCAAATTGCATCTTCGTCTCTATTGAGATACAATTAATCCTTGAATTGATAACCCGCAATGGGTAAAATCCAGTATTCGTCTACAAGTATTTGTATACATTCAAAATTTTGTATTATAAAATTGTTTACAAATATGATCAGTTAAATATTTATTTTGGAACGTTCATGCTTTTGTTATAAAAAATATTATGAATCAATTTAAAAAATACTTTAAAGTTCTTATTGGGGTTCAGGTAATTACTTACAACAAAGGAAATAAATCAAAGATTGGACTTGACGTTAAATTTATTTGATTATTTATAAATTTTTCTTCATTTATAATTGCTTTTTAAATTTCTAAAATTTCGAGATTGCTCAAAGTTATATTTCTATTATTAACATCCAAACTTTCAACGCCATTAGCTTTATTAATGCATGAAATGATCAAATCAAATCAAATCAGTTTATTTTCTCAAAAGACATTACAAACATTTTTTATATTATAGTTTAAGGCATCTATTGAGAACAGGTAAAACATAATAAATATAAATAATACCAGGAACGCATGAGAGATGGTCAGTCCAAACATTAGGAATACAAGATACTCTCCAAAGTCTAGAGTATTTGTCTTCTGAACGTACTTTCACGAATATAAAAGACATCGATCTCCGAAGCGATCATGTTCAGCAGTTTGATTGCTATCCCCACCGGCATCACCAGAGGCAGGTTGGTTCTGCATGCTGGGAGATAAAACAGTCTGTGGTGACGCTGTCGAAGACAACCATCCGGAACATAAAGATGGATAGCCTCCAAGATGACGGAATTCTCAAAGATCCCCTGATAGGATCATTAAGATGGTTTGGACACATGGAAAGAATGAGTGAAGACAGAATGGTAAAGAAGGTATATGTAAACGGCGTGAACGGAGCTAGAAATAGAGGAAGACCGAGGAAAACGTGGCACGATCAAATAAATCAAATATTGAATGTCAGCCACGTGAGATCAGAGAAATCGACGCCCGTGCATGACGCTATGTATGAATGTTGAGGTTTCGAGAGAAATATGTCAGGAAAGAAAGAAAGAATGGTTAGCTAGTTAGGTTTCCTACCCCTGACTTGTCCAGCGTTAGACAATGTCAAGTATTTATGATGTCGGTAGCCACCGCTGACTCAATGTGTGGCGTCACACTGGTGATGTCATTCATACTAACAGTTTCTATTATTTATTATTATATGATAATACAATATAATCATTCCTGATGTAATCAGTTTAATAACCGGTTAGAGGCCTTTGAGATGTGGATACACCGAAGAATGTTACGCATCTCCTGGACTGACATGGTCAGCAACACAAACGTTCTCCATAGAGCCAGAGTTGACAGAGAGTTGCTGAGCAACATCAAAGTCCGTAAGGTGTCCTACTTGGGCCATGTTCTGAGAGGCGAAAAGTACGCACTGTTCCATCTGATCTTGGAGGGTAAGATTAAGGGTCGATGAGGTGTTGGGAGAAGGCAGGTTTCCTGGCTGAGGAACATTCGAGAGTGGACAGGGCTGAGGACCGTGGAGGAGCTGTTCCGAGCTGCCCAGGACGGGGAGGCCTACTCAAGGGTGATAGTCAACGTTGGGGAGACCTGACAGGATACGAAAGAAGAAGAGAAGATTATTTATTTATAAATACCTTTTATTTATTTACGTCACAGGGAGATTTTTTAAAATAACAAACAAACCATCACGTTTTTTCCCGAAGGGGTACCGGCACACTACTCTATCCTGACACACCTCTCTAGCACCCTCCACATTCATCGTACCCCCAAAGTTCATGATCGCGGCAGCAAAGGCATATCTGTCCTGCGCCACTTGGAACAGGTTCTGAACTCTTGTTATTCCTGTCCACTCTTTGATGTTCCGCAGCCAGGATAGCTGCCTTCTACCAACTCCCCGATGTAATTAATTCAAACAGAAGCTCTTTTTAAAATGGACAAGAATACTGCTGACTTGGAGAGAAAGAGAAGTGCAAGGCGAGGCTGGATGCAGTCTGCAAGAGACAGAGTGGCATGGAAGCGAAAGAGGAGGCCTTTTTCTATTGGACGGAAATAGGCTGAAGTAGAAGACGAAGAAGATAGGTAAGTCGTATCTTGTATTGTGGTCATTATAAATATATGATCACATGATGACAGATCGGAAGAGAATGTGTTTACAATACTAATATAGTGTCGTTCTGAATAAATGATGTAAAATAACCTGGTCATTGGTGGTAATAAAATGACGTTATCCGACCCATCGCAATGTGTGGTATAGCTATAGCTACTAGAGATGGGATTTCTCTTATTTATAATATTATTTTTTGATATTGTTTGTCAGCCAACTCTAATTTAAATAATGTCAAAATATTTTTATTAATAGGTAGTTACAAAAAAAATCGTTAAAAATTCATTTGTAATGATTTATTCTTCAAATAAATAACAATTTACAAAAAACATTATGGACTACTTATAGTTTTGCATCGTATGGTACTTTTTAAAACAATCTCCAGGATGGAGACCAGGTTTTCTGGAACAGGTCTCACAAAACCATACTGTTTCCCGTCTTCCCCCTGGAATCTTTCTGTTACTGCACACAGTACAGTCATTAGAACCTTTGTCCAGTTTCGCAATGAAGTGGGGCTTGTACTATAATCGCTCCTCCGCATGACGTATCACGCCAAGTTCGCGCCATTTTAGGTTATGTGAATTTGCAAGAATTATTTTATAGTAAAATAAAAACGGAAAACAGTTAAAATCTTATTAAAACGTGAAATTAAATGTTTTTTTTAACGAATAATAAGAAACAACGACACGTGTCAAGTTTTGACCGCGAAAATACACCGCCCGCGCAAGTCTTATCTTGTCGGCCGCCAGTCGACGACTGAGTTGTAGCGTACATATAGCGATGTCGGCTGGCATTCAACAAAGGAGTGGTAGGGGTTAACACTCGCATTACGGCGCTATATTCATGATTTTTAATAACTGTTTCCACTCATGTTTCTATTGCGACAGCTGTCGAAATAGAAACATAATTAGAAGTAACATTTTTTCGTTTCTTAAACAATGATGTTAAACTCTATATTAAATAATTAATACAAAAAAACGTCTGTTTTAAAAAGTTTTATTATAACTTCTCTCTACGAAGAAAGCACTGCCATTGTTAGGGTAAATGGGAACATCACGCTCTGGTTTGATATCACAAAGGGTATTAAACAGGGCTGTCTCCGTGGTTGTTTAATCTGTATATGGACAAGTGTCCTGTGACATAAAATTAACTATTTAATAAGCTGATCGATGGAGTTGCATCGATGGTCCATCTCTATTATGTATCGACTACAGAAATTTCTAGAGCCGCAATATACAGCTACCTCCAATAGTTGTTGGGCACCTCCTTTTGAGAAACTTCCGGAATTGCTGGTCGAATATAAAAACGAAAATTAGCCGTGAAATATCTCTCATTTAAAAAAACAAATCTTTTTATTCAAGTGCCCTGTCGGGTCCCCCAACGTTGGCGATCACCTCGGCAAACCTGTCACTGTCCTGTGCCGCTCGGAACAGCTTCTCCACACTTCGGATGCCGGTCTACTCCCTTATGTTTTGCAGCCAGGACATCTGTCTCCTACCTGGCCCTCGGCGTCCTTCAATTTTCCTCTACAATATCAGTTGTAGAATGTGGTATATTTCCCCACGCAATATATGATCCAGATGTGAAATCTTTCGAACGTTGATAGTTGACAACAGCTCCCTGTCAACTCTAGCTCGCCTCAGGACTTTGGTGTTGGTAACCATGGCGTATATACGACCTTCGTGGCAGAGTGGTTACGATCTCTGACTTCCATGCCGAAGGTCCTGGGTTCGATTCCCGGCGATGGCAGTGTGATTGTCACACTGTCTTTGGTCTGGTGTAGAATTCACGTGACAATAAAATGGGGATAGATTGGCTACCTATCACATGTCACAAGAATCAATATAATAGCTAAAATATAAAAAAAACATATACAGTAATTGGGTCCAAACGACCTATTGTGTACATAAAAAAAAATTTAAAAATATATATATACTCGTATATATCTGGGACATAAAACCAAGAAGCCGAGATCGAACGTAGGCGGGGTCTTGCATGGGTTGCTTTCGGTAAACTGTCCTATGAGCTCAAAAGAATCGCGAACCACCTGAAGAAAATTATATTTGACATGTTCATCCTCCCAGTACTGACATACGGGCTGGAAACAGTTATGTTCACAAGAAGAACAATACAGAAAGGGCGGAATGGGGAATGTTTAACAACATTCCCCATTCCAACCTTCTTACGACCACCACGTCTGACAATTTTTTGGAATTTGTATATATGCTAGAATGCTGCGCCTATCTTCACATTTTTGAGTTCACTCTACACTAGCGTCATTTATTAAGATCGTAAGAAGGGCGGAAAGGGGAACGTTGTTAAACATAAAGCGATCGCTCAACCCAACCAATGACAGGTCATAAGCCCTGTAAGCGCCTCGGCCACCATATTCTGTTCCCAGAAAACAATTTACATCTTCGTCTCTATTGAGATACAATTAATCCTTATAAAAAATTATCCGCAATGGGTAAAATCCAGTATTTGTCTACAAGAATTTGTATACATTCAAAATGTTGAATTCCTATTTTTCTTGAACCATTCAAATGGCTTAATAAACATAAATCTCCATAGATGGCGTTAGTATGTAGATTATATATAGAGTAATTTAAAAAATCAGATTGTAATCAAAATCTTCATAGATGGTACATTGAAACTGACATGTGAAATCTGACATAGGACTTTAACATATATACAACTTCCAAAAATTTGTCATACATGGTCATAAACAAAGGTGGAATGGGGAATGTTGTAATTACATAAAGCGTGCGCTTAACCCAACCAATGCCAGGTCATAAGACATGTAAACACCTTGATCAACCATATTCAGTTTCCAGTTTGCATCTTCGTCTCTATTGAGATACAATTAAATCATTCAAATGTTTTTGCCAGAAACTTTTCAGTCATACCACGCGTGACTTTGTAGAAAGGGGAGTACTCGATACGCCCAGGAATGAATTCACCTCTCTCGCTCCATCATACATCAGTTATAAGTTAATCGCTTCCAAGAAACGCTCGGTTAGTATAAACAATGGCATCATAATGTAGAAAGCGTTTGCTCCAGCATGCAAAATAGATGATCACTTCATACACCAAGTAAAGGACTTGACTGGCAAATGAATTGAAATACGATAGCACAAGAAGTTATTGTTTTCACAAGAACATTAAAATAACCTTTATTGTTTCTTGAAGAATGGCATAAATCTAGAGAGCTCGAGCTATGAACATCGATGTTCAAATTTTCGGCGAGTTTCTCGATTGCTCTCTAAAGAGGAAGGTTCGCATTGAGGAAAGACAGGTCCATATCATTTAATGAGTGATGTTAGCGTCCCTGCCCGATGACAGCCCACTGTGACCACACTCCTTTGGTACATCAGAATACTGCCACTCCAGCTCTATTATTCCTTGCACTACTCCAACTTCATCCCTTTCATTTCCAGACCACGACCTAAATTATTACCATCTTCCTTAACAATAATGACCCTTTACCACCAAGATATCCACCAGCATTCAGTCCTTTACCCCTCCCGCAATCAATGCGGATAAAAAAATCTTTCGGAGGGACACTCCGGGCCATACATTTAGCCCCACCATAAAACAACTACCAAATCACATTCCAACAATGTTTCCTACAGACGTAAGAGGAATAGCCATTAGAGCTAAACCTCTGTAAGCCAGAAGATCCAAATCCAAGTCCAAGTCCATGTTATGCTGGAGAGGGTTCAGAAAAATATTCTGAGGTATCTCTACATGACATATCGCACGTATCGCATGCACATATCGAGAGGATTTGTGGCATTGCACTGAGGATGTTGGGGTTCATCGTCCGGACCGGAAGAGATTTCAGGGATCCCAATGTGCTCAGAGTCCTATACAACGCATTGGTTCGGAGCAGGCTCGAAAGTGGTTCTGTGATATGGAATCCTCACGAGGCGAGATATTCCGTTATGCTGGAGAGGGTTCAGAAAAAATTTCTGAGGTATCTCTACATGAGGGAGTATGGTAGCTATCCGTGGCTCTATCCCACGGCATTTCTTCTAGGAATGCTCGGAACCAATTCTTTACAGCTTCGAAGAGATGGACATCTAATAACCCATTTCTTCAGATTAATTAGGGGATACTTCGAGAACTCGGCCGTACTGGAGGATGTTGGTCTTTTTGTCCCCGATAGATATCTCCGACAGCGACAGCACAGATTGTTTTACCTACCGGCCGCCAGAACCAATCTGCCTCTGGTGACACCGGTGGGAAGAGCAATTAGTCTGCTGAACACGGTCTCCTCGGAGATCGACGTCTTTCATGTTAGTGAAAGTACGTTCAGGGGGCAAATACTATTGACTTTAGAAAGTATCTTGTCTTCCTAATGTCGAACCATCTCTAATGCGTTCCTGGTACTTTGTTGTAATATTTTTTATGATATTTTACCTGTACTTAATAGATGCCTTAAACATTTTCCTGTTTGCAATGTCTATTGAGTTAATAAACTGATTTGATTTGATTTGATTTGATGAGGGAATATGGTAGCTATCCGTGGCTCTATCCCACGCCATTTCTTTTGGGAATGCTTGGAACCAACTCTCTGCCGCTTTGGAGGGATGGGCATCTCTTGAGATTCATTATCATCATCATCAGCCGTCTGTCATCCACTGCTGAATTTAGGCCTCTCCCAAAGGCTGAAACTGAACCGACCGATGTGTGCCGTGTCGCCACTGTGCAAGCGTAGACGGGGTTAAACACACATTACCCCACACACTTTTATAACCACCCTGAAGATAGAAACTGCAACGATCCCAAAATATATTGCTACCAACAGTGAAAATCTACGCAATTATTTGATTTAAATTTTACAATCGAATATGCTGTCATACTCGCAATGTGACCTATTCGATCTTGTGATGATTTATAGGTCAATTAGTACTCATTAATTTCGCGATAATCAATGCAGATTTGATTAACACTCTGCTAGTTACTGACGAGACAATCATAAGGCATTCGTCACGTCTATATTAACTAAAGATTCCCAAACTTATTTGACCCGAGTAAACTAACTAACTAACTAACTAACTAACCATCACGCCGTCTCCCCGGAGGGGTAGGCAGAAAGAATGGAACGCCACACTGTTCTGTCCTGACATACGTCTCTCGCTTCCTCTACATTCATACATCTTGTCATGCACGCACGTCGATTGATCCGACTCCTCACGTGACCGACATTCAATATTTGGTTGATTTGAACGTGCCACGTTTTCCTCGGCCTTCCTCTATTTCTAGCTCCGTTCACGCCATTTACATATACCTTCTTTACCATTCTGTCTTCACTCATTCTTTCCATGTGTCCAAACCATCTTAATGACCCTTTCCTTATTTTGTTCATAACACTTTCATTCGCACCACATTCACTTCTTATACTTGCATTTGTCACTCTATCATATACAGATTTGCCACACATTCGTCTTAGAGATCTCATTTCTACTGCATTTATTCTACTTTCATCCTTCTTTTGCCAGTTCCATGCTTCACTTCCATACATAAGGGTCGGCACAAGAACACCATTGTGCACTGCCATCTTAGCTTTTTTGGATAGGCTTTTGTTTGCGATGACAACTTTAAGTGCACCATTTATTATGTTGCCTGCCCCAACCCTTCTTTCAATATCCTTCTCCACCCTCCCATCCTTTGTAAACATACTTCCTAAATAAACAAATTCATCCACTTGTTCCAAATTTTCACCGTTTACACTAATGTTGCAGACTGTCATGCTTCCTTCTTTTTCGAAAATCATTACCTTAGACTTATTCACATTCATCATCAAATCGTATCGCTTGCATACCTCATACATACTATATAGACACCAGGGCTTGCAGTTCGTGCTCGTTGTCTGCAAGTAGCACAGCGTCGTCCGCATACAACAAACAGCTTACTGACACACCTTCCATTTTTGCACCTGCTTCCAACCCTTTCAGCTCTTTCATACACTTGTCCATATATAGATTAAACAACCATGGAGACATTACACACCCCTGTTTGACACCTTTATTGATACCAAAACAATCTGTAAGATCTCCATTTACTCTGACACTAGCAGTGCTTTCTGTGTACAGCGATGTAATTGCCGTGATCAGTTTTGTGTTTATTCCATATTCCGACAATATTTCCCACCGTTTACCTCTATCTACCCTTTATATAATATATAATTAAAAGCCACAAGGCTCAAAATTTATATATTTTTTATTTTAAATCAAGACCTTCAAGAATTGTTCAGTTACAGTACCACATCAAATCAAATCAAATCATTTCTTCTACGTTCGCTTTCACTTTGTGTTGTGGATTCATATTTGAATAAATATGCATACCTATACTTTGTATTATTACATGTTTCGGTTACAAGTTACCTTTATAAGTATACAATTTTAACAATCACAGAAAACAAAATAGTCACTTATATACTAAATGGAGATCGAGTTATGTATAAAAGTGGAAGGGGTGTAATTAGGAATGGGGAGAGGGGAGATGCAACGGGAACATGTCGAGTAGAAGGGTTGAAAAAATTGAAATTTTGCATATCAATTGTAAAGACCTAACTTTAAACAATTTAGAAATATTAGAAATTAAAAAAGCCATCAAAAATAAATTTTAATTCAATTCCCATGCTCGATGTGTTCCCGCTACATCTCCCCTCTCCACAATCCTAATAATACCCCTTCCACTCGATATGTTCCCGTTAAATCTCTCCTCCCTCATTCTTAATTATACCCCTTCCACTTTTATACATAACTCGATCTCTATTAAGTATATAAGTAAACGCTCTGTTATATTTGACTGTTAAAATTGTATACATTGATAAAGGTTACTTGTAACCAAAACATGTCTGAGTTCAGTGAAAATAAAAATTGTTGTAATACAAACTATAATTATATTTATTCAAATCTAATCAGTTTATTGACTCAACAGACATTTCAAACAGCATAAATGTTTAAGGTATCTATTGAGTACAGGTAAAATCTTATATATATATATACAACATATAACCAGGAACGCATGAGAGATGGTTTGTCTTCTGAACGTACCTTCACTAATATGAAAGACGTCAATCTCCGAGGAGACCGCGTTCAGCAGACTAATTGCTCTTCCTACTGGTGTCACCAGAGGCAGATTGACTCTGGCAGCCGTTAAGTAAAACAATTTGTGCTGTCGCCTGTATAGAGCTGTTTAAAGCTGCATCCCTGTTAAGAGGTGTATCAAGGGTAGAAATAGTCCTGTTGCAGTCCAACCCCCGATACGAGAGGAACAACAGGGAGAGAAAGAATTATTGGTATAACTCTTATGGATTTTGGATTTTTTTATTGTGCAATATTGGGGTGGCGCAACATCAGATGAGAGTAGTGATGTCAGGAGTTCCACTAAAGAACACCAAGGAGTTTGTCTACCTCGGGAGCAAAATAACATGGGACGGTCGGTCTAAAAGCGAGGTCGACAGCCGTATACATCAAGCTAGGCTTGCATTTAATAAAAGGTCGAAAATAATAGAATCGAATAATATAGACCTAAAACTGAGAATACTCCTCATCGAGACCTATGTACGGAGTATCTTGATGTACGGCTGCGAGACACGGTGCCTATCTGAAAGAGATAAACGGAGACTAGAGGCTTTTGAGATGTGGTCCCATATAAGACTATTAAGAATTTCCTGGAGAGACCACATCACAAATGAGGAGGTTCTCCAAAGAATCGAAGGAGGAAGATACCTGCTCAGGACATTGTCCGAAAGGCGTGCAAGATGGATCGGTCATGTAATACGACAAGAAGGCCTCTTGCATGCCAAAATGGAGGGTATGACCGAGGGGACAAACTCTAGGGGACGCCCATGCCGATAGTACCTGGAGGACCTGTTGGTGGACGTGCGCTGCTCATCATATGCACATTTCAAAAGAGCCGCACAAGACAGGGAAGAATGGAAGAGAAGAATAGAGGAAATTACTGCAAACCAATCCCAGGATTGAAACCAGGGAAGAATTGGGGTTGAGCAGAAATTGTTGGGAACCTATAATATCGATGAAAATCAGTGGCTCATTTCGTGACTGCTGTGATTGGCGCCAAAGCACACCAAACGACATAACCTCACTCCTCCATAATGGACACATCGCCGTTTAAGCCAAGATTATTAGCCAGATATCCAAAGCATATAATGCTAATTGACACAATACAATTTAAGCTCAAATGGACTGCGCCATGAATACCAATATGCAGAATCAAATTTGGATATCTATTACGAATATCTATTTTTAATATACGATGCTTGATATGAACTATGAGAGTGAAATAGCTGTAGTTTAGAACCTGGAATAAAAAACTTTAAAATATGGTTCTTTCATTCTTCTTTCCTCACCACTGAGGGTCGTGATCCATGGAGCTATCGGTGGATAAAACAAAACGCTTCCAATCCTCTCTAGTTTCTGCAGCCAGCACAGACGAGTAGAGGTATCCCCCAGTCATCTACTTAATCTGGTCACACCATCGAATGGAGATCTCTTTCTACTAATACTGATAACCTGCTATCTCTTAGCAATGTGACCAAAGAAACTGAATACTAGCTGACTGCACATTACAGATAGTCTATCTAATATTTTTAGCTCATTAAGGACTGAGTTCAAAAATGTAATTATATATTTGAAATTGAACATTGAGTTTGAAATTTGAATTTGACGCTAAGGAGACAGAATATTCCTTTCTCCTTCTTCTCCTTCTACTTCTACTCTCTCTTCTCCTTCATCTTCTTCTTCACCTTCTTCTACTTCTTCTCCTTCTTTTCCTCCTTCTCTTTCTCCTTCTTCTCTTTCTTTTCCTTCTTCTTATTTTTCATCTTCTTGACATACTTCGAGAGAAGTATGTCAAGAAATAACAGTGTGGTGTTCTATTCATTCTGCCACCCATTCGGAAGACGGCTTGATGTTTGGTTAGTTAGTTTAGTATTTTATATTTATTAAACAATGCATTTATTAACTAACTAACCGTCACGCAGTTCCCCCGAAGGGGTAGACAGAAATAATAGACTGCCACACTTTTCTTTCCGGAAATATTTCTTTCGGTTCCTCAACATTCATACATCGTGTCATGCACGCGCGTCGATTTCTCTGACTCCTAACGTGGCCGACATTCAACATTTGATTCATTTGATCGTGCCACGTTTTCCTCAGTCTTCTTCTATTTCTAGATCCATTTACATCTTCTTTTTATGTGTCCAAATCATCTTAATGATCCTTTCATTATTTTGTTAGTAATACTTTCATTCGCACCGCATTCACTTCTTATATTTTCATTCGACACTCTATCATACACAGTTTTCACACATTTGTCTAAGATATCTCATTTCTACTGCATTTAGAAACTTTCATCCTTATTGTGCCATTTCCATGCTTCACTTCCATACATAAGGGTCGATACTTCTTCTTCTTCCTATTACCATAGTTTAGGTCGTATGGCCTGTGACGGTGAGTTGTCCTGGAATGATGATGTCCAGCCATCTCTCCATCTCTTTGGCGACCTTCCTAGTAGTCTCTTGCTGCCTTGAGTTTTCATCTTTAACAATTTGCAATTCTTATATTCTCCATGCGGTCCACGTGGTCTCTCCAAAAGCGCCTTCTGCTTCTTCCCCATCTTACTATGTCCTCAACACCACAGACAGATCTTATCGTTTTATTTCTGAGACGATCTCTGAGGGTTTTGCCTGGGATGGAGCGTAGGGTTCGCATTTCTGCTACTCTAAGAAGGTTCTTAGTTCTATTGGTATCAGCTCTGACCTCTATTCCATACGTCATAATGATCGATACAAGAACACTATCGTGCACTGCAATTTTAGCTTTTTTTGATAGGCTTTGTTTTGCAATGACAACATTAAGTGCACCATTCACTTTGTTTAGATGCAATTATTTAAAATAGTATGCATATTTTTTGTTTATCTTTTATTAAAATGGTTTTGCATTACTTAAAATCATAATAACAACTTTTTTCTTTGAATTATGAGTCAGCTGTTGACGTGAATGAGGTCGTGAGATAAAAAATATATCATATTACAGTTGCAAATCAATGACATCTTCTATAAATATAATAAATAGAAAAGACATTGGTTTTCAAAGTTAATACAACGAAAGAAAGTTTCTCTGAAAAGTTAGACAGAAAAAATGAAACGACACATAACTGTATCCTGACACATCTCTCTAGCTTTCGCCATAATCATACAGCGAATCATACATGCACGTCGATTCTTCCGACTTCTAACATGGCCAAACCTGTCTTCTCTTCTCCAGTCTTCTTCCTTACTAGATGATACAAACTGACACTGCAATTGCAGTTTACAGAACCGCAGATCTAATTTTTACCACTGAAAAAGCAGTGTCCCGTTTGCTAGAAAAGATATTACTAGAAGATACAAACTGACACTGCAATTGCAGTTTACAGTAACCCACATCTCATTTTTACCACTGAAAAAGCAGTGTCTCGCTCACTAGAAAAGATATTACTAGTTGATACAAACTGACACTGCAATTGCAGTTTACAGTAACGCACACATGATAATTTGAAATGGGGGCGATGAAGATTTTTAAGGGGGCGATGAAGATTTTTTTAGGGGGCGGTGAGATTTTTTTTTGCGAAAACGCCCCCTTAAATCTCTTTGCACCTACCGCTGGTACATGGAAGTATGTTTTGATATGTGATTTGTTTATAATGAAGATATTTAGTCTCGAGTGGATGAATCACCTCCTAAATAAACATATATTGGTTCTAATATTCATATATTTTCATCTGCTAAGAAGCATATTATTATTTTATACAAAAAAACACTTGTATATCGTTTATTTATACAGGTTTGAATAGCCCTGAACAAATAACATTATAATACATATTCCATAATAATATTATAATGTTATTTGTTCATCGATTATATTTAATCAACAATTCCAATTAAATAATATTGTCAGACGTCAAAAGAAGACGAAGAAATAGATAACTTATATCGTAGGGAAGCTTAAAAGTTACTCGACTTAAAATATGATAGTGGCAACAACTATATCTGCCAAACCGAAGAACCCGGGCTCGATTCCCTTCGATGGCAGTGTAAATAAAAATTCTCGCGCTGTCATCGATCTGGTAGAATTCACGTGAAAATAAAAATAGCGAGAGACTAGCTATCCATCACGTGTCATGAGAACCAATAGCTAAAAAGCTGTATACATAACTAACTATCCATCACGCCGTCTCCCCGAAGGGATAGGCAGAAATAATGGACTGTCTAACTCTTCTTTTCTGACATATGTCTCTTGCTTCCTCAACATTTATACACGTTTAATGTTTTCCCCGGTCTTCCTCTATTTCCAGTTCCATTTACATCGTCAACATATATATTTTTTTAACCATTCTTTCTTCACTCATTTTTTCCAAACCATCATAATGTGTTCCTTTCATTATTTTGTTCTTAACACTTTCATTCGCACCGCATTCACTTGTATTCGAGATATTCCGTTATGCTTGAGAGGGTTCAGAAAAAAATTATGGGTATCTCTACATGAGGGAGTATGGTAGCTATCCGTGGCTCTATCCCACGGCATTTCTTTTGGGAATGCTCGGAACCAATTCTTTACAGCTTCGAAGATATGGGTGCCACACATCACATTACCCATTTCTTTAAATTAATCAGGGGATGTTTCGAGAACTCGGCCGTGCTAGAGGGTGTTGGTCTTTTTGTCCCCGATAGATTTCTCCATCAGCGACAGCACAGATCATTTTACCTACCGGCCACCAGAACCAATCTGCCTCTGGTGACACCGTTCGGAACAAAAATTAGTTTGCTGAACGCGGTCTCCTCGGAGATCGACGTCTTTCATATTAGTGAAGGTACGCTCAGGGGACAAATACTCTTGACTTTAGAAAGTATCTTGTCTTCCTAATGTCGAACCATCTCTAATGCGTTCCTGGTATTATGTTGTATTTTTTATAATATTTTACCTGTACTCAATAGATGCCTTAAGCATTTTATGTTTGTAATGTCTTTTGGACTGTCCTAGCGAAAATTGGACTAAGCTGGGCAGCTTTCGGAAACATGAGTTACATCCTTAAAAACCGGAAAATACCGATCAACCTGAAACGAAAAGTCTATGAAGCCTGCGTTCTGCCAGTTGGAACTTATGGTCTTGAAACTGTTACATTGTCCAAACAAAGTGCCGAGAAACTACGAGTGACCCAAAGAGCCATGTTAGGAATAAGCCTAAGACACAGAGTCAGAAACGATACGGTGAGAGATAAAACAAAGGTCACTGACATCATCCACCGGGTGGCGACTCTAAAATGGCAATGGGCAGGTCACGTAGCCAGAAACTCAGATGATAAGTGGATAAGAAGACTGCTGACTTGGAGACCGTGGACGGCAAACAGAAGTGCAGGGCGACCGCAACTACGGTGGAAGGATGATCTGAACAGACACGTCGGAATAACCTGGATGCAGTCTGCACAGGACAGAGTGACATAGAAGCGAATGGAGGAGGCCCTTTTCCAAGAGTAGACGTTTATAAGCTGAGGAAGAAGAAGAAAAATAATGTCTTTTGAGTTAATAAACTGATTTGATTTGATATATTTTCATTCGACACTCCTATCAAACACAGTGTTTTCTACAGTTTGTACTGCATATAAAGTGTAGGGCATCACCATTTTGAAGACAGATAAGACCCATTTTTGATCCCCTACTGACGACATTATGTTCAGATCTTTAGAGGTACCATCGTCGGGATGGAGATCTTCAAGAAGAAAGATCACTTCTTTAAAACCTTCAGACAGAAGACTATCGGACCCTTCACGACTATGGCCCAAGACCACCCACCGATGACCTCATTTGGTGTGGAGAATAGATAATTAAAAGGTTATCTTCAGTTAAATGTCCATTGATTACAATACTTTAGGGTACAAAGGGTTAGGTTAGGTTTAAATTTTGTTGAGTAAGGTAAACTTGATACACTGTCTGAATATGTGATGTTTTGGCTACATCTTTTAAAATGTGATGGTCAGATAACGTTTGGTTTTCCCAGTTTAGGGTAAGTTCTAACACGATTAATTAAGAATCAATTGTATCTCAATAGAGACGAAGATGCAAATTGAAAACAGAATATGGTGATCGAGGTGTTTACAAGACTTATGACCTGTCATTAGACAAAACTGGTCAAAATTATAGCATATAGATTGGAGTGACATCTCCAGGCGGCTTCTACCAATGCGCTAAATGGCGGTAGCCTTTCACATTGCATTAAATAGATCTTCTGCTTAATGCTTAAAATACAATCTTCATAGATGGCGTTAGTGTGTAGATTGAATAAACTACCATGCAAAAGGTGGTGTTGCAGATTAACATATTTACAACTTCCAAAAATTTGTCAGACATGGTGGTCATAAGAAGAAAAAAAAAAGGTTTCAAAAGGTCAAATCAGTTTATTTTCTCAAAAGACATTACAAACATTTTTTATAGTTTAAGGCATCTATTGAGAACAGGTAAAATATAATTAATATATAATACCAGGAGCGCATGATACATGGTTCGAAATTAGAAATTCTTCTGAACGTACTTTCACGAATATGAAAGACCTCGATCTCCGAAGCGATCATGTTCAGCAGTTTGATTGCTCTCCCCACCGGCATCACCAGAGACAGATGATTGGTTCTGCATGCTGGGAGATAAAACAGTCTGTGCTAGATAACCATACGGAACATAAAGATGGATAGCCTCCAAGATGACGGAATTCTCAAAGAATCCCCTGATAAGTCTGAAGAAATGGGTAAAGTGTGCACCCATCCCTTCTTATCTGTAAGCTATTGGTCTCCAGCATGCCCAAGAGGAATGCAGTGGAATAGAGCCACGGATAGCTACTAAACTCCCTTCTTCTTCCTTCTTCCTCAGCCTATTCCCGTCTACTCCTGGACAAAGGCCTCCTCCTTTCCTTCCTTTTACAACATTTTGAATGTATACAAATACTTGTAGACGAACAACTGGATTTAACCCATTGCGGGCTATCAATTCAACCAATGACAGGTCGTGGGTCCTGTAAACACCTTGATCAACCATATTCTGCCATTTGCTTCCATGTCATTCTGTCCTGTGCAGACTGCATCCAGTCTATTCCGACGTGTCTGTTTAGATCATCCTTCCACCGTAGTTGCGGTCGCCCTGCACTTCTCTTCGCCGTCCACGGACTCCAAGTCAGCAGTCTTCTTGTCCATTTTTCATCTGAGCTTCTGGCTACGTGACCTGCCCATTGCCACTTTAGAGTCGCCACTGGGTGGATGATGTCAGTGACCTTTGTTTTTTCTCTGACAGTATCGTTTCTGACTCTGTCTCTTAGGCTTATTGCTAACATGGCTCTTTCCATGGCTCTTTGGGTCACTCGTAGTTTCTTGGCACTTTTTTTGGACAATGTAACAGTTTCAAGACCATAAGTACCAACTGGCAGAACGCAGGCTTCATAGACTTTTCGTTTCAGGTTGATCAGTATTTTCCGTTTTTTAAGGATGTAGCTCATGTTTCCGAAAGCTGCCCAGCTTAGTCCAATTCTTCTTTTAAGCTCTGTGGCCTGGTTATCTCGGCCCAATCGAATATTGTGTCCCAGGTATATATATTCTTGGACATTCTCAATTCTGTTGCCGTCCACGTTGCCGTCCACACCAAACTCCCTTATTCCATCCTTATTCCATCCATTTGACATCTCTCAGTCAACTCACCACAACTGCAGCTTAATCTTCCTGATGCCTGTTAGTTAATAACCTAAAATAAACGTTGTTTGTATATACATTTGAGATTTAAACGTTCATCAGTCTAAAAGTACAGAGAGAAATGTTTGGCGCCTTTCCAAACAAAATAGAATTTCGCTTTTTTTTTAGTAGATATGTCCATGAAAACATTTGCAGATTACTCATAGAGTTTTTTTAAATTGTAAACATATGACATTGACCTAATTTCTGGCAGACAGTTGCAAAAATAACCATCTGATTGTAACCAATGTCGGCTAATTATTAAAGCGAATTTAATTTTAATGGATTCTAATTTATTATAAACACAATTTGAAGGTTGCATGGATAAATTATAAGTTATAAGAATCAAGGCTCGGATGTCTTATTCTTATTCTTCGTCTTCTCCTTATAGACCTTTGGTCTGTTCCTGAATTCAAGCTGGCTTCTCTTGGGAGGTTGACTCCTAACTATCTCTCCATCTCTTCGGCGGTCTTCCGGGGGACGGCAGTCACAGCGTGTGGGATTCTGGTGGGATCCATCCTCTGCACGTGCGTATTCCAGTATCTTCTGCGTTGTCTGCCCTATCTCACGACATCCTCCACCTTGCAGATCTCGCAGATGGCCGTGTTCCTCACCCTATCTCGAATAGTCCTTCTTTAGCCTTCGTTCTTGTGGTATCCACTCTGATCTCAATGCTATATGTCAGTATAGGCCTTACGCAGGTTTTTATATATTCTGACCTTACTGTCAGTTCTCATATACTTGTTTTTCCATATTATATCCTTGAGACAACCTGATACCGCCGAAGCCTTGTTGACTCGTCCTATTGCTTCACTGACAAGATCATTTTGACTGAGCAGATCCCGATGGTAAAGTCACGTAATGAGGAGACCCCACGATCATGTCTGAAAAAGTGTATTTCCATGCCTAGTAAGAAGAAAGGGAGAGAAATACACAAACCACATGGCTGACGAATGAACAGAGGGACATAAAAACTCTAGGCATTAAGGAAGAAGATACTTACCAAGCATAGATTGTTTTACTGGTAGGTAAAACAATCTATGCTGTCGCTGTTGGAGATAGGGACAAAAAGACCAACACCCTCCAGCACGGCTGAGTTCTCGAAATATCCCCTGAGTAATCTAAAGAAATGGGTTACGAGATACCCATCTCTTCGAAGCTGCAGAGAGTTGGTCTCAAGCATTTCCAAAAGAAATGCCGTGGGATAAAGCCACAGATAGCTACCATATTCCCTCATGTAGAGATACCTTAGAATTTTTTTCTGAACCCTCTCCAGCATAACGGAATATCTCGCCTCGTGAGGACTCCATATCACAGAACCACTTTTGAGTCTGCTCCAAACCAATGTGTTGTATAGGACATAGATCAAGGACAATCAAGAAATATGTTTCATAACCCAGCAATCCCTTATAACAAGGACCCGTTTTAATGCCAATTAAGGAATACGTTCCATAAACCAGAAACCCCTTATAACAAGCACTTGATGTAGTGGCCGCTACAGCAGCAACCAGAAGCAATGAAGAGATACATGTATTGCAGAGTCCAGTAATTCCTTAAAACAAGCACCTAATTTAGTGGCTGCTACAACAGCAACCAGAAGCAATGAAGAAATAAATAAGCACATTATATGGTGGTCCCTATAATAGCAACCAGGAACAATCAAGATGTATGTTACGTAATCTAGCAATCCCTAATATCAAGCAATTGAAGAGTGGCTGATATAACAGCAACCAGGAACAATCAAGACATATGTTCCACAACCCAGCAACCCCTTATAACAAGCACTCGATGCTGTGGCCAGTATAACAGACACCAGGGGTTATCAAGCGATACGTTCTCTTATGTTATGTTCATGGAGAAAGTCTGGTATTTTTATCTTCGTATTTACTACATCGTTTAATATTACATGAACTAATTTGGATAGAACTGACCTCGCCAGAACATCAGCGAACGAAAATCGCCACTGAATCAGGGGGGACGAGCCAACGGTTGACTGTGTAAGAAAAAACATAATCTATATAAATAAAAGCGAAAGTGTGTTATTGTGAAAACTCTTTTTTCGATAAATCCTTAACAGATTTCATGGACCAGGATTACACAACTGCACCTAGAATCGGGAATCCCGATGATAGATGAATTCATTCTGAAACTTGCCGAACGTTTTTACAAAGGACTCCCTTCACATCCCAACCCCACAATAAAAGACCTCTCTAATTACGACCCAAACACTTCCAGCCGCCACAAGCGCCCAAAATCGATTCTCCTTCAGAGGAACACTCCGGGCCACACAAATCATGCCCCTGAATAAACTAACAACCCACCAAATCACCTTCCAACAATGTTCCCATCAGACGTAAGAGGAATAGCCACATGAGCTGAACCTCTGTAAGCCAGAAGATCCAAGTCCAAGTCCTTCTGAAATTCTCAGAATTGATTCAAGTTAACACGGCGGTGGTTATAGGCATGTCGCCGCCATTTAGTTAAATACGCCGCTCAATTGAACGGCTAGGCTGATAATGAAATGGCGGCATTCAATGACATGGCTTAGCCAACTTGCTGAACGCAACGTTCAACCAAAAGGCTAAACGTCGCCAGACTGATAATAAAATGCCGGAATTCAATGACATGGCTAACGGACGCTTAGCCGACATGTTGAAAGCAACGTTATTGCGACTTTATATTATCGTGAATTCAGTTGTTTATTTGAACACAAATAAAATAGGGATTTTGTTAAACAAGTTTTTAGCTTTTGCGTAAAAATTTGATGAGTAGATAGGGGATGTGGGATGTATTATTTAAAAAAAAACTAACTCTAACCTAAAAATCAATAATAATTAAAAAGTTTTTTTTTTTCAGAAGCATGGGTGATTGTGATGTAATTCCTCTCTGTAATTGGGTCTTCCGGTCTGTCGAGGTGGTTAAAGTAAAATACAATAAAATAGAAATAAAAATAAAGATATGTTTTTATAAACACGCTATGCGTCAATATAAACGTTATAACCGTACAAGCGCTAAGCCAATGTCAAAACTCGTACGGTAGTAAAGAAGAACAGTAAGATTAGGTTAGAGTTAGTTTTTTTTTTAAATAATACATCCCACATCCCCTATACGCATGCTCTCTCTCTTTTTTGTTTGAAAATCGTGTTATTTTTTTACAAAAACACATGTTATCGAATGCCGACTGACAGTTGAACATTGTTAGATGACTGCTAGCGCTGCAGCGGTAAAAGTTAGAACTAAAACGTTGAGCTATCTTAATTTATTCAACTACCGGCCTAGTCACTTCATTGAATGCCACCATTTCATTATCAGCCTAGCCGTTCAATTGAGCGGCGTATTTAACTAGGTGGCGGCGACAGGCATACTTTTGTTAGGAATCGAGCTCTAATTAACTTTATAAATTAATTGATAATTTTCGAAGCACAGGCGAATATAGACCTTAATAATCGAGGAAGAGAGAATTTTTAGAGTTCAAATTCGATTCAAGATTACAATTTTTAGTGCGAAGTTGAAAAGGTGAAAAATAGGGTTTTGCAACCCTTTGAAATCAAATCAAATCAAATCAGTTTATTAACTCAAGAGACATTACAAACAGGAAGATGTTTAAGGCATCTATTAAGTACAGGTAAAATATTAAAAAAATACAACAAAGTACCAACCGCCTCGTGAGGACTCCATATTACAGAACCACTTTCGAGTCTTCTCCGAACCAACCGCGTTCTATAGGACTCCGAGCACATTGGGATTTTTCAAGAGCATAAGTACCAACTGGCAGAATGCAGGCTTCATAGGCTTTTCGTTTCAAGTTGATCGGTATTTTCCGTTTTTTAAGGATGTAACCCATGTTTCCGAAAGCTGCCCAGCTTAGTCCAATTCTTCTCTTGATCTCTGTGGTTTGGTTATCTCGGCGCAATCGAATATTGTGTCCCAGGTATGTATATTCTTGGACAATCCCAATCCTGTTGCCATCCACGTTGATTTCAAGCCTTTCCGTGCCCATCACCTTGATCTTTTCCAGGTTCATATTCAAACCTACATATTATTAATCAATTTATAAGTTGTATTTCATATTATTGAAAACACTCACTGAAGGCTGGTCAAGTATTGGAGAATTCACCCTAAATGAAATCGATCGTGAATCATAAAACATTGATTTTCAGAACTTTTTACGAGACGAATCTATTTGCGGAGGCGGACACATTAAGTTAGACGCGATGTCTATTTCTAACTGTGATCTTAGGCTATCTGCGAAACAGAAGACATCCAGCAGAGGACACATTAAAAACAGTAATTATAACTTAAAATATAATAATTAATTAAATGATTTATGAAAAGAGGAATTGGACTAAGCTGGGCCGCTTTCGGAAACATGAGTTACATCCTTAAAAAACGGAAAATACCGATCAACCTGAAATGAAAGGTTTATGAAGTCTGCGTTCTGACAGTTGGTACTTATAGTCTTGAAACTGTTACATTGTCCAAACAAAGTGCCGAGAAACTACAAGTGACCCAAAGAGCCACGGAAAGAGCCATGTTAGGAATAAGCCTAAGAGACAGAGTCAGAAACGATACGGTGAGAGAAAAAACAAAGGTCACGAACATCATCCACCGGGTGGCGACTTTAAAATGGCAATGGGCAGGTCACGTAGCCAGAAGCTCAGATGAAAAGTGGACAAGAAGACTGCTGACTTGGAGACCGTGGACGGCGAAGAGAAGTGCAGGGCGACCGCAACTACGGTGGAAGGATGATCTGAACAGACACGTCGGAATAACCTGGATGCAGTCTGCACAGGACTGAATGACATGAAAGCAATTGGAGGAGGCCTTTGTCCAGGAGTGGACGGGAATAGGCTGAGGAAGAAGAAGAAGAAGAAGAAATGATTGGGAATGCTCGGAACCATTTCTCTACAGCTTCGAAGAGATGGACATCTAATAACCCATTTCTTTAGATTAATCAGGGGATACTTCGAGAACTCGGCCGTACTGGAGAATGTTGGTATTTTTGTCCCCGATAGATATCTCCGACAGCGACAGCACAGATTGGTTTTACCTAATGGCCGCCAGAACCAATCTGCCTCTGGTGAAACCGGTGGGAAGAGCAATTAGTCTGCTGAACGCGGTCTCCTCGGAGATCAACGTCTTTCATATTAGTGAAAGTACGTTCAGGGGACAAATACTCTTGACTTTAAGTATCTTGTCTTCCTAATGTCGAACCATCACTAATGCGTTCCTGGTATTATGTTGTATGTGTATAATATTTTACCTGTACTCAATAGATGCCTTAATGGTGCCTTGATGCTTAATTAATAATGCCTTGATGCTGTTTGTAATGTATTTTGAGTAAATAAACTGATTTGATTTGAAGAAGAGAAAGATCATTTGAAAAGGTGCGTTTTGAGTCTCGATCAAAATGAAATAGTGAGGATATAAACTGTACCTCATACTTGGAGCTGAAGAAGGCTGCGGAGGACCAAACGTAGTGGAGGACGAGGTGTAGATCTTTGCTGCAAACCAGTCCACAGGATTGAAACCAAATAATATGGTAATCAAGCGACACAATACTTATACAAGGTGTTGAAAAGAAAGTTTATATCGTTCAATTAATATGTAATGTGGAGATGTTAGACGACTTCTTGGTATCTGAAAGGCAAACCTTTCCTGGCTATAACCAAAGAATATAGTTCCAACAGGACGGAACAACGTCACACAAGTCCAATACGTCTCTACCACGATTTCGTGAAATTATCCCTGGCAAATTAATCTCCAGGAGAGGTGACGTAAATTGGCCTTCACGCAGTTCTGATTTAACCCCTATGGACTTTTTCCTGTGGGGTTATCTCAAATATAAAGTTTACCCCAATAAACCGACTTCCCTGACGCATTCGTAAGAAAATATTCGTCACGAAATGGCAGCCATCACGGAGTCTACCTGCCGAGCCGTCATAAGAAATTTTACTGTTCGATAAAATGAGTGCCGTGAACGCGAGGGCTTACAGTTGGACGATATTAATACTTTAATAATTAATCAACATTTTTTCGATAAACGGATTACTTTTTTTTATCTATCCACTAAATATAAACATTCTTTTGAGACATATTTATATTATGGCGTGCGATAATTTCACACTTTTTTTTCTTCTTACTGTTTTTACGATCGGACACATCGCATCACGAACTGTTTTACTAATATATTCAAACCTGTATTTCGCGGTTTTAAATAAAACGTTTTCTACAACAACAACAAACCATCACGCCGTTTCCCCGCAGGGGTAGGCAGAGAGAATGGACCGCCACACTACTCTATCCTGGCACACCTCTCTAGCTTCCTCCACATTAAAAAGAAAATTTTAATCAAAAGCACTTCTGACTTATAGAGGTTCAGGCAACAACAACAATAACAAACCATCACGCTGTTTCTCCGCAGGGGTAGGCAGAGAGAATGGATCGCCATACTACTCTATCCTGACACACCTCTCTAGCTTCCCCCATCATATAGCGAGTCATACACGCACGTAAATTTTTCCGGCTTCTGACATGACCAATCTTTAAATTTTGATTGATCATACCATATTTTCCTCGGTCTGCCTCGACTCCGTACTCCATTTACATCATTAACGTATACTTTCGTAACCATTCTCTCCCCATCCATGCGCTCCATATGTCCGAACCAACGCAGCGATCCTTTCATAATTTTGTTCATAATAACATTCCTTTCTAATATCAGCATTTAAGATTCTGTCGTATATCATTCTACCACACATATGTCTTAGGGACTTCATCTCTATCGCATTTATTCTGCTCTCATCCTTCTAACTAACTAACCATCAAGCCATCTCCCTGAAAGGGTAGGCAGAAAGAATGGACTGTCACACTTTTACTGATGCGGCACTCCATCCTTCTCTTTTCGCTCCGCGGGAGACGCGGTGTGATGGGTTGCGAACCTCATCGCCACCAATAGGCATCTCCCGCGCACACTTCGATCGTGCAACACCCACAAAATAAATCTAAAACAAATAATATAAAATACAATGATATAAAATAAAATAACAAAATAAAAATAATTTAACACAAAATGTTCTTTTTAGATGGTGCACATATTGTCTATTTAATTTATGTTCCACGAATCCACCGTTTTTTAATTTAGTACATAATGTTTTTTTCGATGTTGCACATGTTGACATGGACGATCCGGACTTTTGTGTTTACTTAATTTATGTTTCACGTATCCACCGTTTTTTAAATTAGCTGTAAGTAGGCACTTAACCAGCAAGAACTTTGAAATAATATTGAAGAAATTATTCAAATTGTCATTGGAACAAATGAAAAAATTATTTCATTTATCTCATCTTTCTTCTACCAGTTTATTGCAAGAAAAAGAACAATTAAGCCCATTTTTTGTGACTTAGTGACTGCTGATGAAAAATAGGTTTTTATTCAAACGTGACGAAAAAAAAACAATGGCTAAAGTGCGGACAAAAGGCCGTTTCAACCTTTAAACGGTCAATGCATTCTAAAAAATGGTTATTATGTGTATGGTGGGATTCCAAATATTACCACAATGTCGGACAGTGTCGGCAGAGTTATACTGTCAACAGTTGGATAGCTAAATGAAGCACTGCGCCAAAAGAGGCTAGCTTTAGTGAATAGACGCACCATTACTCTTCAGCACGATAACGCGCGACCTCATGTTGCGAAATTGACGCGTAAAAAAAATTGGGTGGGTCACCCTGTTGCATCCTCCATACTCGCCGGATCTAGCACCATCTGATTCTTATTTATTTCGTTCTGTGGAACATTTCTAAGGAGATCACATTTTCAATTCCTTAGAAGAGGTAAATACAGCCGTATCAGAATATTTCTGTCAAAATCCGCTGAATTTTACAAGAAGGGCAATGGATGATTTGTAAAAAAAGGTGGCAGAAGGATATGGGGAAACATTTTTTATTATTTTGAATTTCATTGAAAAAAACACTTATGGGTAGGTACCCCTAATAAAAACATTAATTATTTGGATATCTCATATAACGCGATTTTGCTCAATACGGCAATTTCTAATAGCCTATACTACCGTGTAATAGGAGGTTTGGAGCATGCGCGTTCCGTATAGACGCGCAGCGCACGTAGATCTGACGGACGGCGGTGAAAATAAAAATAACTAGATGTCACTTTCCCGCCTTTTATTGACAGCCCGCCATTTTGCTTGTTATCTAGCTATCATTATTTCAAAGACCATTTCTTTTATTATTCAAATATAACGAATGACGTCACAGAAAACATAGAAAAACAAGAGTGTTTGTCACTTTTTTCACATCTAATACTATTTTTTGCCAAAATAAAACTAAAAGCTAAGATGGCAGTGCATAATGGTGTTCTTGTGCCGAACCTTATGTATGGAAGTGATGCATGGAACTGGCAAAAGAAGGATGAATGTAGAATAAATGTCATAGAAATGAGATCTCTAAGATGAATGTATGGAAAAACTGTGTATGATAGAATGTCGAATGTATAAGAAGTGAATGTGGTGCGAATGAAAGTGTTATGAACAAAATAAGGAAAGGGTCATTAAGATGCTTTGGACACATGGAAAGAATGAGTGAAGACAGAATGGTAAAGAAGGTATATGTAAACGGCGTGAACGGAGCTAGAAATAGAGGAAGGCCGAGGAAAACGTGGCACGATCAAATCAATCAAATATAGAATGTCGATCACGTGAGGAGTTGGAGAAATCGACGTGCGTGCATGACAAGATGTATGAATGTAGAGGAAGCGATAGAAGTATGTCAGGACAGAACAGTGTGGCGTTCCATTCTTTCTGCCTACCCCTCCATGAGATGGCGTGATGGTTAGTTAGTTAGTTATAAAACTAACTAACTAACTAACTAACCATCACACCGTTTCTCTTCGGCAGAGAGGATGGATCGCAACATTGTTCTTCTTCTTCTTCTTCTTCCTCAGGAGGTTCAGCTGTCCTTCCATCTCTTAGGCGGTCTTCCAGGTGGGCGGTGTCCGGAGGGGATTTCATAAGCGGCTGTATATGCAAGTCTGTCACCATCCATTCGGGCTACATGGTCCCTCCAGTATCTTCTTCTGGATCTACTCCACTGAACGATATCCTCTATTTCGCAAGTTTTTCTAATGTCTACGTTGCGGACACGATCTCGGAGAGTTTTTCCTGTAATTGATCTTAGGACCTTCATCTCCGATATTCTCAGTAGACCATTGGTTCGCACAGTGTCGGCCCGCGTCTCTACAGCGTACGTCATGATAGGTCGCACGCATGTTTTATAAATTCTGATCTTGCTGTCGATACGCATGTGCTTGTTCTTCCAGACCAGATTCTTCAGGCATCCTGACACGGTCACACTACAGGGTAATATTATAACTTTTTACTACTATAGTAAGTTATAATATTCTTCTTCTTCTCCTTTTAGACGTTTTAGACTGTTCTTGTAGTTTAGGCTGGCCTCTCTGGGGAAGTCGACTCCCAGCTATCCCTCCATCTCTTCGGCAGTCTTCCGGTGGACACCAGCGCCACAACGTGTGGGATTCTGGAGGGATCCATCCTCTGTATGTGCGGATTCCAGTGCCATCTGCGTTGTCTGTCCCATCTGGCAATATCTCCTACCTTGCAGATTTTGTGGATAGCCGTGTTCCTCACCCTATCTCGAAGAGCCTTTCCTGCTATTGTCCTCACCGTCGGCATCTCTGTCACCCGTACCTTAACCTTCGTTCTTGTGGCATCCGCTCTGGTCTCAATGACATATGTCAATATAGGCCTTACGCAGGTTTTGCATATTTTGACCTTACTGTCAGTTCTCATATATTTATTTTTCCACATAGTCTCTTAGAGACAGCCTGATACCGCCGAAGCTCCACTCAATCTATTTTACCCATTAATATCAGTCGAAGGAGGTTGTATTTTTCTCCCCTTAGCACATGACCCAAATATGAGACCTTTCTAACTTTCACACTTGACAACAGCTCTCTATTGGCCAGTGGCCGAACTCCCATAGAAGCCCAGAAGCCCGGCATACGTAAGAAATTTTGAATCATGGGAGTACTGGTACTATGGGAGTACTGCCACTGCTATTGGCTCTGGCCCTGTATTACTGATCCTATAGGTCCACGGTATATGGAGCATCCTGTGGTATATCCACATCTCAAACATGATACCTTTCAAAACTAACTAACTAACCATCACGCAGTCTACCCGAAAGGGTAGGCAGAAAGAATGGACTGTCACACTTTTACCGATGTGGCACTCCATCCTTCTCTTTTCGCTCTGCGGGAGACGCGGTGTGATGGGTTGCGAACCTCATCGCCACACTTGAATATGATACCTTTCACATTGCATTATAATAATAATAATAAATTGGATAATTTATAAAGCGCCATTTTTATGAATTGCTCATCTCAAGGGCGCTGTAGAAGATGCTCCGTTTTATCGACTAGATAATAATAATAATGATAAAAAATATATAATATATAAACATATTTAGTATGAGGGCTGCACCCGACGAAATCGATCAGCCCTTCCTGTCAGGAAATGATAATTTGAAAAGGTGCGTTTTGAGTCTCGATCTAAACTCTGATTGATTCTCAATGCACTTAAGGTCTGCTGGAAGACTGTTCCAGGCTGAAGGGCCGGCTACCGCGAAGGCTCGGTCGCCAAAGTTTGTGCTTGAACAACGTTTAATGCATTAATACGTTTGATGCATTAATAAAGATTTTCGAAACGTTCAATGCATTAATACGTTTGATGCATTAATAAAGATTTTCTGCATAATACTTACACCTAATCTTAATAGATGGCGCTAGTGTAGATTGAACTAAAAAATGTGCCTCCAACCGGTTCAATTTCAGAGTCTTCACAGGCATATAGTAAAACGGACCATATTCCACACATGTCCAAATAAAACGCATGAATCTTTATATGGTTTATTTTTCAGCAATTTAATACATCATACAGTTTTACATTATAATAAATAAAGTAATTACGATATATAATATTCTTAGACATGCCTAAAATACGTCTAATTTGAATAAACAATCTGTCTCACACTCTTAGAGCTAGCGAAGGTTAGCCTATTCCCAAAACGGGGCAAATATAACCTCCAAATACTGACGAATTTCAAATATATGTAAACAACACCTTAAAAAGCCTAGTGTACGGCTAATTCACGAGATGATAAGTTTTCTATTTCTTATACAAAATGTTTAAATGAAATTAGACATCACATACACCATACTTAAATTAAATATATGCTAATTAATACTACAATAAATATGTATAATTCACATCTATATAAATGGAATGACATTAATATGATTTTAAAATACTTAAAATTAAGCCGTTGACGTTCTAATTTTCAAATATATAAATAAAAATAACGTTTTGATATGAAAATGAGTTGAATAACCTTTTATAATGTGCGTTTCTTTATATTTTGATATCAAAATATTTATAAAAAACTCACATTTAAAAGATTTTTAAATGCATAATCTTTTCTGCGTAATAAATCAAAATATATTTAAAAAATTAAGTACATAAAATTATAATTTAAAACATATTTTTATATAGAAATGAAATGATATAAAATAAATGTATATATTTTGATTTATTATGACTAGATTATGCACGTGTTTAAAAGGGTTTGTTAGTTTTCGCGGTATTTTATTAAAATCTTTTTAAAATTATTTTTATAATCAAATTAATTAATTTCAAAAAACTTGTTGGTGAATTCCATTGAGCCCTTGAGAACGCAGCAAGAAGGTTTTTAAAATGAAATGAAATATTAATTAATAGCGCGAAAACGACGCACCCTTTATTAGAATACTTGTGACAATGACGATGCGTAATATCAAACGTAAAACGTGATATATAGAGCGATGCATAAAAAAATCTTAATTTATACGTTCCAACGACGCTACAATTTTTTCCATAGAAGCTTTCTTTCACACGTTTTGTAATTAGGTACTTAATTATATTTTTACTGACACTCTTGCGTTCCGTTTTTAAAATACACTGATTAACATTTACATAGACAAATATGTAGTTATATATATGTTTTTTTAAATAACATTAAAACCAGATTCCAAATATAAAATTTATGATATAATTTCTTTTTCACAAAACAACAATTATATATTTTTTTGTTACTTTTAACACCGATAGACATTTATTTTAATTAATTTGAATAAACAATAATTAAAACGTGTTTTTCAAATATATAAATGTAATTATTATATGACACTCATTTAAAAAAAAATCAAATGAAACAAAATATTACACTTTTTTTTTAAATTAAAATAATTATTAATTTTTTTATAGTGGATATATTATATTACAAGCTAATATATTTTTATTTTTGTATTAATACAAAAAGTATTAAAAAGATTTTTTTATAAATTGTTTCAAATCAAATATATAAGTTTTTAAAATATAATTAAATAAAACAAAGTTTTTTTAAACTATTTCCACTTTTGTCTTTATTTCGACAGCGACCGGTTTCGCCAGGCTCGCTGGCATCGACAGACACCAGTCTGTCGATGCCAGCGAGCTGGCGAAACCGGTCGCTGTCGAAATAAAGACAAAAGTGGAAATAGTTTAAAAAACTTTTATTTAATTATTATTTAAAATGAACTTCTATCAAGAAATTTCAGTAAAATCATTTTATTATAAAAGTTAATATTTTTATTTAAATCTTAAAATGATGTCATAACAAAAGTATCAAAATTCTGTGATATACGAGTATATAATAAAATTAAACCTTTTTTAAATACTATTTTAATGTATGTAAAAATTTGCGATCTGAACAGAATCAAAATATCTTTTTCTACCGGTAAAAATGCTTATATTTTGATTTGAAACATTATATTAATTATATATTCGATCTTATAAGATACCATTTAAAGTGGCACACAAAATGTCACCCGAATTCGGCGTTTTCCCTCAACGCTTTGTTCAAAATGACCTCACAATTAATATAATTATTTCTAATTTGTCTCACCCTCTCAATACAAGCGACGTCACCTTCCAAATTTAAAATAAAATCGACACTGTTCGATTATTTCGCACTGCAAGCTAACGCCATCTGTCGGCAGCCAAACAATTTAGCGACGTTAATTGTATCTCAATAGAAACGAAAATGTAAATTGTTTTGGAAACAGAATATGGTGGTCGAGGCGTATACAGGACTTATGACATGTCATTGGTTGGGTTAAGCGATCGCTTTATGCAATACAACATTCCCCATTCCGCACTTCTTACGACACCACGTCTGACAATTTTTTTTAAAGATGTATACATGTTATTATATTGAGAAACACTTCACATATTTTTGTTCAATCTACACTAGCGCCATCTATTAAGATTAGAAACAGAATATGGTGGTCGAGGCGTTTTCAGGAATTATGATCTGTCATTGGTTGGGTTCAGCGATCGCTTTATGCAATACAACATTCCCCATTCTGCCCTTCTTACGACCACCACGTCTGACAAATTTTTGAAAGATGTATACATGTTACAATGTTGAGAAACACTTCACATATTTTTTTTCAATCTACACTAGCGCCATCTATTAATATTAGATGCACAATTTACATCTTCGTCTCTATTGAGATACAATTAATCAATGCAATGGGTAAAATCCAGTATTTGTATACATTCAAAAACAAATTTGTCTATGGCGTTTTGAATGCGGAATATTTTATACATTTAACTTAACCATGCGTAATTGCTCTAAACGTGCAAGTATTTAATAACCTTTTAATAATATTTTAATATTATTTAAAATGCCAAATAAGACATTTTTATTACACGCAAATTTAAAATTAAATCCAATTAACATGAAATAATAATTATATTTACCCTTAACGGACATATGTCACCTCTGACGTGACAACAGAATTTTGTCGTCACGGTCATATGGCACAAGTGTGGTGGCCACGATGAATCGTGTTGTCTGTGGAATCTGCGTGTAATTTCTTTATCAGTTGAATATTAATAATAGAGCCATTAACATACAGTGCCTTTTAAATATTAAATATTAATAGAAATACATACACAAAACTAGCGTCCGAAAAGGGTTTAACAAATGAAAATAACTATACAAATAGACAAAAAAAAAAAAACAATTCATAATATTTAAAACGTTTTTAAAAAATAGGAAAAAATAAATAAAACAAAAATAAATTAATTTTAAAATTTTATATTCAAAAGAAAAAATATACAAAAAAAACCCACAAATAATACATTTATTAATAATTAATTAAAGCTTTTATTGCAATGCAACCTTACTTACAAGTGGTAAATATTTTAAAAATTGCCAACACAAAAAAAATGCCATTTATTGAGGGATTTTTCAATAAGGATGCTTGAACTTTGAAAGCGTATAATGGCCATTTTGGTAAAGCGATAGCTGTCAAATTTGATAAGAATACTTATTGAAAATTAACATTTTATCATGGAACGCTACACACTTCAACAACGCATTGAAATTGTTAAAATTAATTATCAAAATCAGTGCACCGTTTGCTACGTGCGTTGCGTCCAATTTATAACATTCATGGCCGTGTTGCAGAGTCCACAATACGTCGTTTAATGCATAGATTTAAGACAACCGGATCGGTGGTCGATGATACGTCAAAGAAACGCAAGATCATTTAATATATCGTTGCCGTTCGGACGGTGTGTGAGAAAACCCCAGACAGTCAATTACGCACCGTGCGCAAGAGCTGGGTCTTTCTGCGACATCAACTTGGCGGATTTTGCGACATTTCTATCCCTTCGATTAACTCAAGAGCTAAAGCCCAACGACCACAGATGACACCGTTTTCAAAATTCTAACGCTCTTAATGAAAATGCCTTAATTAAACACATACAATGGCAACACACAAAAATACGCAATTGTGATACATAAAATCACAACTGAAAATTTATTTTATTAAAAAAATATTTATTTTATTAAACGAATATAATCACAGAACATAACTCTATTTAAAAAAAAATATAGGAACAAAATAATTGTCAACCAGCATCTTTGGCACTCTTAATTATAAACCTATAGAGAATATGGAAGAAAAATATTTGAAATTAATTTCTCGCAGATGTGAAATTTCTATTATATAAAGACATGCTTTAAAATTCAGTAGGTGCATATGGTCTTGAAACTGCCACTCTGACAAAGCACAGACTAAGAGTCATGAAGAGAGAGCCATGCTAGGCCTGTCCCTTGGAGATAGAGTCAGGATCGAAACGGTGAGGGATAAAACAGGAGTCACAGACGTGATCCACCGGGTGACGACTTTGAAATGGAAATGGGCAGGGCATGTCGCTAGAGCTGCAGACGAAAGATGGACCAAGATACTGCTGAATTGGAGACCAAGAGACATGAGAAGAAGAGTAGGAAGACCACAAATGAGGTGGAGGGATGACCTGGAACGATACGCTGGGGTGCTATGGATGCAGACTGCGCAGGAGAGATCGACATGGAGGGACAGGAGGAGGCTTTCGTCCAAGAGTGGACGGCGATAAGCTGAAGAAGATGCTTTAAAATATATGTATTTTATCTGGTAGTGCTTGGGACAAGATCTCATTAACGCAGAATCCGAATTTTTAGATACTGAATACTGAAAAGATAAAAATCTCAAACACAGAGATTTGAAGACATCCAGAGATTTTTTTACAAATTTCAAGGTCCTGGTTCGCAGAAATTTCAATTGACATCTTTGCTATTTCTTAGGACGTTATAACAGCCTTTTTATCGCTGTAATTTCCCGATGCTTTCTATATTTTTGTATACAACTGGATATTTGAATTCAGACCAAAGACAGTGCGTCCAGAGATTAACAGATTCGAAAGAACGCTTTTTAAATTCATTTAAAATTCTGATTATTTGACTTAAATAAAGAAATAAAAATAATTTCAATAGCTTAATTATCAAACTGCGTATTTATTTATTGAGCAATTTGATTAAAAGCCGCGCAGTTCGGTAATTCAATTCATAATAATTATACTTTACATTAAAAAAGCATTGCGTTTGCAAGTTATATTCCATAAAACATTGCGATGCCATTTTAAAATCATTTTATCTATTCACGAGTACGAAGTATTTCGTCTCTGCTCGTAAAATAACGTATGCTGCAATCTTAAATACATTTCAACGGTCACAATTGAGTCGTCGCTTGACAAAATAAACGAGATTCTCACTATACTAAATCTATTCCGTAATCTTTCTAAACAATTTTACCAACTTCAAGACGTGAGTATCACTTCAAAACAGTTCACGAAATATATAATTCAACCGTGCACCGAAACATGACAATATAAACGATTCAAATCCACAATCGATTACTTTTTTAAAAGCCTTGTAACCAAACGAGACAAAAACGACGAAAAACATGAATCTTTCGTGTTTTTTTCTTAACGATGATAGACAAACCTATTCCTTTTGACTCGCGACGCAATATTTATTTATTTCCGACTGTCATGATACTCAGTCGTAGCGAGAAATCGGTTTCACAAATACGCCAGTTTAAAACGACAGTAAATGAGTCCAAAGTGTCGTTGAAAACAAAGCCCACGTTTCAAAATCCGACAAAAATAATCTTCGATTAATACCGGACACATTCGCTTACCGATTCATCGTGTTTGATGATTTTAATACATCGTAAATACATTTTTTTTGTTGTAGAAATACAATTGATTCTTACAATTATTTTTTCATACACATTCAATATGTAAACATGAATTATTTGATGGTTTTAAAATACAAAAAAAAATATCCGTCGCACTCTAATATTTCCGTCATAAATCTCACTTACACTTTTTTAAATATTAAAAATTGATTAAACATCTCGACTGATATAATAAATTTACTTTAAAAAAACCATTCTTCTAAAATTTTCACTTCATTTCATTCGACGGATATTTCACACGCAAAAAAACCCATCAAATAACGATCATTTCTACAAAAAATATATATATATACTATAAACACAATTCATTGAAAGCGAATTCATGTATCCACTTCTTCTTCTTTCTAGTTTTGTCCCGTTTACTTGGAGTCGGCGTTTCTCTTATGACATCTCCAGGTCTGTCCTGGGGAGTCTGATGGGACCCGGTCTCATTTGAATGAGTCCCATCCACGTCGACTTAGGACTATCACTTCTTACGAGTCGAATTCACGTGTACACGAAATAAAATGATAATAAAAATAACGACTTTTTGACACATCACAACGACACTTAAAATCCTTCGTATCATGAGTTGCAGCGCTCCGATTTCGATGATTCTTTCACCGTTGCGAGCGTCCGGACGAGGGTATCCGGAGCTCAGTGGTGCGAGTAGGCGTGCAGCGAGCGCTGCAGGGGTATGTGACGGCCGCCGGCGAGTCCGCAGCCCACGCAGCACCAGTGCACGGCGCGCATGGGCGGATAGCACCACAGGCAGGGGACCAGGATACTCAGCAGGGCGAGACCTAGCCATCTGGAAGCAGAATCACGTTTTTTTTAATCTTATATTATAATGATGTTGTCTTGAAAGAAGAATTGGACTAAGTTCGGCAGCTTTCAGAAAAATGGGTTACATCCTTAACCACCTTACGTATTTGGCCGACATTCAATATTTGATTTATTTGATAGTGTCAAGTCTTCCGATTCTATTTCTAGTTCCATTTACATCATTAACATATACTTTTTTTTACCGTTCTTTCTTCATTCATTCTTTCCATATGTCAAAGCCATCTTAATGATCCTTTCATTATTTTGTTCATAACATCATCATTCGCACCGCATTCACTTCTTATATTTTCATTCAACATTCTATCATACACAGATTTAACATATATTCATCTAATTTATTCTACTTTCATCCTTCTTTTGCTAGATCCATTCTTCACTTCATTACATAAGATTGTATTGATTTGAGTAATTTAATAATCGTACTTTACTTTAAAATACATTCCATTCCATTTTCAAACGCACGTCATTACAAATTTTCAAATATAGAACCGTCAGCCAACCCCGATCTCTAAGACAAATGTGTGATACGATAAAATAATTCAATATATGATTTATTTTATCGTGTTATATTTTTCTGCATCATCCCCTATTTCTAGATCCATTTACATCTTAAACATATTTAACCATTCATTCTTCATTCATTTTTTCCATGTGTCCAAGCCATCTTAATGTTCTTTTCATTATTTTGTTCATAATACCATCATTCGCACCGCATTCACTTCTTATATTTTCATCCGACACTATCATACACAGAGTATCACACATTCGTCAAAGAGGTCTCATTTCTACTGCATTTATTCTACTTTCATCCTTCTTTTGCCAGCTCCAAGCTTCACTTCCACACATAAGGGTTGGCACTAGAACTACATTATGTACTGCCGTCTTTGATTTAGTTGAAATATTTCTATTTGCAGCGATGACTTTCTTTTAGATGTCTTCCTCTATTTTTCTATCGTCTGTAAACAACATGCTATCAGACAGCCACAAAGAAGTTGTTGAAGACTGGAAATTGAAGAGAATGTGTTACCTTCTCCCGCAGCCGTCCTCAATGGGAGTACAGGAGCAGGGGTGAGTCACAAACTCTCCCTCGGGATCCGACATGCAGTGGTACATCATACACTGGAAACACATATCATCACGTTTAGACCAGACAAACGGGGCACATAAAAACACGTTAAAACGAACAATAGTAAACACGATTGTTTAATTTTTTTATTATTATTATTATTATTTATTTTTTTGTATACGACAGGTCTTTAGAACCCTATTACAGTATACATTTTACAAACATTTTACCTACATTTTACATACATATAAAATACATGTTAAAATAAAACAATATAAGCAATTGTGGTATGTACCTATATGTTCCTTAACCCTTAACGTACCGTGTTCAAAACAAAACGCTCGCTCCCATGTGGTAAATTCAGTTTACCGCTAACTTTATCTAAATATCAAGCATATGACTCGATGAATCAAAATTTAATTTATGTCATCTTGTAGGGAATTTCATTAGGAATAGATCGATATCTATAACATACATGGATTATTTGAAAAACATATCATTATTAATTTTTTTCTGGAACCATGCGATTTCTGATATGGAATGCGTCACAGCATACGAGCAACTGGACGCCAAGTATAAACTTGTCTGCGCGCCGCAGCCGGCGGGGCGAGATTTTACGTATGATAAAGGCACCTAGGCAAAATGTATAGTACGTTCAAGACAACGAGTACGTATTAATATTTGTCCCTTTTGGTAAAGTATTAATATTTTCACAGTTCTGATATTATTAAGTTGCGTGCTGCCTTTCCGTCCACAGTCGGTATTATTATGTACCTATGAGAAAAGGCCAAACATGTAATTTATAATACGTTCAAAACAGCGAGTAAGTATTTGTCACTTTTGATAAAGTTATTAGCAAAACAAATTCTACCTTAACATAGGTCCATAGGTTTTAAGAAAATCAACTTTAAAGTGGCAGTGGAAACTCAATTGACCACATGGCAACGCGACGGTTAAAGGACGCATAGGCCATTTGGAGAATGTCCACATGGACTGACACCTCATTCAAGAGCCCCATACCCCGAGTCATTGTATGCTGCGCCAAGACATTTGTCCTGGTATGCGGTATGCACAACAGATCGTGTCTTCTAGCGCGAGCATACCTGTCCGGTGCATTGAGGCCATAACACTCTAAGAGGTATGGGCTATCAATGAGGTTACGAAGTATTTTAAATCCTAAGATCATCAATGTACCTTTTCTTCACGTGACATAAATGCCGCAAGGGTATTTACAAAAAAATGTCATGTTTAGTTACAAAGGTAATTAATATTTGCACACATAAACAGACAAACGGTTAAAAACAAGAATAAGGATAACAACAACATACCATGATGCCGTTTTTCCGCAGGGGTAGGCAGAGAGAATGGACCGCCACACTACTCTATCCTGGCACACCTCTCCATATTCATACAGCGAGTCATACACGCACGTTAATTCTTCCGACTTCTAACATGACCAACCTTTTAAATTTGATTGGTCATGCCATGTTTTCTTTGGTCTGCCTCGACTCCGTACTCCATTTACATCATTAACGTATACTTTCTTAACCATTCTTTCTCCATCCATGCTCTCCATATGTCCGAACCAACGCAGCGATCCTTTCATAATACCTTCTTCCGCTCTACATTCCATTCTTATATCAGCATTTGAGATTCTGTCGTATATCGTTCCACCATACATACGTCTTAGGGACCTCATCTCTACCGCATTTATTCTGCTCTCATCCTTCTTCTGCCAGTTAAATGCTTCGCTTCCATACATTAGGGTTGGGACCAGAACTCCATTGTGAATGTCCGTTTTCGCTTTCATTGATAAATTCTTGTTTCCAATAACTATTTTTAAAGCTCCATTCACTTTGTTACCCGCACCAACCCTTCTTTCGACGTCACTATCCGTTCGGCCATCCGCTGTGAACATGGTGCCTAAATATACCTGCTCCAAATTCTTTTCGTTCACACTTATTTTACAAACTGTCATTTGCTCTTCCCTTTCAAAAACCATCACCTTTGACTTTCCGACATTCATCATTAAATCATTTGAAGAAGAGAATGAAAAATATGAGAGAAGGCCTAGGTTCAGTGGACGGCCACAACAGACTGAAGAAGATGTTAGGTTAGGTTAGGTCACCTGAGCGCACTGTATTCCCGTGGCCGTGTTGATGCAGGATCGGAAGCAATCGGGAGCATATTCGCAGCTGCCCGCCTTGTTTGTGTCCTCTATGTACCATTCTTGGCAGTGTCTGCAAAACCACAAAACGATCCATTATAATATACCAATTGAATTACAGTAAAACCTCGATATAACGGACTAATTGCGGGGAGGGGGTGTCCGTTAAAGCCGAAAGTACATTACATAAAAATAGGTTTAAAATAAATCTGAAAACTATTTATTTATTGTTTCTTGAACAATGATGTAAAACTCCATATTAAATAATTAACACGAATGAAAACATAAGTTTTCTCGAAGTTTTATTAAGTTCATTGCATCCTTGGTCACCAGACCAGTCTGTCGATGCCAGCGGGCCTGGCGAAACTGGTTGCTGTCGAAATAAAGACAGGTATCTCTACATGAGGGAGTATGGTAGTTATCCGTGGCTCTATCCTACGGCATTTCTTCTGGGAATGCTCCGAACCAATTCTCTACAGCTTCGAAGAGATGGAGATCTAATAACCCATTTCTTCAGATTAATTAGGGGATACTTCGAGAACTCGGCCGTACTGGAGGATGTTGGTCTTTTCGTCCCCGATAGATATCTCCGACAGCGACTGCACAGATTGTTTTACCTACCGGCCGCCAGAACCAATCTGCCTCTGGTAACGCCGGTGGGAAGAGCAAATAGTCCGCTGAACGCGGTCTCCTCGGAGATCGACGTCTTTCATGTTAGTGAAAGTACGTTCAGGGGACAAATACTCTTGACTTTGGAAAGTATCTTGTCTTCCTAATGTCGAACCATCACTAATGCGTTCCTCGTATTATACATTTATGTTTTAAATTTTAATTGTATCTCAATAGAGACGAAGACGTAAACTGGAAACTGAACATGGATGATCAAGGTGTTTACAGGACTTATGACCTGTCATTGGTTGGGTTAAGCGCACGCTTTATGTAATTACAACATTCCCCATTCCACATTTGTTATTTGTGATCATGCATGACAAATTTTTGGAAGATGTATATATACTTCAAAATCCATATTTATCTTCACGTGGCAGTTTCAGTCAGCCATCTATGTAGATTTGGTTGCACTAGTGAATTTTTTTCAAGAATTAACCTTTACAACCGACCCACTAACGCCGTCTATGGAGAATGATTTTCGGCATTTGCATAGATGCATTAAACTATAAAAAATGTTTGTAATGTCTTTTGAGAAAATAAACGGATTTGATTTGAAAAGTGGAAGTAGCTAAAAAAAACATTGTTTAATTTAAAATTAGCAATGACAACACGAGGATGGGACGAGGAAGTTACCTGCACTTGAGCCTGTTGTGGAAGCCCTCCACGATGGGCAGAGGCTTCTTGTTGAGGTCGCGGTCCCGCTTGCCGTCCGCCAGCGTGAAGGCCTCCGCGTACATGCCCGGGGGCTGCGACCGCTTCTTCAATGACGACCCTGCGCACACACAATCCTCGCTTGATCCGCGTTCACATATTGACAATAGAGCTCCGTCCATATTTAACATTGCATAGGCTTTGTAACGCCTTCACAAACTTTATAAAAATAAAGATAACCTTTTTTCCCCTCATTTTTATTTATATAAATTTATATGTGAAAAATCTGTGTATGATAGAGTGTCGAAGTGTAAATTTATATGTGAAAAATCTGTGTATGATAAGACTTCATTGAAAGCCCTGAGGAAGCTTGGGCACAAGCGAAACTAGTCGGCAATTAAAATAACCGCATAGTGGATATCATACAATTAGGACGAAACAATTTCGAGAAAGAAGCCAACCGAAGAATTAAGTTGGGTTGGGCGGCCTTTGGGAAATTACGTCATGTTTTCACTTCCAAAATACCACAATGCCTCAAGACTAAAGTCTTCAACCAGTGCGTTTTGCCAGTCATAACATACGGAGCCAAAACGTGGACATTGACAAAAGGTCTAGTCTACAGATTCAAGGTTGCCCAGCGCGCCATGGAAAGAGCCATGCTTGGAATAACCTTGAAGGACAGATTTAGAAACGAATTTATTCGACAACAAACCAAGGTGACTGAGGTGGCTCTACGGATAGGCGGACTGAAGTGGCGGTGGGCTGGCCATATCTGTCGGAGAACCGACAGCCGATGGGGAAGACGGGTTCTGGAGTGGAGACCGCGTACAGGATTCCGTAGAGTTGGACGTCCCCCTGCCCGCTGGACTGACGATCTGAAGAGGATTGCTGGACATGGATGGATGGGAGCGGCAATGGATAGGGGGCGGTGGAGGGCTTTGGGAGAGGCCTACATTCAGCAGTGGATGACAGACGGCTGATGATGATGATGATGCATAGTGGTGAAAAACAAAGTACCTACAGTGTTTTATTTTATTTTTTAAATACAAATAATAATAAAAAAAATTAAATATAAGAAGTGAATGCAGTGCGAATGAAAGTGCTATGAACAAAATAATAAAATGAAAATGAAGATGGTTTGGACACATGAAAAGAAAGAATGGTAAAAAATGTATATGTTTACTATGTAAATGGAACTAGAAATAGACTTAGAGTGAAAAAACGTGGCATGAACAAATAAAACAAATATTGAATGTCGGCCACGTGAGGAGTCGGAGAAATCGACATACGTGCATGACACGATGTATGAATGTTGTAAAAAAGCGAGAGAAGTATGTCAAGAAAGAAAAGTGTGGCAGTCCATTCTTTCTGTCTAATTGTCACACTGAAGGTCTCGGGTTCGATTCCCGGTGATGGCAGTGTGATTGTCACACTGTCTTTGGTCTGGTGTAGAATTCACATGACAGAAAAATGGTGATAGATCAGCTACATATCGCATATCAATATGATAGCTATACCCTTTACATCGATTTGGCAAAGTGGTTAAGTAAGCAGGAAAGTTATATACAGTATCCGCGCTGCTCTAACCGTCCCACCACTTTAACCGGCCTCTTCTAGGAAGTCTAGGAGACAAGTAGCAACTTGAACGTCTGGCGGGGCCGGGAAAATGAAATGTTGAATGATGAAGAGATAGTTCAGACTGTCATCAACGAAACACTAGAGGAAGTCGACTGTGAGGAGTACGAAGAAGACAACACGGTTAGCCACGACGAAGGAAAAGAGGCTATACAGGTGGCGGCGATGTACATTCAGCAGCAGAAGGATTCTACTGCAGTAGATGTAATGTTCATGAAGAAATGGTATTTTAAAAAGCCGATTCAACACAAGAAGCAGCAGAAAATAACAGAATTTTTTCAAATTTTTAACTGTATCTCAATAGAGACGAAGACGCAAACCGGAAACTGAATATGGATGATCAAGGTGTTTACAGGACTTATGACCTGTCATTGGTTGGGTTAAGCACACGCTTTATGTAATTACAACATTCCCCATTCCACCATTGTTATTATGATCATGCATGATACATTTTTAGAAGTTGTATATATACTCCAAATCCATACCTATCTTCACGTGTCAGTTCCAGTTAGCCATCTATGTAGATTTGATTGTACTAATTAATTTTTTAAGATTAATCTATACATGTGTTAATAAAGTAGTTAGCTAAATGCTAAACAGTCATTCTTCATAGATGGCGTTAGTGGGTGGATTGTATAGATTAATCTTAAAAAATTAATTAGTACAATCAAATCTACATAGATGGCTAACTGGAACTGACACGTGAAGATAGGTATGGATTTGGAGTATATATACAACTTCCAAAAATGTATCATGCATGATCATAATAATAATGGTGGAATGGGGAATGTTGTAATTACATAAAGCGTGCGCTTAACCCAACCAATGACAGGTCATAAGTCCTGTAAACACCTTGATCATCCATATTCAGTTTCCGGTTTGCGTCTTCGTCTCTATTGAGATACAGTTAAAAATTTGAATTAACCACCCACAGGTGAAAATCCAGGATTCGTATACAGATATAAGTATACATTTCACAAATACAGAATTTTTTAATCCATTGTAGGCCTACTTTTTAAAAAAAATTGGAGTGATGTGTGGCTTTTTCCTGTACATATTTTTTACAATATGTGAAATGTAAATTTTTAATGTGTGAGTTTCTAATACAGAATAAAAGTTCTGTTTTCTAAGTGTTTTGAATAAATTGTGTTTTTTTTTCTTCCTTGCGAAAGTGTTTTTTTCACTACCTTCTCTTTAACTATCTTTTTCGTTATCCGGCCCTGGGTCGGTCCCGGCAAGGCCGGTTAAGAGAGTGTCTACTGTACCTGAGTCTCTTCTCTGGAGGGCGCTCTGCGAGGGGGAGCGGTCTGAGGATACGGTGACCACACCGCTGCCCAGCGAGGGGTACACATACTCATGCACCTGCAACACAAATACATCCATATTATATTTTATTCAAATCAAATCAAATCTGTTTATTTTCTCAAAAGATATCACAAACCAGTGACACCTTTTAACAGTGACAATTTTAAATAGTGATACTTTATTACAGTGACGCCTTTTTACAAGGGCCTTTTAAAAATGGCACTTTTCATCAGTGACACCTTTTTTCATGACGCCTTTTACCAGTGACACTTTTAAAATTGACACTTTTTAAAAGTGACACTTTTGAAATTGACACTTTTTAAAAGTGACACTTTTAAAATTTGACACTTTTAGTTTTTGACCGTGGCACTTTATATCGGTAATACTTTTTAATAGTGACCCTTTAAAAGCGACACCTTGAAATCATGACACTTTTTATCTTTATGACTGTGCACTATATGTCGGTGACACTTTAAAAGCAACACCTTTTGACCGTTACATTTTTTAAAATTGACACTTTTTATCTTTTTGACCGTGCACTTTATGTCAGTGACATTATAAAAGAGGCACTTTTTAAAAGTGACGCTTTTTAAAATTGACTCTTTTAAAGTGTCACTGACATAAAGTGTACAGTCAAAAAGAAATCTGATCAATTATAATTTAAGGCATCTATTGAGAACAGGTAAAATATAATATATAATACCAGGAATGCATGAGAGACGGTTCGACTTTAGGAATACAAGAAACTCTCTAAAGATAAGAGTATCCGTCTTCTGAACGTACTCTCAAGAATATATAAGAAGCGAAGAACGAATGAAAATTTCACGGCATTTTTTTATTTTCTGCACGGACAATTTATTAGTATAAAGTGTATTAAGAATAGAGTGATTGTTACCTGCGTGAGCTGGACGTAGGAATAGTTATCGGCGTTGAGCGGGTCCTCCACAAACATGGGCGGCTCCTCGCTGCAGGAGCCGCTTAACTTCTTCTTCATGAGCAGCTCCCGCGCCGAAGCCGAGAGGGCTGCAAACACAGAATCAAAACTTAAATCTCCATAACATTGATAATTCATAAAAAAAATTGTGTATTCAAAAATGTATTTTAACTAACTAAAAGACCGTCTCTCTGAAGGGGTAGGCTGACATATTTCTCTCGCTTTCTCAACATTCATACATCATGTCATGCACGCGCGTCGATTTCTCTGACTCCTCACGTGGCTGACATTCAATATTTGTTTTATTTGATTGTGCCACGTTTTCCTCGGTCTTCCTCTATTGCTAGTTTCATTTACATCGTTATCATACACTTTTTTTACCATTCTTTCTTCATTCATTCTTTCCATGTGTCCAAACCATCTTAATGATCCTTTCATTATTTTGTTCATAACACGCACCACATTCACTTCTTATATTTTCATTCGACACTATCATACACAGAGTATCCACACATTCGTCTAAGAGATCTCATTTCTACTGCATTTATTCTACTTTCATCCTTCTTTTGCTAGCTCCAAACTTCACTTCTATACATTAATATACATTATTAAGGGTTGATACTAGAAATCCGTTATGTACTGTCATTTGCAGTGATGACTTAGAGAGCTGCATTTATTTTGTTATTTTATGTTCTATGGTCATAGCATGTATACATTAATTGGGTTCAAATGATCAGTTGTTCAAAAGAAAAATCTCAGATCAATACTTCAAATCAAATCAAATTAGTTTATTTTCTCAAAAGATATTACAAACAACAATTAAAGATTAAGGCATCTATTGAGAACAGGTAAAACACAATAAATATATAATACCAGGAACGCATGAGAGATGGTTCGACATTAGGAATACAAGATACTCTCTAAAGTCAAGAGTATTTGTCTTCTGAATGTACTTTCACGAATATAAAAGACGTCGATCTCCGAAGCGATCATATTCATGCATGCTGGGAGCTAAAACAGTGTGTGCTGACGCTGTCGAAGATAACCATCCGGAACATAAAGATGGATAGCCTCCAAGATGACGGAATTCTCAAAGAATCCCCTGATAAGTCTGAAGAAATGGGTAAGTGTGCACCCATCCCTTCTTATCTGTAAACTATTGGTCCCCAGCATGCCCAAGAGGAATGCAGTGGGATAAAGCCCCGGATAGCTACCAAACTCCCTCATGTAGAGATATCTCAGAAATCTTTTCTAAACCCTCTCTAACATGAGCGAGTATCTCGCCTCGTGGGGACTCCATATCACCGAGCCACACTCGAGCCAGCTCCGGACCAATGAGTTATACAAAATTCGCAAAACTTACTTAATTACTTAACGCGTTTTGTAAGATTAGGTTAGATTGAAAATGCGAGTTTCTGACCTGGCGGCGTGTCCGTGTAGAGGTTGGACTGGAGGTGGAAGACGGCGGGCTGCAGACGCACTCCGAGGTGCTGCTGCTGCTGCCGAAGGGCGCTGCGTGAGGCCGTGGAGTTTTCCGAGCTGGAGCGAGAGTCCGACGGGAGGTTCAAGCACTGAAACACGCCGCAAAGCCACTTCATCATCATGCAATGCATAACTATAACCTTCATTCAACCTTCGATATCACCGTGATTCTCACACTTAGTCTGGTGTAGAATTCACGTGACAATAAAATGGCGATAGATTAGCTACCTATCTCATGTGGTGACCAAATCTTCTTCCTTGTTGTAGACCAGAGGTTCCCAAACTTTTTTATCCTGTAGACCCCTTGCCGATTTCTTTTATTTTGTGTAGACCCCCTACTTTCCTAAAATTGATTTTTTTCAGACCAAAAAAAATCCAAAACAAAAATGACGGAATTCATTCATTTTAGTTGAACCAACTCGTGGACCCCCATTTATATTTCTACACCAGACCAAAGACAGTGTGACAATCACACTGCCATCGCCGGGAATCGAACCCGGGACCTTCGGTATGAAAGTCAGAGCTCTTACCACTCTGCCACGAAGGTCGTCAATACACAATTTAATCTCATAGACCCCAAATTTTTTTATAATTGTCGTAGACCCCTTGCAAGTTGTCGTAGACCCCTGGGGGTCTATATAGACCACTTTGAGTATCACTGTTGTAGACCTATGTGGTCTGTTCTCCAGAGTGTTGCTCCTCCTGTGAGGTAGACTCCCAGCTGTCCTTCCATCTTCTAGGAGGTCTTCCACGAGGACGAGCCCCATGAGGCTGATTATGCAATGCAATATAGGGGAGTCTGGTGGTGTCCATTCTTTGAATTTTTTCAAACATTTTTTCAAACTGATTCAGGGCTCTATTAAGAACCCCTATGTTCTGGAGCAAATAGGTCTTTTTGTTCCTGATAACTACCTGCGACAGCGCCGACATCAATTGTTCTTTACTCCGTCGCGCAGAACCAACCTGCCTTTGGTGATGCCAGTAGGAAGAGCAATTCGGACGCTGAATCTAATCATCTCGGATTTGGACGTTTTCAGTGTCAGTGAGGCAGAAAATATTGCAAATTCTGGAAAGAGTACTGCCTCACTGATGTCGACATATTTGGATTCCTTCTGATATGTATGATTTTTTGATCTCATGTTGTTTTATTTTATTTTTGTAACACCATTTTGTGTCCGAATGAGTCGCCTAAATGTTTTATCGTTTGTAATGTCTCATTTGTGATTCTTGTATAAATAAATAAATAAACATGACCCATCTTATAATATCCTCAACCTCTCTTATTCTGGTGTCCCTCACGCGATCTCTCAGTGTCTTGCCTGCTATCGTCCTCGGTGTCTTCATCTCGGAAGTCCTCAAAACTTGTTTGGTCCTTACTGTGTCTGCCCTTGCTTCGACGCCATATGTTATTATTGGTCTTACGCATGCTTTATACATTCTCATCTTACTCTTAATGGCCATGTCTTTGTTTTTCCGTATTGTGGATTTTAGAGCGCTAGAGATTGCAGCTGCCTTGTTTACTTTTTTAGCTGGCTTGTATTTCTTCCCGCAGATCAGCTCCTCCCACCAGGTCTATGCCTAGATACTTGAAGGTCCTGACTTGTTCTATGGGTTGATTTTCTATAACCAGGTTACATGTTTTCAAATAATGGATCAAAATTGTAGGCGACTTCTTACTAGTAAAACTTCCCAGGAAAACACTGTGACGAGAAAGCATTCGCTACAGTGATTTCCAACGCCGCGGGGACCTGACACGGCACTATTGAAAGAAGACGTATTTAAAATCATACAAACCTCGAAAATGTTGTCATCTTCATCATCAGCGGAGGCGCCCGTTGAGGGCTTCTTGTAAGACAGTGATCGCCAGGCACCGCCCAGACCTGAAGATATAAAATATACATTAGAATGTAGCAATAGAAATAACTAATAACTAACCATCACGCTGTCTGCTCGAAAGAGTACGCAGAAAGGATGGACTGCCACAATTCTTTCCTGACATACTTCTCTCACTTCCTTTTTATGTAACTACCTATCAATAAAAATATTTTGACATTATTTAAATTAGAGTTGGCTGACAAACAATATAAAAAAATAATGGAGTGGTAAGGGTTAAGATATTTCATATCAACTGGATTTATTCTGCTTTCATCCTTTCTTGTCGATAAGAACACCTTAGCTTTTTTGGAACAGTTTTTGTTTGCGATGACAACTTTAAGTACACCATTCACTTTGTACACCTGCCCCAACCCTTCATTCAATATCCCTCTTGCCCGGTGCTGGGCCGCGACCACCAGTTGGGGAACACTGAACGTCTCTCCAAAGGGGTAGGAAGAAAGAATAGACTGCCACACTTTTCTTTCCGGACATAATATTGTTTCTTTCGTTTCCTCAACATTCATACATCGTGTCATGCAATCACGTCGATTTCACTGACTCCTCACGTGGCCGACATTCAATATTTGATTTATATGACTGTGCCACTTGTAGACAAATCGAAGATGTGGTCAGATCGGGACGTCAAAGACCGCGATACTGGCATCAACATGACGAAAGAATAAGCTCAAATAGGATACCATACAAAGCTCTCCATGGAACGCCAAACGGACAACGCCGACCAGGAAGACCCCCGAAACGGTGGAGAGAAAGCTGGAGTTCAGCGTCTCAAGAGGACCCGCCTAAAATAACAGACTCCTGAGTCTACCAAAAGGGAAGAAGAAGAAGATTGTGCCACTTGTTGAGTTCCATTTACAATGTTAGCATATAATTTTTTACCATTCTTTTTTCATTCATTCATTCATTCCATGTGTCCAAACCATCTTAATGATCCTTTCATTATTTTGTTCATAGCACCATCAATCGCACCGCATTCACTTTTTATATTTTCATCTGACACTCTATCGAATGATCTCATTTTTACTGCATTTATTCTACTTTCATCCTTCTTATGCCAGTTCCACGCTTCGTTTTCATACATAAGGGTCAGTACAAGAGCACCATTGATTGATCCCTTTTTTAATTTTATTTCAAGAAAAAATATTATGCAATCTTCTTCTTCTTCTTCTTGGATGGCCCTACAGCCCATATCGAGCCTTAGCCTCCAGTATTCTTCGCCTCCAACTCCTCCTGTCCTCCGCTTCGACCCTCTAATCTGACACTCTTAACAATCTTGCTCCATCTCTCCCAACTTCATCCTCCCATCGCAGCCTTGGTCGTCCAATTGGTCTTCTACCACCTGGGTGCCACTCCAGCAATCTTTTTGGGGTTCGCGATGACGGCATCCTCTGCACGTGACCGGCCCATCTCAGTCTATTCAGTCTGACCTGTGTGGAGAGACTGGGAGCTTTGTAGGCAATCATCTGCCCAAAATTTCTTCCTTATTTCATAATTTTGTACTCTATCACAGTGCTCCACAACCGGTGTGCCGCGAGCCGGATGCAGGTGTGCCGCGGTCAAATTTATAATGAAAAAAATATTAAGTTCTAGTCGGATCTCGTGAATTGCGAAAGAATCGACTCTTTCGTAAATCAGTTCAGGAGATATTCGAGCCTTTTTTTGTTTATTTTAGGTCATTCGTGAAAAATCGGTCGCCGCTGATTTCTACTGGCTGGAAGTTACTGGCGACCTCAATTTTTTAACTTAACAGCGACTTCCAACTGGTTTGGTCCTTCGATCTTTCAGGAGGAGCAAAAAAAACCATCACTACTGATTTCTACTAGCCGGAAAAGCTAAAAAAAAAAAAATTTTAGGTTTTGGTGTACCGCGGAATACGAAGAACTTATGTGTGCTATTACTTGAGAAAAAATTGCGGAGCACTGCTCTATCATACCTCATTTTCACGCCCATTCTTCTAAATAAATTCATTTCTACGGTATTTATCCTTCTTTGCCAGCTCCAAGATTCACCTCCAAACATTAATGTCGGCACTAGAACTCGTTTATGTACTTTGAGTGAACCCAGCATCTATCATTCTTTCACAATGTCTTCCATGCGGTCCACGTGATCACTACAAAAGCACCATCTGCTTCTTCTCCAGCTCACAATGTCTCTTCAACGCAACAAATAGACCACTTAATCTGAACATTTCTAGATTAATATCTCAAGGGATATTAAAAATTACAAATTGTCCACTTACCAGCAGAACATCCTACGTGTGCATTAAAAAAAATTGAGTTATTAGAAAATTTCATTAAACTTAAATAAAATATAACCGTTCAATTTAAAAAAAATTGTTTGTATATCGCAATTAATATTTTTATTTTTCCTGACAGCTGTTTGTTGACAGTAAGGTCAGAATATACAAAACCTGCGTAAGGCCTATACTGACATACACCATTGAGACCATAGCGGATACCACAAAAACAAAGGCTAAACGGACGCTGAGGATGATAGCAGGAAAGACTCTTCGAGATAGGGTGAGAAACACGTCCATCCGCGAGATCTGCAAGGTGGAAGATGTCGTGAGATGGGGCAGACAACGCAGAAGATACTGGAATGCGCACGTGCAGAGGATGGATCCCACTAGAATCGAGTTGGCCTCTCTGGGAGTCAACCTCCCAAGAGAGGCCAGCCTGATTACAGAAACAGACCAAAGGTCTAAAAGAAGAAGATGGATTATTGTAACACTTGATGATGTCAACATAGGTTGACGAATAGAAACAGAAACAGCTATCGCGAAAAACAAAAAATAAAAATATTAATTGTGATACAAGAGTTTTTTTAAGGATTAATTGTATCTCAATAGAGATGAAGATGTAAATTATTTTGGAAACAGAATATGGTAGTTGAGGCGTTTACAGGACTTATGACCTGTCATTGGTTGGGTTAAGCGATCGCTTTATATAACACAACATTCCCAATTCGCCCTTCTTACGACCACCACGACTGACAAATTTTTGAAAGATGTATATATGCTACTATGTTGAGAAACACTTCACATTTTTTAGTTCAATCTACACCAACCAATGACAGGTCATAAGTCCTGTAAACGCCTCGACCACCATATTCTGTTTCCACAACAATTTACATCTTCGTCTCTATTGAGATACAATTAATCCTTAAAATGATAACCCGCAATGGGTAAAATCCAGTATTTGTCTACAAGTATTTGTATACATTAAAAAACAAAGAGTTTTTTTAAATTTAATTGTTAATAATGTTGAAATATTGTAATGTTTTGGCCAAAACAATGGACTATTTAAATAAATTAAATACAAATTATTACATACATTAAATCTTATTGCGTGTCAAACAGGTTTGCGTAATGTCCCCGTGGTTATTTAATCTATATATGAACAAGTGTATGAAAGAGCTGAAAGGGTTGGATGCAGGTGCCAAAATGAGCGGAGTGTCAGGAAACTGTATATTTTCAACCAGCATGAACTACAAGACCTGGTGAATAGTATGTATGACGTATGCATGCGAAATGATCTGATGATGAATGTTAATAAGTAATGATTTTCGAATGCTTTCGAAAATTCGCTATGCTTCAAATATTCAGCAGTAGCATAAAAAGCGTACTGCTGTACGGATGTGAGACTTGGAAATCTACCGCGGACGTTATTGGAAAACTCCAGGTGTTTATAAATAGGTGCCTTCGCTCAATATTCAAGATCTATTGGCCCCAAACAGTGTCAAATGCCATTGTTCTCTGGACCATGGCAGGCGAAAAGCCAATTAGAGAACAAGTCGCTAGACGCAAATGGCAGTGGATTGGTCACACTCTGAGACGGAACCCAGCCTGCATCGCTCAGGGCGCACTAGACTGGTCCCCTATGGGGGGGAAGAGAAAGCGAGGCAGACCTAGAGCCACCTGGAGAAGAGCCCTGCAGGACGAGGTTAAGGCAGCAGGCCTCACTTGGGATGATGTTAGGCATCAGGCATGCGATAGAGTCGGGTGGAGAAGGTTCATTGAGGCCTTATGCACCACGGAGGTGTGACAGGACAAAAAGAAGAAGAATGATTTTCGAAAAAGAAGAAATCATGACAGTCTGCAACATTAGCGTGAATGGTGAAAACCTGGAACAAGTAGGTGAGTTTGTATATGAGGGTATTAGTTACAAACCTGGCAAACTCCATCATTAGATGTTCTGAGTAAATCGCAAAAAACTGATACGCTAATAAAATGTGCTTTTTTACGATATTTATTATTTTCATCTCAACCAGTTAGTATTTTAACCCTTAACGTACCGTGTTCAAAACAAAACGCTCGCTCCCATGTGGTCAATTCAGTTTACCGCTAACTTTATCTAAATATCAAGCATATGACTCGATGAATCAAAATTTAATTTATGTCATCTTGTAGGGAATTTCATTAGGAATAGATCGATATCTATAACATACATGGATTATTTGAAAAACATATCATTATTAATTTTTTCTGGAACCATGCGATTTCTGATATAGAATGCGAGACAGCATATGAGCAACTGACACCAAATATGAACTTGTCTCGCCCCGCCGCGCCGTGGCGCTATAATTTTACGTATGATAAAGGCACCTAGGCAAAATGTATAGTACGTTCAAGACAACGAGTACGTATTAATATTTGTCCCTTTTGGTAAAGTGTTAATATTTTTACAGTTCTGATATTATTAAGTTGCGTGCTGCGTTTCCATCCACAGTCGGTATTATTACGTACCTATTGAAAAGGCCAAAGATATAATTTATAATACGTTCAAAACAGCGAGTAAGTATTTGTCACTTTTGATAAAGTTGTAAATATTAGCAAAACAAATTCTACCTTAACACGAATGAAGGTGAGGGCAGTCTTAAAAATTTTTTTTTTTTGGGATGAAGGAAGTAATTTTTTGCTTTTTTTTTATTACGAAATATTGAGAACACTTCAATGGAGGATTACAATTTTTTTTATAATATTAGGGTCCAAGAAAATCAACTTTAAATTGGCAGTGGAAACTCAATTTACCACATGGCAACGCGACGGTTAAAAGTAATCAGCCATGAAATAATCATCATTATGTTGATAATTAAAGTAAAATAATGAATTTCATTTTGGAGTGTTGCCAGCTTTGCAACACTCAAGTGGAGGTTGCCATGTTTGCAACAAACCCTATATTTTAATAGCAAAATTCTTCAGAATGAAGCCGAATTTGAAACTGAAAATCAATAAAAATTGTGTGCAAATGTATTATGAATAAGACCTAATTCATATCTCACTTTTGATTGTTGGCGGAGTTTGCCGGGTTTGCAAATAATACCCTCATATTAACAAAGGATGGACGAGTGAAGAGTTGTTCTTGTACCGATCCTTATGTACGAAAGTGAAAGGATGTGGCAGGAGAGTGCTCACCGGATCTGAGGTCGTCCACGGCCGTCTTGACGCCCCGGTCGAAGGCGCGCGCGTCCGCTGCGGTCTGGAAGGTCAGGCCGAAGCGCTTCTCATCGGTGAGCCAGTGGTGGAACGTGGGCATCACCTTGTTGTACTTGAAGTCGCGCTTTATCGTGCAATACAGTACCATCTGTAAAACGAAAATACTCCATTGTAGAAATCCGTGACAATATTTAATTATAATTAGATCTTGCAAATGAACAGACTGGAAGCATTTGAAATGTGGCTTCATCGCCGAATGCTCAGAGTTCCCTGGACACACATGGTTACCAATACCGAAGTCCTGAGGCGAGCTAGAACTGACGGGGAACTGTTATCAACTATCAAGGTTCGAAAGATCTCACATCTGGGTCATATACTGCGTGGGGAAAAGTACCACCTTCTCCCACTGATATTGGAGGGGAAAATTGACGGAAGATCTTGCCATTGAGAGTAAGATGAGAATCTATAAAGCATGCGTAAGACCAATAATAACATATGGCGTCGAAGCAAGGCAAGTTGATAGCAGGCAAAACACTGAGATTTCAGTTAGGAACACCAAAATAAGAGAGATATATTGGGTGTTTCGGAAAGTTCAGTCCGTTTTATTACATGAAAAACGCATTTATTTGAAAGGTAAAATAAAAAACACATCAATCGAAATATTATCTTTTTAGCCACAACTTTTCTCATCATTCTATCAATAGATGAATCCATCGTCGAAAAAACGCCTCGTCTTTTGAGGTAATCCAGGCATCGACCCAATTCTTGACATCTGCATATGAATAGAAGTGCTACTCTTCTAAGGCATGCGTCATGGATCTAAACAAGTGGTAGTCCGATGGTGCCACGTCTGGTGAATAAGACGGGTGAGGTATAATCTCCCAACGCACATTATGTATGTAGTTTTTGACCGCGATCGTGTTGAAGAATCAGCTTGCTGTGCCTGTTGCCCCTTTCCGGTCGTTTTCAAATCAAATCAAATCAGTTTATTTCATCAACAGACATTACAAAATTATTTTTAAGACATCTATTGAAAACAGGTAAAATAATATATTGTGTATAGTATACTACTAGAAATACATGAGAGATAGTTCAACATTAGGAAGACAGGATACTCTCCAGAATTAAGAGTATTTGCCTTCTAAACATACTTTCACTAATATGAAAGACGTCGATCTCCGAGGAGACCGCGTTCAGCAGATTAATTGCTCTTCCCACCGGTGTCACCAGAGGCAGATTGGTTCTGGCGGCCGGTAGGTAAAACGATCTATGCTGTCGCTGTCGGAGATCAGGGACAAAAAGCCGAACAAAAGTCAGCCTACTCTCATAGATGATCCCGAGATCTCTCATCGTAGATACATGTGCTAGTTGCTGGTTGTTCATTGTATATCTATGATACACAGTTCTCAATGCTCTAGTAAATGATTTAGAGACATTGAATTGCATTTGATTACTGTGACTCCAGTTCACAATATTATTAATGTCTGACTGGAGGTGTAGACAGTCGTCAGGATTGTTAATTTCCAGGAATAATTTCAGATCATCGGCAAATAAAAGAAATCTTCGTAATATCATTTTTCAGATTTGAAGCATCTATACCATTCTCTGCATGATTTATCCGATGGGGCATGATTGCCATAAACTTCCATGAGCGTTTTATACACCTCAGCTGCACTCTTCGTCTAATTAAAACAGAACAGCAGAACTTCCCGCAACTGCTTCTTATTTACTACGAAAATCAACATTTTAAGGCGCGATAAATCAAATGTTGTTGTGAGAATGAAAAACATTTACGAACTGAACATAATTGACAGATGCTCAGGCTTACTAAAGAAAAAATTGCCGCCAGATCTGAAGACTTGAAGCAGCTAGAGCCCTCTGTTGTAAAACGGACCGAACATTCCGAAACACCTAATACGTATTTGATGCAGAGAATGTTAATGTCAGTCCCGCATGGATGAGGGAGAGATCTAGGAAGTGAACGAGCGAGGGTGACGAAAGGGCATCGCTGCGCCCTGTAACAACTTCTGATAAGCTGTGGGTACCTTTTACATGCGTACTCACAGATTGATCACTGATCCTCTTCCCGTAGATGAAGAAGAGGGGCTTGTGCGGGCAGACGCGGTCAGGGGGAGCGGATTCGCCGGAGGTTTCCGTAGCCGCGCAGCAGCGCGTCACGCCTGTGACCACGCCTGCTGTCTCCAGCTGGCTGCCGCTGCCCCCCATCTGGAAATGTTGAAAAATATTATTTTAAACAATTTATTTACAAAGTTTAGTGAAGTAAATATGCAAGATAGAAGGTGTTCGACTTCTGCGTTTTTCAAACGCATAAAAAAAAATTATAAATCTTTTATACTTAATTTTAGAAACAAAATAAAAAAAGTAATAAACAGATTCATTTAAAATCTAATTATTTTACCAAAATTTCTTGATGTAAGTTCATTTTAAAGAATAATGAAATAAAACAGTGTATTTTCAAAACCAATTGATTTTGACAGCGACCGGTTTCGCCAGACTGGCTGGCATCGACAGATTGGTCAATGCCCAGTTATTTAAAAAATCAATTAATTCCCATATTCAAAATGTCACCTTTATCCCCCAAATCGTAATTAGTTCAAATTTACCCCCACCCTTAAGGCAGAAACATACTATTAACACGCGACGTGGCGTGTTTACTCCCGGCAACACGTAGATCTAGCTCGTCTGGATCGGGTGGCGTGTGCGCGCATGGCGTCGCGTCGGGTGTTCCTAGTGTGATTCTGTCCATAGAAAACAATACAATTTGATTCGACTCAACATGCATCACGTGGCATAAGGTGGCGTGGCGTGTTAATAGTATGTGTCTGCCTTTAGACATGTCTCCACCTCTTTTGAGAATATAAGTGACGATCGTGTGTCAATTTATTCTTAAAATTTGTGCTTCGAAGAAGGTTGTGTCACAACCGAAACATGTCTGCAAATGGTAAAATAAAGTGTAGTGAAAATATAAAGTGTTATTCTATTTATTCAAATGTGAATCCACGTAAAAATACAAAATGTTATTTTATTTATTCAAATGTGAATCCACGTGAAAATACAAAGTGTTATTCTATTTATTCAAGTGTGAATTCACGTGAAAATACAAAGTGTTATTCTATTTATTCAAGTGTGAATTCACGTGAAAATACAAAGTGTTATTCTATTTATTCAAGTGTGAATTCACGTGAAAATACAAAGTGTTATTCTATTTATTCAAGTGTGAATTCACGTGAAAATACAAAGTGTTATTCTATTTATTCAAGTGTGAATTCACGTGAAAATACAAAGTGTTATTCTATTTATTCAAGTGTGAATTCACGTGAAAATACAAAGTGTTATTCTATTTATTCAAGTGTGAATTCACGTGAAAATACAAAGTGTTATTCTATTTATTCAAGTGTGAATTCACGTGAAAATACAAAGTGTTATTCTATTTATTCAAGTGTGAATCACGTGAAAATACAAAGTGTTATTCTATTTATTTAAATGTGAATCCACGCTAAAATACAAAGTGTTATTCTATTTATTTAAATGTGAATCCACGCTAAAATACAAAGTGTTATTCTATTTATTCAAATGTGAATCCACATGAAAATACAAAGTGTTATTCTATTTATTCAAATTTGAATTCACGTGAAAATACAAAGTGTTATTCTATTTATTTAAATGTGAATCCACGCTAAAATACAAAGTGTTATTCTATTTATTCAAATGTGAATCCACGTGAAAATACAAAGTGTTATTCTATTTATTCAAATTTGAATTCACGTGATAATACAAAGTGTTATTCTATTTATTCAAGTGTGAATCACGTGAAAATACAAAGTGTTATTCTATTTATTTAAATGTGAATCCACGCTAAAATACAAAGTGTTATTCTATTTATTTAAATGTGAATCCACGCTAAAATACAAAGTGTTATTCTATTTATTCAAATGTGAATCCATGTGAAAATACAAAGTGTTATTCTATTTATTCAAATTTGAATTCACGTGAAAATACAAAGTGTTATTCTATTTATTCAAATTTGAATTCACGTGAAAATACAAAGTGTTATTCTATTTATTTAAATGTGAATCCATAGGTTACCTGCTTGTAGTGATTAGACTTGTTGGCAGAGGGGAGTGGACCTTCGAGGGCCTTTAGGGCAGCTATAAAAACAAAAATAATTACATTATAATCACATATTGTACAACAACAAACCATCACAAAACATCAATACCCCCATGTCTCGCATGAGACACTCCGCGAGCCAAGTTTTCCATCTTCCTGTTCATCACACTAACGAATCAGTGATAACTACAACAAGCATTTTGGAGACATTGACGTCTTTCATTTGAGCGGGCGAAATTTCAAGAAAATGATCGGAGCAACATTTCGGCGTAGATGTGACCATGATGTTCCATGATATCATAATACTCCTATATTACTTTTTTTTATATATCTTAATTTTATTTTTTATTTCCAGTACTATAATTATTTTAAATAAATAGCTAACTAACCATCATGCCGTCTCCCCGAAGGGGTAGGCAGAAAGAATGGACTGCCACACTTTTCTTTTCCGACATATTTCTCTCGCTTCCTCAACATTCATACATCGTGTCATGTACGCGCATCGATTTCTCTGACTCCTCACATGGCCGACATTCAAAATTTGATTTATTTGATCGTGCCACGTTTTCCTCGGTCTTCCTCTATTTCTGATTCCATTTACATCATTAACATATAATTTCTCTTATATAATATAATGTATACCTTATTTTGTCTTAGTTTAACTTCAATCTTGTTTCACACTATCACTTGTTAATTGTTAACTATTATTTTATATTTGTGGTAGCATGTAATTGGCCTTATTTTAATTATTCTAAATGTTTCTTTTGTATATTTGTTATTGATATCAAGGTATGTTACCCTTAATAAAAAAAACAACGTATGAACAAAATAAGGAAAGGGTCATTAAGATGGTTTAGACACATCGAAAGAATTAGTGAAGACAGAATGGTAAAGAAGGTATATGTAAACGGCGTGAAAGGAGCTACAAATAGAGGAAGGCCGAGGAAAACGTGGCACGATCAAATCAATCAAATATTGAATGTCGGTCACGTGAGGAGTCAGAAAAATCGACGTGCGTGCATGACAAGATGTATTAATGTAGAGGAAGCGAGAGAAGAATGTCAGGACAGAACAGTGTGGCGTTCCATTCTTTCTGCCTACCCCTCCAGGGAGACGGCGTGATGGTAGGTTAGTTAGTTAGGATAAAATGAGTTTTATCTTTGTTAATTGATTTTGTGAATTAATTGATTTTAAATCTATACAAAAAATAATTTTCGGCGTCATCAAATTCATGTTCTTGTATAATATAATAATGTATTTACAAATACAAGAAGAAATATAATTAATAAGAAATAAGCTGTAAATAGACAATAATAAATTTGTTAACAGTGAAACACGAATTATAAATAAATGTTCGTAAAGAAATTACATAATTCTTTTCATAACATTTCTGCACGTAACAGATAACATTCTGACAATAGAAAATGAAATCCATACAAAAAATTGTATATATCTTCTGGTAGATATGCACCTAGCTATATGATAATAAGCCAAAAATACATAAGTGCGACAAAGACCCTTTTACATTTTGCAAGCCCAATATGAAGCCCATCGAAAACATGAAACAAAACATGTGGACGTAGGCGATTTCACGGGCATCTCACCTACGGTACGTATGAGTGTAATAAAATACGGCGCGTATGAGTGGAACAAAACATACACTCAAGTCATTTCTGCGCGTGTCAGCGGAGTCATTTGCAATGTGGCGAATTAAATCGCTTTAAGGATTAATTGTATCTCAATAGAGACGAAGATGCAAATTGGAAACAGAATATGGCGATCGAGGTGTTTACAGGACTTATGACCTGTCATTGGTTGGGTTAAGCGCACGATTTATGTAATACAACATTCCCCATTCCATCCTTCTTACGATCACCATGCCTGACAAATTTTTTGGAAGTTGTATATATGTTAATATGCAACACCAAACTTTACATGTCAGTTTCAATCTACACACTAGCGCCATCTATGAAGATTAGATTTAAGCGTTAAGCAGAAGATATTTTTATTAGCGCAATGTGAAAGGCTACCGCCATTAACCCTTGAATTTATAACCCGCAATGGGTAAATAAAATCCAGTATTCGTCTACAAGTATTTGTATACATTCAAAATGTTGTAAATCGCTTTAACTCATGCGAAAATTCAAAATGTTATTTTATTCGTAGACGGCTCAAACGTGCAAAAAACATCCTTTTATATAGATTTTTTAAGGCAAGCCCAGTTTTTCGGCTTGTATGGAAGTACTGCCACTGAATATATAGGCTAACTAACCATCATGCCATTTCACCGAAGGGGTAGGCACAGAGGATGGATCGCCACAATGGCCTGTCCTGGCATACCTCTCTGGCTTCCTCTACATTCATACATCGTACCATGCACGCACGTCGATTATTCCGACTTCGAATGTGGCCGCCTTTTAGTAATTGGTTAATTTGGTCATGCCAAGTTTTCCTCGGTCGTCCTCGGCTTCTTTTCCCACTCACGCTGCTTGTGTACAACTTTTTAACCATTCTACTCTCATCCATTCGTTCCATATGTCCAAACCATCTCAGGGATCCTTTTTTAATTTTATTCATGATGCAGTCATCTCCTTACATTTCTTTCTTATTTCATCGTTCGGTATTCTATCATACAACGTTTTCCCGCACATTCTTCTTAGTGATCTCATTTCTACGGCGTTTATCCTGCTTTCATCCTTCTTTTGCCAGCTCCAAGCTTCACTTCCACACATGAGGGACCATACGAGAATATATAGGCGATCAGATATATAGGCTGCTGCCATTCCGTGACGTGCTTTAAAAATCTAAAGACTCACCGTGGTTGGGCCTCCGGCAGACCATGACGTTGGAGAGCCCCCCGCCGCCCAGAGGCAGCCAGCCCCCCGTACCCTCGTCACGGCACATCACCTGCGCTCGCACTCGGACCAGTAATTCACTGAAACATAACACCAAATTTATACTTCAACAATGTTCATCATCCAATACGTGGGCTGCCGGAGGTACAATGCTGGATAAACCTAGAAATGAGCACATCAGAGATAGCCTAAAAGTCCCTCCGATAGCGGAATAGGTTAGGAAACGTCGTCTGCGGTGGTACGGCCATGTAAGCATGAGGGACAATGAATACATTGTTCACAAAGCCTGGCAACTGGAAGATGAAAGAGGGGACCCAGTCGGGGACCTTTCTGCAACGTGTATATCCACAGTTAGGAACGACCTGAAGGCGCTAGGACTGGACAGCCAGATGACCCGGGATCGCAGAACTTGGCGGATTGTATTAGGAGAACTGAGCTAAATAAGCCGAGGAAATGGCTAGGCAAAGAAGAAGAATGTTTGTCATCCGATCAAATACCCAGGGCAGTAGTACCCAATTAGTTTTTCCTGTATATCACTTCAAGAAAGATCTCAAACTCGAGTACCCCTTTCAAGAAAGACCTCAAACTCGAGTACCCCTTTCAAGAAAGACCTCAAACTCGAGTACCCCTTTCAAGAAAGACCTCAAACTCGTATTGAAACCCTTATTGTGGGAATGATAAATAAAAAAATTCTTCTTCTTCGACGATCTGTGACACAGAAATCATGTCTCGTCAGATGATGAAGTCTAGCCGTCCCTCCATCTCTTAGGCGGTCTTCCAGGTGGGCGGTGTCCGGAGGAAATTTCATAAGCGGCTGTATATGCAAGTCAATCACCATCCATTCGGGCTACATGGTCCCTCCAGTATTTTCTTCTGAATCTACTAGACTGAACGATATCCTCTATTTCGCAAGTTTTTCTTATGCCTGCATTGCGGACACGATCTCGGAGAGTTTTTCCAGTAATTGATCTTAGGACCTTCATCTCAGATGTTCTTAGTAGTCCCTTGGTTCGCACAGTGTCGGCCCGCGTCTCTACAGCGTACGTTGTGATAGGTCGCACGCATGTTTTATAAATTCCGATCTTGCTGTTGATACGTATGTGCTTGTTTTTCCAAACCAGATTCTTCATACACCCTGACACGGCAGAGGTTTTACTGACTTGTTCTCGTACTTCGGTATAAAGGTCATTTTGGCTGCAGATCTCTACTCCCAAATATCTGAAACTCATTACTTGCTCCACAGGTATATTATCAACATGTAAGCATGTAATTGGCCTTATTTTATTGTTTCTATGTGTTTACTTTATTAATCACTGTTTATAATTAATAAATATCCATAATCCAAGACCTTCGTAGCCGAATGGTATGTGCTTTGACTGCCACATCAAAGGTCCTGGGTTCGATTCCCGGCAATAGCAATATGATTATCACACTCTCATTGGTAGAACCATCTCTAATGCGTTCCTGGTACTATGTTGTATTTTTATAATATTTAACTTGTACTCAATAGATGCTTTAAACATTTGCTGTTTGTAATGTCTTTTGAGTTAATAAACTGATTTGATTTGACATAATGGCAGACAGGGCAATGCCCGATGGACATCCAGAATACTTCATTGGAGGCCTTGGACAAAGAAAAGGAGTGTCGGGATGTAAGGATAATGTCGGGAGGCCACCTAAACGATGGACTGACGATATTGCCTGAATAGCTGGAACAACCTGGATGCAGATGGGACAAGACAGGGACGAGTGGAAGAAAATGAAAGATGCCTATATCCAGCAGTGGAGGGAAGAAGGCTAAAGAAGAATAAGAAGTGGAAAATCTGTGAATGATAGTGTCGAATGAAAATGTAAGAAGTGAATGCAGTGCAAATGAAATTATTATGAACAAAATAACGAAAGAAACATTAAGATAGTTTGTACACATAGAAAGAAGAAAGAAAGAATATTAAAAAAACGAATATGTTAATTATGTAAATGGAACTAGAAATAGAGGAAGACCAAGTTGAATTGAATTTCGGCTACGTGAGGAGTCAGAGAAATCGATGTGCGTGCGTGACACAATATATGAATGTTGAGGAAGCGAGAGAAATATGTCAAGAAAGAAAAGTGTGGCAGTCCATCCTTTCTGCTTACTCTTTCGTGGAAACAGCATGTTAGTTGCACGCTAATTTTTTTTTGGGTGATATTTTATTTTTGGGGTTTTCTGTTACACCTTTATTGTTGTTGATAACTCTTCTTCTTCACTTTTGGTAGACTCAGGAGTCTGTTATTTCAGGCGGGTTCTCTTGAGACGCTGAACTCCAGCTTTCTCTCCACCGTTTCGGGGTCGTCCTGGTCGGCGTTGTCCGTTAGGCGTTCCATGGAGAGCTATGTGTGGTATCCTATTTGAGCTCATCCTTTCTACGTGTTGATGCCAGTATCGCCGTCTTTGACGTCCCCATCTGATCACATCCTCGACGTTGTTGATAATATGTATTATTAATAAAATCAATTAGGTTATTTATCTTATTCTGTTCCATTAATATTAGTAGACAAACAAATATAAATCTCTCCTTTCATTTAAAGTGGTTGTGCAAGTAGGACCAAATGTGATTTTTTACCATATTGTTTTGTGAATTGTTTATGGTTTGAATAATATATTATCTATGGGCCGATATTTAAAATTTAAATCGCGGAATTAAAAACAAATGACAGTATATAAATATCTGTCTTAAATTTGGATTTTGTTTAGTTTGTACAAATGTTAAATGATTTACTTAATAAATGATTATACAGAATTGAATTAAATTAACGAAAAACAGTAATCGCAACAATTTTATTAGATTTAAAAATATGTTTGTTTACGCGTAAAACGCAGTAAAAATATTTTCATTACTCCTACAATATCGAATTTTTCATTACGTGGTTTGTGTTTTGCGATAATTTTAGTAAATATTGTACACAATGTCTTTAAACTTGGTAACTTTATATGTATTTATAACTTTTAGTACGATTAAAATTGTGTATTACGTATATATTTTATACTTTGGTCACATTTTGATAATTAAATACCAATGTGGAACATCTATTTCTTGTAATATAATAAAAATATATTTAGAAAAACGTTAAAGCTCACTGCAATACCAATTATAGTTTAAAAATAAAACCAAATGTAATCAAATTCCATTTTGTTATTTCGAATTCCGATACGAAAACCTATTTTTTCACTGTCATATTTCCATATTTGACAACACGTAAAAAAACAAGCAAAACGCAAAACAAAAGAATACCAACCGTGTGCGTTTGTTTTCGATTGAAGAACGCGCATTTAAAAAAAGATTTCAGCTCGAATTATAATGTACGACATCCATTCATTAATCTACCAAGGTGAGAAAATACACATACACACCTCTTCGTACATCTTGCATTTGGCGAGGAAAATATTAGCAATTTATCATTATTTTGCTGAAAACGCAGCCTCGCGAGATGCAGTCGCATTTGTACGGGCGCGGAAGACGGAAATATGAGCGTAAGCTGCGAGATAAAAGCCATATGAAAGTATAAAATGCGAGACATTTATGAATGAACCAAGTAGCCTTGGTAGAGCCATGTACCTACGAGGTCTTTCGAGTACCGCCCAAAAGCGAAAATCGCCCATCCGAGGGTAGAAAAACGTACACAGCTGAAAGAGAATGCATCCCAAATAGATCCCACGAGAGATATAATGAGAAATCAGCCCGTTTTGAACGATCATACGAGACATACAGAAAATGGCTGTGTGAACCCTACCTACAAAAGGTACATGCGATGACAGTTTACATTTTGTCTAAAATGTGGGTTTGAAAGGGTACTCACTCTTCATATGCCTCTGTCATGGTTTGACACGTCGAATATTCTAGATTTTGCCCGCCTCCTCGCTGGTTTCAACATTTTTATAGCATAAATACATCAGTTTTCAGTTGCACAAACGTCGCCGCCTCGGCCCTCGCTCGGGCCGGAACGCGCCTGCGCCGACGGGAGACAGAACAGCCCGGTAGACTATTCAATGAAAAGCCACAAGTTATCCCAAATCGCCAGTCGGGGGGTGCCACCGACGGAACTTGTCCGGCGGCGAAAACGGAAACTAGAGCCCACCACTAGAGAAGGGCAGTCCAAACCGTCGTTTTGATTCGTTTTCATTTGGCCTGATTCTCCTGATTGAATATCAATCGAAAGAAGGTATCGAGTATTCCAAAAATGTTTAATGACTTCTTCTCTAAATAACTAACTAACTAACTAACCATCACGCCGTCTCCCCGAAGGTGTAGGCAGAAAGAATGGACTGCCACACTTTTCTTTCCTGACATATTTCTCTCGCTTCCTCAACATTCATACATCGTGTCATGCACGCTTGTCGATTTCTCTGACTCCTCACATGGCCGACATTCAATATTTAATTTATTTGATCGTGCCACGTTTTTCTCGGTCTTCCTCTATTCCTGATTGAATATCAATAAATATAATGTGTTAATCGCTGACAGTAGAGAAAATTTGCAAGTCTTAGTGTCAAGCATGTATGAGACATGCAAAAAGAGTGACCTGGTGATGAATGTATCTAAATCTAAAATGATGGTTTTCGAGAAAGAAAAATGTATGACGATGGGCGAGAAATTGGAGCAAGTTACCAAATTTACGTATCTGGGAAGCATGTTTACAAGAGACGAAAAAGTGGAGAAAGACGTCGAAAGAAGGGTTGGTGCTGGGAATATAATAAATGGCGCACTCAAAGTCATTACTCCAAATAGAAATATATCCACAGAAGCAAAGATGACAGTACACAATGGAGTTCTAGTGCCAACCCTCATGTATGGAAGTGAAGCTTGGAGCTGACGAAAGAAGGATGAATGCAGGATAAACGCCGTAGAAATGAGATCACTAAGAATAATGTGCATTTAATGATGAATGTCGGAGAGTCAAATTACAGTTTGTAATATAAGTGTGAACGAAAAGAACTTGGAACAGGTGAGGGAATTTGTGTATTTAGGTAACATGTTCACAGCAGATGTCCGAACGGATAGTGACGTCGAAATAAGGATTAGTGCGGGTAACAAAGTGAATGGAGCTTTAAGAATAGTTATTGGAAACAAAAAATTATCAATGAAAGCGAAAACGGCTGTTCACAATGGAGTTCTGGTCCCATCCCTAATGTATGGAAGCGAAGCATGGAACTGGCAGAAGAAGGATGAGAGCAGAATAAATGCGGTAGAGATGAGGTCCCTAAGACGTATGTGTGGTAGAACGATATACGACAGAATCTCAAATGCTGATATAAGAAAGGAATGTAGAGCGGAAGAAGGTATTATGAACAAAATTATGATAGGATCGCTGCGTTGGTTCGGACATATGGAACGCATGGATGGAGAAAGAATGGTTAAGAAAGTATACGTTAATGATGTAAATGGTGTACGGAGTCGAGGCAGACCGAGGAAAACATGGCATGACCAAATTAATCCAATTTTAAAAGTTGGTCATGTAAGTCGGAGGAATCGACGTGCGTGTATGACTCGTTGTATGAATGTGGAGGAAGCTAGAGAGGTTTGCCAGGATAAAGTAGTGTGGCGGTCCACTCTCTCTCCCTACCCCTGCGGGGAAACGGCGTGATGGTTTGTTTGTAACGTATTTTACTCGCCGATAAGTTAGTAATTGATGCCAACACATCCTTATGGAAAAGTAATAAATTTAAATGGCCGCCACAACCGATCGCACCGCTATCGCAAAAGTAAAACATCCCATACTGTTTCAAGAATTTGAGTCCTGCGGGAAAATTTTGAACTAGCACTCCCCCTACCGACCTTGTCGCCATCATCGATCAAAGCGCTCTCTGTAAAACGGTGTGTTTCGTCGGTGGCACTAGGGCTTGTTAGCTTTCCGTTGCTGTATCTCGAACGAAATCTGACGCAAGGTCTGCCTCCCCATTGGCTGAAATCTTTATTGTAATATTCCTCAGGCCCAGGCGTCCAATCAGCGAGGAGTCTGCGGAGGGATGAAAGTGAAAATGGTGAAAACTTGATAGCGAACGAAGCGTTGATAACGTTCACATTGTGCGATGTGTGATGTCATTAATGGCTGCTGTCCCGAACGGAAATTGCCGAAGGAAAAACCCCAGCGGCGCCCGGTGAATTTTTCTAGTCTCTCAATAACATTGCGTTCAATTAACAATGATTTACAAACGGTAGTATTAATAAGAAGCAACCAATTGAATGTGCACTTAAAGTTGTCATCACAAACAAAAGCCTATCCAACAAAGCTAAGATGGTTGACCACAAAGGTGTTCTTGTATCGATCCTTATGTATGAAAGTGACGCACAGAACTGGCAAAAGAAGGATGAAAGTAGAATAAATGCAAAAGAAATGAGGTCTTTTAATAGAAATCGAGGTGCGTGTTTTATTATTTATTCTTTTCTACCTTATAAAATACACCAAAACGCAAGTTTTTAAATTATCGCATTATAACATTAAAAAGCTAAAATGGCAGTGCACAATGGTGTTCTTGTACCGACCCTTATGCATGGAAGCGAAGTATGGAACTGGCCAAAGAATGATGACAGAAGAATAAATGCAGTAGAAATGAGATCTCTTAGACGGATGTGTGAATATACTCTGGGTATGATAGTGTCGAATGAAAATATAAGAAGTGAATGCGGTGCGAATGATGGTGTTATGAACAAAATAATGAAAGGATCATTAAGATAGTTTGGACACATGGAAAGAATGAATGAAAAAAGAATGGTAAAAAAAATTTATATGCTAACGATGTAAATGGAACTAGAAATAGAGGAAGACCGAGGAAAACGTGGCACGATCAAATGAATCAAATATTGAATGTCGGCCACGTGAGGAGTCAGAGAAATCGACGCGCGTGCAGACACGATGTATGAATGTTGAGGAGTTGAATTGAGAAAATGTCAGGAAAGAAACGTGTGGCAGTCCATTCTTTCTGCCTACCCCTTCGGGAGACGGCGTGATGGTTAGTTAGTTAGCATTATAACTTATTATAATAACCTTCGTGGCCGAGTGGTAAGTACTATGACTGCGACATCGAAGGTTTCGATTCCCGGCGATGGCAGTGTGATTGTCACACTGTCTTTGATCTGGTGTAGAATTCACGTACAATAAAATGGCGATAGATTAGCTACCTATCACATGTCACGAGAATCAACACAAACAAACCATCACGCCGTTTCTCCGCAGGGGTAGGCAGAGAGAATGGACCACCACACTTCTCTATCCTGGCAAACCTCTCTAGCTTCCTCCACATTCATACAACGAGTCATACACGCACGTCGATTCCTCCGACTTCTAACATGACCAACCTTTAAAATTTGATTAATTTGCCATGTTTTCCTCGGTCTGCCTCGACACCGTACTCCATTTACACCATTAACGTATACTTTCTTAACCATTATTTCTCCATCCATGCGTTCCATATGTCCGAACTATCGCAGCGATCCTTTCATAATTTTGTTCCTAATACCTTCTTCCGCTCTACATACTTCCTTTCTTATATCAGCATTTGAGATTCTGTTGTATATCGTTCTACCACACATACGTATAAGGGACCTCGCCTCTACCGCATATATTCTGCTTTCATCTTTCTTCTGCCAGTTCCATGCTTCGCTTCCATACATTAGGGATGGGACTAGAACTCCATTGTGAACGGCCGTTTTCGCTTTCATTGATAAATTCAAATCAATAAACGATATGATAACTATACCATTTACATCGATTTGGCTCGCGCTGTAATGGCATAAAGAGCGATTCAACAAAATAATAATAATGAATAATACATTTATACAAACCAGTAATGCTCAAATAAGTGGAAATCTCCCGCCACTGAAAATTTTCACTAGCCTTCGTCCTTTTCCGCCATATTGTCGGCCATCTTGAAACCGAACGGTGTGCTGTGCGCGCGCAGCCACGGCCATCTTCCGCACATGAATCGGCGGCACGTTTGAAGGACCTTGCCGTTGTAAAAGCGCCCCTCGTGTAAATTCACCCGCAACCGCGGCACAGTAAGCCCGCCAAAAATTCACAAGAAATATGTAGTAAAGACGTGTACAATTGTTTTTTGTATTTTTTAAATGTAGAGTTGTAGTTAGGTAGAGTTTGCCGCGGCGGGAAAACGCGGTTTTGTTGTCCGTTTTTACTTTTGGCCAAGGCAAACTAGGTCAAGCTGGATTCATTAAGACCCTCTCCGAGCGCAGGTTGCATTCATGAAATCGCCATGATTGATCCAAAACTGGGGACTACCTATATTATCGCTCGGTAGGTTCGCAGTTTACATTTTCACATTCATGGCGCTATCATTCAGGAGTGAAAGTGGGTCACTAGACCAATGACATTTGATGCATTATTGATTTTCAGACTAAGCAGTTTGTTTGTTGGACTGAGAGATTTTCATTAATAAAATGCCGCTATTCAAAACAAAGATGTCGCAATTAAAAAAGCGCTTCGAACACTTTTGTAATTTCAATCAAATTTCGAACGAGATTCCAATTAGAAACTTGTTTTAAACTATTTTTCATGGCGTGTACATTAGAAAACTATCATTTTCTAAATTAATTAAACATTTTTGATTTTTGAAAAAAAAAGAAACCATGACAATCTGCAACATTAGCGTGAATGGTGAAAATTTGGAGCAAGTAGTTGAGTTCGTGTATTTAGGTAGTATGTTTACAGTGGAGAGGGATATTGAAAGAAGGGTTGGGGCAGGCAACAAAGTGAATGGTGCACTTAAAGTTGTCATCGCAAACAAAAACCTATCCAAAAAGCTAGAATGGCAGTGCACAATGGTGTTCTTCTACCGACCCTTATGTATGGAAGCGAAGCATGGAACTGGCAAAAGAAGGATGAAAGTAGAATAAATGCAGTAGAAATGAGATCTCTTAGACGAATGTGTGATTACTCTGTGTATGATAGAGTGTCAAATGAAAATATACCTAAGAAGTGAATGCGGTGCGAATGATGGTGTCATGAACAAAATAATGAAAGGATCATTAAGATGGTTTGGACATATGGAAAGAATGAATGAAGGAAGAATGGTAAAAAAATTATATGTTAATGATGTAAATTATATGTTAATGATGGCGACCTTCGTGGCAGAGTGGTAAGAGCTCTGATTCCCATTCCGAAGGTTCTGGGTTCGATTCCCGGCGATGGCAGTGTGATTGTCACACTGTCTTTGGTCTGACGTAGTATTCTCGTGACAATAAAAATGGCGATAGATTGGCTACCTGTCACATGTCATGAGAATCAATATATCAGCTTAAACAAAATGTATACTGTAATTGGGTTCAAGCAACCTGTTGTATACGTAAAAAAAAAAAAAAAAAGAGAACCAGAAATACGTACCAATTAGAAACTTATTTGAAACTAATATTATAAATTTTCAACTATTTTTCTTGGTGTGTATATTAGAAAACTAAAACTAACTAACTAACTAACCATCATGCCGTCTCACCGAAGGGGTAGGCAGAAAGAATGGACTGCCACACTTTTCTTTCCTGACATTTCTCTCGCTTCTTCAACATTCATACATCGTGTCATGCACGCGCGTCGATTTCTCTGACTCCTCACGTGGCCGACAGTCAGTATTTAATTTATTTGATCATTCCACGTTTTCCTTGGTCTTCCTCTATTTCTGATTCCATTTACATCGTTAAAATATATTTTTTTTACCATTCTTTCTTCATTCATTCTTTCCATATGTCCAAACCATCTTAATGATCCTTTCATTATTTTGTTCATGACTCACTTCTCATATTTTCATTCGACACTCTATCATACACAGAGTATGCACACATTCATCTAAGAGATCTCATTTCTACTGCATTTATTCTACTTTCATCCTTCTTTTGCCAGTTCCATGCTTCGCTTCCATACGTAAGGGTCGGTAGATGAACACCATTGTGCACTGCCATTCTAGCTTTTTTGGATAGGTTTTTGTTTGCGATGACAACTTTAAGTGCACCATTGACTATTAGAAAAATATAATTTTGTAAATAAATTTAACATCTTCAAACAGTTTTAACAATTAAAAAACCAAAATAAATATTAATTTTAAACATTCTATTTAACTTTTTTTTGTCCAGAACAAACAAACCAACACATAATAGACCACCACACTCCTCCACATTCATACAGTGAGTCATACACACACGTCGATTTTTCCTACTTCTTACATGGGCCTTTAAAATTTAATAAATTTGGTAAGGACATATTTTTTTTTCTTCCTTGACTTAGTAATCCATTTAAATCCTTATCTTATATTTTATTAACCATTTTTATTCATCCATGCGTTCTATATGCCCAAACCAACTATTTTTTTTCATTATTACTAATATCACCATTTCTTAACTACATATTATCACACATAAGTCTAAGGAATCTCATCTCTACCGCATTTATTCTGCTCTCATCCTTCTTCTGCCAGTTCTATGCTTCGCTTCCATACATAAGGGTTGGAACCAAAACTCCATTGTAAACAGTAATTTTCACTTTCATTGAAAAATTCATGTTTCCAACTTCTTTTAAACCTCAAAGAAAATAATAAATGTGGAAATTTAATAAATGAAGTAATTAAAAAAGGAATCTATTAACTTTTTATTTATTTAAGAAAAGAAATGTTTAGACTCATCTCAAAATGTATTTGTTCATACTTACATTGTTCAGTGTTGGTACCAAAACTCCATTATAAACATCTTTTATTAACAGTATTATTTATTGTACAAAATAAATAAAAAATATCATATGTATGGAAGCGAAGCATGGAACAGGCAGAAGAAGATTAAGAGCAGAATAAATGAGGTAGACATTAAATCCCTTAGTCATATATGCAGTAAAACAATGTATGATTTGATGATTTTTAAATTCTGATATCAGGAAGAAATATATGAAAGAATTAGATGGCATAAACGCTGGTGCGAAAATGAACGATATGTCCATCAGCTATTTGCTATATGCAGACGACGCTGTTTTAATCGCTGACAGCATGGGCGAACTACAAGTCCTAGTGTCAAGAATGTACCAAGTATGCAATAAGTATGACCTTGTGATTAAAAATTCCTGAATTCCGTTATGCTGGAGAGAGTTCAGAAAAAATTTCTGAGGTATCTCTACATGAGGGAGTATGGTAGTTATCCGTGGCTCTATCCCACGGCATTTCTTTTAGGAATGCTCGGAACCAATTCTTTACAGCTTCGAAGAGATGGGCATCTCATAACCCATTTCTTTAAATTAATCAGGGGATATTTCGAGAACTCAGCCGTGCTAGAGGGTGTTGGTCTTTTGTCCCTGATAGATTTCTCCGACAGCGACAGCACAGATTGTTTTACCAACCGGCCACCAGAACCAATCTGCCTCTGGTGACACCGGTGGGAAGAGCAATTAGTCTGCTGAACGCGGTCTCCTCGAAGATCGACGTCTTTTATATTAGTGAAGGTACGTTCAGGGGACAAATACTCTTGACTTTAGAAAGTATGTTGTCTTCCTAATGTCTAACCATCTCTAATGCGTTCCTGGTACTTTGTTGTATTTTTATAATATTTTACCTGTACTCAATAGATGCCTTAAACATTTTCTTGTTTGTAATGTCTTTTGAGTCAATAAACTGATTTGATTTGATTTGATCAGTGGCGTTACTACCATAGAAGCCCAGAAGCCCGGCTTGCGTAAGAAATTTTGAATCAAAACCTCCAAATCTAAGAAATCGTGCCTCCGCATAAACCAACAACCCACCAAATCACCTTCCAACAATGTTCCCATCAGACTTAAGAGGAATAGGCACAAGAGCTGAACCTCTGTAAGCCAGACAAGGTTTTAATTCAAAATTTTGTTACGCAAGCCGGGCTTCTGGGCTTCTATGGCAGTACCGCCACTGCTTGTGATGAACGTGTCGAAGTCTGAAGTTATGGTATTTGAAAAGGAAGAATTTATGAGGGATTTTGATATAACTCTGTCTATTGTTTTACCTCGAATGTGGCTGTCTTTTAGTATTTGATTAATTCAGTCATACCATGCTTTTCTTGGTCTTCCACGGCTTCTCTTTCTGTTTGCATACAACATTTTAACCATTCTTCTCTCGTTCATTCGTTCCATATATCCAAACAATCTCAGGGATCCTTTTTTTGATTTTCCTTATGATGCAATCATCTGCCTTACATTTCCTTTTTATTTCGTCATTCGGTATTCTATCATATTTAATTTTCCTACACATTATTCTCAGAGATCTCATTTCTATGGCATTTAATATTATTATTATTATTATTATTTTTTTTTTTTTTAATTGTATCTCAATAGAGACGAAGACGTAAACTGGAAACTGAACATGGTTGGGTTAAGCGCACGCTTTATGTAATTACAACATTCCCCATTCCACCTTTGTTATTGTGATCATGCATGACAAATTTTTGGAAGATGTATATATACTTCAAAATCCATATTTATCTTCACGTGGCAGTTTCAGTCAGCCATCTATGTAGATTTGGTTGCACTAGTGAATTTTTTCAAGAATTAACCTATACAACCGACCCACTAACGCCATCTATGGAGAATGATTTTCGGCATTTAGCAAACTACCTTATTAACACAATGTGAAGGCTGTTGACCAACATATTGTTAGAAGCCGCTAGGAGTATTATTCCATTCTATATGCCAAAGAATTTTGACCAGAATATTTGAAGACCAAATATTTGTGAATGTATACTTATACCTGTATACAAATCCTGGATTTACACCAAAGGCAGGTCATAAGTCCTGTAAACACCTTGATCATCCATGTTCAGTTTCCAGTTTACGTCTTCGTCTCTATTGAGATACAATTAAAAATTTGAATTAACCACCCTTTGGTGTAAATCCAGGATTTGTATACAGGTATAAGTACGAGTATACATTCACATTTAATATTATTTTACCGGCTCCAAGGTTGGCACTAGAACTCCATTATGAACGCTAAAAGAAGCATAACTTCAATAAAAAATGCAAACAATTTTGTAACAAATTAATTTTTATTAATTAAAATAATTTCATATAAAAAATACATTTAACAGAATAAAAGTGATTCAAAAGTTGAAACTGACAAATTATTTTACCACAAATATATATATTTAAAATAAACTCAATTCAGAAACTGTTAATTCTAAATACTGAGCAATGAAAAACTTCATATTAAATAATTATTATAAGTGAAAACATCTGTCTTCTAGCAGTTTCATTAAATTTTATATAGAATGACATAATAGTTATAATAATAAACGTGAATGTTTAATGGTTTTACTATGTTTTTTATTCATATAATCTCTTATACAAATATCAGTTACAAATTTGTTTCGCCTTGCGAGGGCATTTTCAATCAGTTTGAAAATGCCCTCGCAAGGCGAAACAAATTTGTAACTGATATTTGTATAAGAGATTATATGAATAAAAAACATAGTAAAACCATTAAACATTCACGTTTATTATTATAACTATTATAATGGAGTTTTACATAACTAAAACCTCAACAATTAATAGAATGACATATTTTGTCCTTCTAAGGCATTATCAAATTCATACATTTGATAATGCCTTAGAAGGGTGAATCATGTCATTCCATATAAAATATAATAAAACTTCTAGAAGACAGACGTTTTCATTCAAATTAATTATTACACAATTTATTAAATTTTATGTGAATGACATGTTTCACCTATCTGGGCATTATCAAATGTAGCGAACAATCAAACGCACCGCTGTTTGAATACATGCGTATATATTTATTATTCCTCATCATTGTTCTCTGTATCCTATTTTGTACCTCTTACTGTCTAATGGACTTTTAAGTCACTTAATGTGCTCATGACTTATAGTTTAGCAAATACGGGTTTCTCTCCTTTAGTGGCTTGAGCCATGCAAGCGTTGACGAAGTCTTCACTCTGCAGAGCAGCCTGGTTAATCAAAGCCTGGAAAGGAAAAAATTAAAACAATATTATATTTTCTTCACTAGTTTGATGATGTCACATTTTTCTGGTTCTTGGAATGCAACTTGGGCCTTGGGTAGTTTTCCGTTGCATTTCACATGTGTGTAATGATTATTTAAAGCTGTTTACTGACGATTTGCGATATAAATGCGATGGGCGAGAAATTGGAGCAAGTTATCGAATTTACGTATCTGGGAAGCATGTTTACAAGAGACGGAAAAATGGAGAAAGACATCAAAATAAATGGCGCACTCAAAGTCATTACTACAAATAGAAATATATCCACAGAAGCAAAGATGGCAGTACACAATGGAATTCTAGCGCCAACCCTCATGTATGGAAGTGAAGCTTGGAGCTGGCAAAAGAAGGATGAAAACAGGATAAATGCCGTAGAAATGAGATCACTAAGAAGAATGTGCGGGAAAACTTTGTATGATAGAATATCGAACGATGAAATAAGAGAGAAATGTAAAGCAGATGACTGCATCATGGATAAAATTAAAAAAGGATCCCTGAAATGGTTTGGACATATGGAACGAATGGATGAGAGAAGACTGGTTAAAAAGTTGTACACAAGCAGCGTGAGTGGAAAAAGAAGCCGAGGACGACCGAGAAAAACATGCCATGACCAAATTAATCAATTACTAAAAGGCGGCCACATTCGAAGTCGGAATAATCGACGTGCGTGCATGGTACGATGTATGAATGTAGAGGAAGCCCGAGAGGTATGCCAGGACAGAGCATTGTGGCGATCCATCCTCTCTGCCTACCCCTCCGGTGAAATGGCGTGATGGTTAGTTAGTTAATTAGTTAGTTTAAACACATTTACTGTATACTTTGAATCAAATGAAATCGGTATATTTTCTCAAAAGATATTACAAACAATTATTATAGTTTAAGACATCTATTGAGAACAGGTAAAACATAATAAATATATAATACCAGGAACGCATGAGAGATGGTTCGACATTAGGAATACAAGATACTCTCCAAAGTCAAGAGTATTTGTCTTCTGAACGTACTTTCACGAATATGAAAGACATCGATCTCCGAAGCGATCGTGTTCAGCAGTTTGATTGCTTTCCCCACCGGCATCACCAGAGGCAGGTTGGTTCTGCATGCTGGGAGATAAAACAGTCTGTGCTGACGCTGTCGAAGATAGCCATCCAGAACATAAAGATGGATAGCCTCCAAGATGACGGAATTCTCAAAGAATCCCCTGATAAGTCTGAAGAAATGGGTAAGTGTGCACCCATCCCTTCTTATCTGTAAACTATTGGTCCCCAACATGCCCAAGAGGAATGCAGTGGGATAAAGCCACGGATAGCTACCAAACTCCCTCATGTAGAGATATCTCAGAAATCTTTTCTGAACCCTCTCTAACATGAGCGAGTATATCGCCTCGTGGGGACTCCATATCACTGAACCACACTCGAGCCGGCTCCGGACGTATGAATGAGTTTATAGCTATTGATTCTCATGACGCGTGATAGGTAGCTAATCTATCGCCATTTTATTGTCACGAAAATTCTACACCAGACCAAAGACAGCGTGACAATCACATTCTCCCCGAAATGAATGGACTCTAACATACCATATACTCGAGCCCTTCTTGGTTGGTGTGATCTAGTGAATAGACAAGTGATTTTTTTGTCATCTGAACTGCGACCGGACTCTTGGTGGATATGTCTTCTGCCAATTCCAAAGCCCCTTTCATGAGACTGAAACATTACAATAATACATTTAAATAATATTTTAAAAACAAACAAAACTTCTTCTTTTTCGGATGAATATATCATAAGTAAAATTAACAAAAGTATCCGTGAGATGGTTTGGACATATGGAACGAATGGACGAGAGAAGAATGGTTAAAATGTTGTATACAGTGTCAGTGGAAAGAGAAGCAGTGAAAGACCAAGGAAAGCATGGCATAACCAAATTAATCAAATACTAAAAGACAGAGGAGTATGGCGGTCCATCCTCTCTGCCTATCCCTCCAGAAAGCGGCGTGATGGTTAACCCTTACCACTCCATTCTTTTTTGATATTGTTTGTCAGCCAACTCTAATTTAAATAATGTCAAAATATTAATTTATTGATGGGTAGTTACAAAAAAAATCGTTAAAAATTCATCTGTAATGATTTATTCTTCAAATAAAAAACAATTTACAAAAAACATTATGGACTACTTATAGTTTTGCATAGTATGGTATTTTTTAAAACAATCTCCAGGATTTATACCAGGTTTTGTGGAACAGGTCTCACAAAACCACACTGTTTCCCGTCTTCCCCCTGGAATCTTTCTGTTACTGCACACAGTACAGTCTTTAGAACCTTTGTCCAGTTTCGCAATGAAGTGGGGCTTGTACTCTAATCGCTCCTCTGCATGACGTATCACGCCAAGTTCCCGTCATTTTAGGTTATGTGAATTTGCAAGGATTATTTTATAGTAAAATAAAAACGGAAAACAGTCAAAATCTTATTAAAACGTGAAATTAAATGTTTTTTTAACGAATAATCACAAGAAACAACGACACGTGTCAAGTTTTGCACGCGAAAATACACCGCGTGCGCAAGTCTTATCTTGTCGGCCGCCAGCCGACAACTGAGTTGTAGCGCACGATGTCGGCTGGCATTCCACAAAGGAGTGGTAAGGGTTAATTAGTTAATTAGTGAGTTAACGATAAATAATACCTTTCTTTATCAGGAAAAACTTTGCTGACCAACCCACAGCTGTAGGCTTCGTCTGACTGCACCCTCCTCGCAGTATAGCAGAGCTCTCTGGCTAGAGACATATTTCCGATGACCTGGAGACAGCATTTTTATTAATTTATTGATCTGATATATTTTAAGAGTAAAAAAAAAACAATTGTAAATTTAGATAAAAGTACTTTAATAAAGGATGGGCGATTATTATTTATTTATTTAAGGGTTTGATACATACAGTGATATCAAATCAAATCAGTTTATTTACTCAAAAGACATTACAAACAGCATAAATGTTTAAGGCATCTATTGAGTACAGGTCAAATATTATATACTCGTATATACAACATAATACCAGGAACGCATTAGTGATGGTTCCACATTAGGAAGACAAGATACTTTCTAAAGTCAAGAGTATTTGTCCCCTGAATGTACCTTCATTAATATGAAAGACGTAGATCTCCGAGGAGACCGCGTTCAGCAGACTAATTGCTTTTCCCATGGGTGTCACCAGAGGCAGATTGGTTCTGGCGGCCGGTAGGTAAAACAATCTGTGCTGTCGCTGTCGGAGAAATTTATCAGGGACAAAAAGACCGAAAGAAAAAATTGCAGAGGGCGATTCAGAACAAGAGGAGAGAACCTTCTACACAACAATGTCAGACCACAAACAGCCAACGCCACGAAAGAACTGCTCGCCTCGTTTAAATGGGATGTCCTGAAGCATCCCGCACATTCCCCTGACCTAGCACCTTCAGATTACTATCTCTTTACCTCCCTGAAGCTGCACATGGGTGGAAAAAGGTTTTCAACCGACGAGGAGGTAAAGGAGGAGGTGGAGAAGTGGACGAAAGGGTTGGCGGGAAACTAGCATCACGCCGAGCGATAAAATCAAGCTTGTGAAACAATGAAAAAAAATAACTAATATGAAAACAAGTATTTTAATCACCATAATCCCTGGCTACTCCTAAAAGAGTGAAACCTACAAACACTTGAGAGATGATTTCATTGCTAACGTGACAATTTTGGTTCTGTTTGAGTAAATTAACAATACAGACGCACCTTGCTCACCCCATCGTAAAAAAAATAAGATAAGCATTTTGTACCTTTGGTAGCCTTTGGAGAGTTCCAACATCCGCAGCCATTCCAATGTCAACCTCTTTTACTTGGAACCACGCATCTTTGGAGCAGAATCTGCAGAGAATTGTATTAAAGGCTAAATAAACACATTATTATTGAAATTCAAATGAAAATTTAATTAAGTATATATACATATATATATCTTCCAAAAATTTGTCAGACGTGGTGGTCGTAAGAAGGGCGGAATGGGGAATGTTGTTAACATAAAGCGATCGCTTAACCCAACCAATGACAGATCATAAGTCCTGTAAGCGCCTCGACCACCATATTCTGTTCCCAGAAAACAATTAACATCTTCACCTCTATTGAGATACAATTAATCCCTAAAAAAAATGAGAGAGTATGGGGTATATCCTTGGCTCTATTCAACGGCATTTCTCTTGGGTATGCTGGGGTATAACTACCTCCAACTGAGGAGGGAAGGATTATTGTCAACACATTTTTTCAAACTGATTCGGGGCTCTATTGAGAACCCCTATGTTCTGGAGCAAATAGGTCTTTTTGTTCCTGATAATTACCTGCGACAGCGCCGACATCAATTGTTCTTTGCTCCGTCACGCAGAACCAACCTGCCTTTGGTGATGCCAGTAGGAAGAGTAATTCGCACATTGAATCTAATCGTCTCGGATTTGGATATTTTCAGTGTCAGTGAGGCAGTATTCATTCTGGAAAGAGTATTGCCTCACTGACATCGACATATTTGGGTTCCTTCTGATATGTATGATTTTTTAGTTTCATGGTGTTTTATCTAACTAACTAACTAACCATCACGCCGTCTCCCCGAAGGGGTAGGCAGAAAGAATGGACTGCCACACTTTCTTTCCTGACATATTTCTCTCGCTTCCTCAACATTCATACATCGTGTCATGCACGCGCGTCGATTTCTCTGACTCCTCACATGGCCGACATTCAATATTTGATTTATTTGATCGTGCCACGTTTTCCTTCGGTCTTCCTCTATTTCTGGTTCCATTTACATCATTAACATATAATTTTTTTACCATTCTTTCTTCATTCATTCTTTCCATATGTCAAACCATCTTAATGATCCTTTCATTATTTTGTTCATGACACCATCATTCGCTCCGCATTCACTTCTTATATTTTCATTCGACACTCTATCATACACAGAATATCCACACATTCGTCTAAGAGATCTCATTTCTACTGCATTTATTCTACTTTCATCCTTCTTTTGCCAGTTCCATGCTTCGCTTCCATACATAAGGGTCGGTAGAAGAACACCATTGTGCACTGCCATTCTAGCTTTTTGGATAGGTTTTTGTTTGCGATGACAACTTTAAGTGCACCATTCACTTTGTTGCCTGCCCCAACCCTTCTTTCAATATCCCTCTCCACTCTCCCATCTCTTGTAAACATACTACCTAAATACACAAACTCATCTACTTGCTCCAAGTTTTCACCATTCACGCTAATGTTGCAGACTGTCGTGGTTTCTTCCTTTTCAAAAATCATTTTTTTTTTTTTTTTAAAAGACTAACACCAAAGATTTAAATCAATGATATTAGAATTTATTTTACAATCTTCAATATGAGCAGAAAATAGCTCATTATCATGAAGAAGGAATCTGGTCGTGTCCAGGCTCGAACCCAAGTCCCCTGGATCAGGAGCCAAGCGTTCTATCCCCTAGACCACCACCCGATTACCTTGGACTTATTAACATTCATCATCAGATCATTTCGCATGTATACCTCATACATACAATTCACCAGGACTTGTAGTTCATGCTCGTTGTCAGCAAGTAGGACAGTGTTTTATCTTATCTTTGTAAATCTGTTTTGTGTCCAAATGAGTCGCCTAAATGTTTTTCGTACGTTATGTCTCATTTGTGTATATGTATAAATAAATAAAATAAATAAATGGGTAAAATTTAGTATTTGTCTACAAGTATTTGTATACATTCAAAATGTTGTTGAAAAAAACAGCTATTAAAAAATTCGCTATTATGTAATTCCGCAGTGTTAACGCCTTAACTCATTATCTGATTATAAAGTATGCTCTGCAGGGCATACTTTGAGAACCGTCGCCTTACAACATAGGAATAAATTAGGTTGGTATTAACCTTTTATTCAATGCAATATAGGGGAGTCTGGTGGTGTCCATTCTTTGAACATGACCGTACCAGTCCCTTTTTCGCTGTCTGCTCCATCTTATAATATCCTCAACCCCACATATCTCTCTTATTCTGGTGTCCCTCACGCGATCTCTCAGTGTCTTGCCTGCTATCGTCGTCAGTGTCTTCATTTCGGAAGTCCTCAAAACTTGTTTGGTCCTTACTGTGTCTGCCCTTGCTTCGATGCCATATTTTATTATTGGTCTTACGCATGCTGTATAGATTCTCATCTTTTTCTTAACAGACTCCCTTATATTGCATTGAATAATCAACCTCATGGGACTCATCCTCGTGGAAGACCTCCTAAAAGATGTAAGGACAGCTGGAATCTACCTCACAGGAGGAGCAACACTCTGGATAACAGACCACATAGGTCTACAATAAGGAAGAAGAAGGTATTAACCTGATGTCTGCGGCCGTGATCAGGTCCACTCCGGCCCCCACGCAAGCGCTGTGCACGGCTGCCACGATGGGCTTCTCGCAAGTTTCCAGCGAGCTGATCTTGTCCTGGTAGTCCCTGATCAGGCGGTACAGGTACTTGCACTTCCTGGCCACGTCCTCAAACTCCGCCATGTTCTGCCCCACCGTCAGCATGTCCTTCAGGTCCAAGCCTGTTCATCAATCCGATGGATTAGCCATTAAGTTAAGCCTATCCACAAAAGCTAAGATGGTGGAGTAATGTGGTGAGCTTGACCCTTATTTATGGAAGTGAAGTATCGAGGAAGAAGAATGTATGACTAACTAACTAACTAACCATTACGCCTTCCCCCCGAAGGGGTAGGCAGAAAGAATGGACTGCCACACTTTTCTTTCCTGACATGTTTCTCTCGCTTCCTCAACATTCATACATCGTGTCATGCAAGCGCGTCGATTTCTCTGACTCCTCACATGGCCGACATTCAATATTTGATTTATTTGATTGTGCCACGTTTTCCTCGGTCTCTATTTCTGGTTCCATTTACATCATTAACATATATTTTTTTACTATTCTTTCTTCATTCATTCTTTCTATATGTCCAAACCATCTTAATGATCCTTTCATTATTTTGTTCATGACACCATCATTCGCACCGCATTCACTTCTTATATTTTCATTCAACACTCTATCATACACAGAGTATCCACACATTCGTCTAAGAGATCTCATTTCTATTGCATTTATTATACTTTCATCCTTCTTTTGCCAGTTCCATGCTTCGCTTCCGTACATAAGGGTCGGTAAAATAACAAAGAACAAAGAATGTATGATGATTTGTGATATAAGTGCGATGGGCAAGAAATTGGAGCAAGTTACCAAATTTATGTATCTGGGAAGCATGTTTACAAGAGACGGAAAAATGGAGAAAGACATCGAAAGAAGGGTTGGTGCTGGGAATAAAATAAATGGCGCACTCAAAGTCATTACTGCATATAAAAATATATCCACAGAAGCAAAGATGGCAGTACACAATGGAGTTCTAGTGCCAACCCTCATGCATGGAAGTGAAGTTTGGAGTTGGCAAAAGAAGGATGAAAGCAGGATAAACGCCGTAGAATACTGAACGGTGAAATAAGAAAGAAATGTAAGGCAGAAAAAAAAGGATCACTGAGATGGTTTGGACATATGGAATAGATGAGTGTAGAATGGTTAAAAAGTTGTACACAAGCAGCGTGAGTGGAAAAAGAAGCCGAGGACGACCGAGGAAAACAAGGCATGACCAAATTAATCAATTACTAAAATGACGGACCATTTTGGAGGTATTGACAGATGTTAAAATATCATTTTTTCGTTTATAAAAAGAATTTTGACGGGTGTAAAAATATTTTTTTCATTTGTTCCAATGACAATTTTAATAAATTCTTCAATAATATTTGTAAGTTCTTGCTGGTGTTGGATTGTTTTAAGTGCCTAATTACAGTCAATTAAAAAAAACAGTGGATAACGTGGAATAAAAATTAAATAAACACAAATGTCCGGATCGTCCAGCTGACGACAAGTGCACCATCTAAAAGAACATTATGTGTTAAATTATTTTTATGTGTTATTTTATTTTATATCATTGTATTTCAGATAATTTGTTTTAGATTTATTATGTAGACGTTGAACGATCGAAGTGTGCGCGGGAGATGCCTTTTGGTGGCGATGAGGTTCGCAACCCATCAGACCGCGTCTCTCGCGATGGCGAAAAGAGAAGGATGGAGTGCCGCATCGATTAAAGTGTGTCCATTCTTTCTGCCTACCCTTTCGAGGAGGCGGCGTGATGGTTAGTTAGTTAGTTAGTTAGTTAAAATATCATTATATTTTGTAATAAATAACATGAAATAAATTGTGATTATTACATTTTATTATGAAATCAGTAACTGAAATATACTTATTTATGTCATTCTTATGAATAAAGTTATTGTCATTCAGTTTAAATGCAAAAAAATCACTTCAAAGACAAACCAGCGAATCGCCGGCTCTGTAAGTCAGTGACAAATTGACCATGGCCGGCGGTTTGCCGGCTTTGTGTTGGAATGGGTTAAGATGGTTTGGACACATGGAAAGAATGAATAAAAACAGAATGGTGAAGAAGGTATATGTAAACGATTTGAACTTTTAACTAACTAAACTGAGTGTCCCGTCTTTTAACTAACTAACTCATCTCTCCGGAGGGATAGGCAGAAACTGACATACTTTTCTCGTTCCTCAACATTCATACACCGTGTCATGCACGCACGTCTATTTCTCCGACTCCTCACGGAAGATGGACGAAACCCCTCCTTTGCTGGTGTCCTAGAACTACGACCCGAAAAACCAAGGACGTCCCCAACTTCGATGGAGGGACGACATTAACCTTTCCCTTACGGTGCTAAAATAAAAACGCGCGTTCCTGTGTTGGGTAGTCAGTACCCAATCAAAAATTAGCGATTTTAAATCGGAAAAATAAGAACATTCATAGCTAAGCCCCTTAATTAATTATAATTGAAGTAAAAAATTATAATAATTGAGATTTATTTGCTAAAAACATTTAAAAAAATCATCTGGCAACTCCACTCTGGTTGCAAACCCGAGAGCTACTGCCGCCGACTGCCGGGCAGTGAGAACATTGAGCTCCTCCGCTTCCACAGTGAAGTATGCAAGAGTGAGATGCGAATATAGTGTCACGCACTCAGCGTTACGAATTTTGTTTCCGATGTTCACAAAATACCTCCGATAATAATATAATAATAATAATAATAATAAATTGGATAATTTATAGAGCGCCATTTTTATGAATTACTCATCTCAAGGGCGCTGTAGAAGATGCTCCGTTTTATCAACGAGATAATAATAATAATAATAATGATAACAATAATAATAAACATATTTAGTGTGAGGGGTGCACCTGATGAAGTCGATCAGCCCTTCCTGTCAGGAAATGATAATTTGAAAAGGTGCGTTTTGAGTCTCGATCTAAACTCTGATTGATTCTCAATGCACTTAAGGTCTGCTGGAAGATTGTTCCAGGCTGAAGGGCCGGCTACCGCGAAGGCTCGGTCGCCAAAGTTTGTGCTAGGACAGCGTTTTGGCACAGTCAATCTACCGATCGCAGAAGACTTAGCTGATCGCAGTGTAGACTGTCTGGCGTTCAGGTTTTCGTTGATGCCGAGTTCAGATATATAAGCTGGTGCCATTCCATGCAACGCCTTATAGACCGTCCAGCAGAGCTTGTATTGTATGTATCCGATGTACCCAATAAATTTTGATTATTATTAATATTATTTTTTTAATCAATGCGTAAATATATTATGGAGGAATACCTAAAATCTTAACCTTGTATTTATTAAATGTATAGAGATATTGATGGTTATTAGAAGCAACGTGTAGAAGATACCCATCACAGGGAAGGGAGGGTTAAAGAGATTGCCAGTAGGACCATCAGACATGGAAGCGGATGGAGAAGGCCATCGTCCAGGAATGGATGGATATAATCTGAAGATGATAGTCATGTCAGGATGTGACCTTCACTTGGTGTAGTGTACCGTTGTTTTCGTAATCTTAAACGCCTCATAATAAAATAAAATGTTCTCATAATAAAAAATTTATATCAAAGTTATACATTTTTCTAATGGATTCTAAAAAATACAATTCTTATATGCTTTAAATATAAAAATAGATATTAAAAAAAACATTACATTTTATGATTTTTGTGTGGTATTTTACCAATGACATATATTAAATTGTTTACCATCACACTAAAAAATATATATAAAAATGATTTAATACAAAATAAGCTTATTGTTTCATGAACATGAAACATGGGTTTTTCGAAGCATGAAACTGGCAAAAGAAGGATGAAAGTAGAATAAATGCAGTAGAAATGAGATCTCTTAGACGAATGTGTGGATACTCTGTGTATGATAGTGTCGAATGAAAATATAAGAAGTGAATGCGGTGCGAATGATGGTGCCATGAACAAAATGATGAAAGGATCATTAAGATGGTTTGGACATACGGAAAGAATGAATGAATAAAGAATGGTAAAATAATTATATGTTAATGATGTAAATGGAACCAGAAATAGAATCGGAAGACCGAGGAAAACGTGGCACGATCAAATAAATCAAATATTGAATGTCGGCCATGTGAGGAGTCAGAGAAATCGACGCGCGTGCATGACACGATGTATGAATGTTGAGGAAGCGAGAGAAATATGTCAGGAAAGAAAAGTGTGGCAGTCCATTCTTTCTGCCTACCCCTCTGGGGAGACGGCGTGATGGTTAGTTATTTAGTTAGTTAACAATGATACAAAACTTCATATTAAATCATTAATAACTAACTAACTAAACATCACGCCGTTTCGCCGAAGGGGTATGCAGAGAGGATGAATCTTCACATTATTCTATCCTGACATAACTCTCGCGCCTCTTCTACATTCACACATCGTGACATGCACGCTCGTCGATTGTTCCTACTTCGAACCTTCGAGCCTTTCAATAATTGATTAATTTGGTCTTGCCATGTCTTCCGTAGCCTTCCTCGACTTCTTTTTCCATTCACACTATGTAGCGCTTTGAAGACTGTCCAGCAGAGTTTATACTGGATTCTTTCTGGACTTTTAAGCCAGTGAAGTTCTTTGAGATGTTACGTTATATGAGACTTTTTTGGAATGCCTTTAATGAGTCTTGCTGCCGCATTGAATGCAGATTGAAGTTTGTTTATTTGTTGTTTTGGAATATTTGCATGCATGCGATAATCAGGCATGCGATAGAGTCGGGTGGAGAAGGTTCCTTGAGGCCCTATGCACCACGGAGATGACAGGACAAGAAGAATATAAAGTACTGACAGTTTTAAAACGTTAATCAATTCCTTCGTCGTGTCCCGACTAGATTACTGCAATGGTCTCTACGCCAACATCCCCAAACAGCAAACAAATAAAATCCAGTCTGCATTCAATGCAGTGAGTACACTGAAAAAAGACTGATAAGGGGTGTGCCAAAGAGTTGTCACATAACACAGCATCTTAAGGAGCTCCACTGGCTGAAATGTCCAGAAAGGATACAATACAAGCTCTGCTGGACAGTCTATAAGGCGTTGCATGGAATGGCACCAGCTTATATATCTGAACTCTGCATCAACGAGAACCTGAATGCTAGACAGTCTACATTGCGATCAGCTAAGTCTTCTGCGATCGGTAGATTGACTGTGCCACAACGCTGCCCAAGCACAAACTTTGGCGACCGATCCTTCGCGGTAGCCGGCCCTTCAGCCTGGAACAGTCTTCCAGCAGACCATAAGTGCATTGAGAATCAATCAGAGTTTAGATCGAGACTCAAAACGCACCTTTTCAAATTATCATTTCCTGACAGGAAGGGCTGATCGACTTCGTCAGGTGCAGCCCTCATACTAAATATGTTTATAATTTCTTTTTATCATTATTATTATTATTAGTATCTCGTTGATAAAACGGAGCATCTTCTACAGCGCCCTTGAGATGAGTAATTCATAAAAATGGTGCTTTATAAATTATCCAATTTATTATTATTATTATATTACATATTCACTTCAAGAGATATCAGTATTAAAAATATTTACCAGCTGTGAAATGCTTCCCGGATCCAGAGAGCACTATAACCCGACAGTCAGAATTATAGTTTAGCTCTTCAAAGCATTTCCCCAGTTCTCTGTAAAATAAAAATGCACGTTAACACATTGTCACCGATCAATGGGGAATTATAAGATTAACCTGTCTGGTAGAGAGTTTTGAGGAACCAAATAAAAAGAATTCAATACCAAATCACAGAATACGAAATTACAATACATTTTTACTTAGGAATCACAGTAGAACCAGGATAATTGGCATTCCAAGTAGGGGTGGGCAAAATGAATCACCTCAGGGATCGATTCTGTTCAGCAAAGTGAGCCGACTCTTTTTCATAACTCGCAGCTCATCATTTTGAGTCATTGTTTTCATAAAAATGAACTTCTCAAATGAGCTAAAAAAGCTAAAAAGAGACAGCATGCTGGTTAGTTAGAAAATTAGTTTAAAACCAGGTTTAGTTTCTTTTAGGGCTCCGTAAAATATTTTATGTCTTTTAAAAGAGTTTTGTGACCATAAAAGGGAGAAAACCGCTGCTATAAGATATTTCATTTCCTACATTTAACCCTTATAGTCCGGCTGGCTACAATAGCAGTCCACATATATTCTCCGTGTTTAACATGTAATATCCCCTAAATTTACTACCACGGATCAAAAGTAAAAATGTGTATTATATACTATTATACAGGGTGTCCCTGATCTCGACGTCAACCCGGAAACAGATGATAGGGCAAGTCATGCTGGTTATGAGAAAAATGTAAAAAAAAATCTAAATTTTGTATTTTAAAAAATATAGGCATTTTAAAAAAATCGAGAAAATCAACACCCTGTGATGGTCTTTTAACTCCCGTTTCTACAAATCTTTACTTTTTATAATTTTTATTTTTATTATGTAATCCTGAATAATGCTTCTATAAATTGTTGCCTAAAATTTATTGCTAACTACTCCAGCTCGGAAGAAAATATTACTTTTTGCCCAATCAAGTATTTTAAATTAAAACTACGCCCAATTTTAACTGACTGTACTGAAAATAAAATGTACTACGCTGTTTTGGCAAGTAACTTTAAAAGTTGGCGCATTTATTGAGGATCCAAAAATGGTATGACACTTGCTTGATTATTTCTTAAATTAGGTGTGGACAATTTTTTGGTAATAAAATCCAGTTTCGAAAAAAAATTCTGAGAGACTAAGTCATTTTTCGAAGCGTGAGCGAGACAGGTAGTGATGTCACTCTTAATAATGTTTAAGACAAATAGATACACACCTGTTGTATGCAAGAAAAAAAAAATAACAAAAAAATTTCGACGGACATCCGTCATGCTGGAACCATTGTTTTTTTTTTTTTTTTCTGGTATACAATATACAGATATTTTTTTTTACATTTTTCTCATAACCAGCATGACTTGCCCTATCACCTGTTTCCGGGTTGACGTCGAGATCTGGAACACCCTGTATATCTTGTAGTTTAACTCTAAATCTTTCATCCTTTTTTTAAAAAGATTTAATTTTAGACCAAATATTTGTGAATGCATATTTGTGAATGAAAGAACATTCACAAATATTTGGTCTTCAAATATTCTGGTCAAAATTCTTTGGCATATAGAATGGAATAATACTCCTAGAGGCTTCTAACAATATGTTGGGTGACAGCCTTCGCATTGTGTTAATAAGGTAGTTTGCTAAATGCCGAAAATCATTCTCCATAGATGGCGTTAGTGGGTCGGTTGTATAGGTTAATTCTTGAAAAAATTCACAAGTGCAACCAAATCTACATAGATGGCTGACTGAAACTGCTACGTGAAGATAAATATGGATTTTGAAGTATATATACATCTTCCAAAAATTTGTCATGCATGATCACAAATAACAAAGGTGGAATGGGGAATGTTGTAATTACATAAAGCGTGCGCTTAACCCAACCAATGACAGGTCATAAGTCCTGTAAACACCTTGATCATCCATGTTCAGTTTCCAGTTTACGTCTTCGTCTCTATTGAGATACAATTAAAATTAGATTTAATTTTATTTAATTTTTTTGTATTGTGTCCCATACGGATCACGGCTCGCGGCTGATCAACACACACACACACAGTTACATAACCGCGGAGCTACGAAGTGATGGTTTCTCGTACTGTGTCGGAATCTTTGATTTTGAGTGTGTGTTTACTTAGGGTCACTCTTATATCATTATTACTTATCAACAGCACGATGTTTTGGTTTAATTTATAAACAACATTTTCAATGTAATATGTTTTTATTTGTTTTCTTAAACTCAAAATGAAATAAAAAAAGTCTGATTATTTATATAAGATAAAAAATGCAAAACATTTGACTACAAAATACAATTTATTTGATATTTTTATGTATTTTGTGTGAAGAGTAATTTAATTGTTTACAAGAGTGTTCCGATGTTTCAAATTCTCGCCGGCCTTTAAGGGTTAATCTTCTTTTATCCTTTTTGGGTATTTCTTCAGCTGTAAACAAGGTATAAAAATGATAATTACTTACGACCACATGGCTTTGTTGAAGGCATTCAAATTGTTGGGCCGCGATAGCTCTACGTGGTACACAAATGGTTTGGGCACCGTCACCGATAGTGTCTCAAAGGCGGAAGCCCCAGGAGCGGAAGACATGCCGGCAGTCATCGTTAACCGAAGGCCTAAAATAGTGACACAAAAATATTGTAATCTTCGTGAATCATAGACAATTCATTGTAAGGTTTGTAGCCCACTTTCGTTTTCCTCGGTCTTCCTCTATTTCTAGTTCCTTTTACATCGTTAACATATCGCACCGTGAGTGTAAAACCGAAACAAGTGCAAATATACAGTTTGGAGATATGGGAGTTTAAAGACTTCATATTGCTTGGAAAAACTGTTTTTTTTTTAATAAACCAATGATTTTCAGTTTAAAGTAATATACCTATAAACCGAAAATCATTGGTTTATTTAAAAAAAAAACAGTTTTTCCAAGCAATATGAAGTCTTTAAACTCCCACATCTCCAAACTATATATTTGCACTTGTTTCGGTTTTACACTCACGGTGCAATATAATTTTTTACCATTCTTTCTTCATTCATTTTTTCCATATGTCCAAACCATCTTAATGATCCATTCATTATTTTGTTCATAACACCATCATTCGCACCGCATTCACTTCTTATATTTTCATTTGACACTCTATCATACACAGAGTATTCATAAATTTGTCTAAGAGATCTCATTTATACTGCATTTATTCTACTTTCATCCTTCTTTTGCCAGTTCCATGCTTTGCTTCCATACATAAGGGTTGGTACAAGAACACCATTGTGCACTGCAATTTTAGCTTTTTTGGATAGGTTTTTGTTTGCGATGACAACTTTAAGTGCACCCATTCACTTACACATTTTGTGAACCAATAAGACACAAAAGCCGAGGGCAACATTGGCTGCTGATATGCTATAAAAAATAAATAGGTATATTCCTAATTTCAAAAGTATTTTTAAGAATGTGAGTTCATTAAATAAATTGAATTTTTTATGCCACTTCATCCAAAAAGTACAATTTAATCTTGATGAGATAATGAAAAAATACGTTTTCAACACGATGAAAATACATCAAAGATGTTATTAAATAGTAAAAACATTTTTTTTTTAATGTAAGGATTCCTTACCAGAGAAATTACTCTTCGACAGCCTCGCGGTGTTACTAATAACTGAGGAGAACATCGTAAATGTTTTTTTAAATATATTTATGCAAGTCCGTACCTACTCTCAATAGGGGCAAAGTCTAAATAAACAATCCCCCGATTTCTGCACCTGTATGACACTTCGGATAAAAAGTTATTTGACGTTTCTAATCAGAGACAATTTACAAATATTCGACCATAAATTGCACACAAATTTTACATTATTTGTATCTTATCTATTACATCCCGATGCTGTGTAGCTAGTACACATTGCTTCAAATAGAACCTAGGTTCTCAAAAAGAGCGATAACGCCCCTTTGTGAGCGTTTGAGACTTTCAAGGGGGCAGTAGAAGACCAAGAAAAAATAGAGAACTTGGGCAGATAAAAAAATATAGTCTAAAAAGACAAAAAAAAACACGTTAATCATTTCTTCCTTTCCTTCGTTCAGATACATAAAATATTTAATAATATTTTAAAATTGAACTATGTGTTTCTAAATATTTGGAATAACTTTTATGGGAGGGGGGCGTTGAACGTTTATTTTTCTTGTAAAGGGGGCGGTGGCCCAGAAAAGATCGGAAACCTATGAAAGAGGAAGATAATAACAAAAAATATATCTATAAATTGATGATTTGTAAAGATTTTCGGCAATCCTCTGTTCTGTGTTTGCGCATCTTCTTCTTCTAATATTGCTGTGTCAGGTCCCCTTGACGTTGGCGATCACTGTGGCGAATACTTTCTCCACAATGATTTTCCGATAATTATTTCTGTAGTGGTTTCTGTTACCTTCTCCAGATTCATGCACGGATTGAATTAATTATGTTTTCACATAATAAATACTTATTGGGCACATAATTAGTATTTTATGATGTTTTTTTTACATAAATCACAATTGTTGTCATTGGAGTATAAAACGTCCATCGTTGGAGCAGTAAAGGAAATTCCCCACAATTATTTACATCTAAGTTTTACTACTAATATACTCACGAGCGCGAGAAAGCCAGTTGGTGTTAAACAAAGACGATATTAGTCATGATTTTTATCATTTTATGGTATTACAAGGTGCCTGCGAACGCTTTCGACTAAGATTTTAGACTATCATGCAAACTGAAGAATATATTGCATGATTATGGTTTATATAACTCTTCCATGTGCCCTTTTGTAATATTTCATCTTCAGCGATCAAATTTTTGTTTGTTGACAAAAGAAGTTAAATTTACTTTTATTTTGTTAACGCATCTTGTTCATCTTATTAATATGACACAATTTCAATATATACATCTTAATAAAGAAAACTGGATAAATTGTCAATCCATTGAAAATCGGACTAAAGTCAGTTGCTGCGGCCAATGAGTTATAATCAGTCAAATAAGAAAAAAGAACCAACCTATATTTCAATATTTTTTAAAACTTAATTAATATTTATAGCAAATAAACCTCCATATCCTGTAAATATAATTAATAAACTAACATTAATACGATAAGTAAACGTACATAAATGTTCTATAAATAAACCTTACATGATGTAACAGAACAAAAATATATATCTTATTAACATGAGAGAAGTATCGCCTGCTGCATCTAATATTGAAGGAAAAATTGGGGGCCGCAGGGGGGGCAGGGAGAAGGCAGATATCCTGGCTGCGCAATGCGAGGGAATGGACGGGAACCAGAACTGTGGAGGAGCTATTCCGGACAGCGCAGGATAGGGAAGAGTTTACCAGAGTGATCGCCAACGTTGGGGGGACCTGACAGGGCACTTTAAGAAGAAGAACATGAATATGAACCTACATTAACTCCCACGAATATTACAAATAAATATAGACGATAATATATAACAAATAAATGTAATCTGCTTTAAACATTACCCGCGAAACAAATTGTATATTTAAGGTATGATTTGTGAAGATGATGACGATAAAAAGTAATTAAACGAAAATAATAAAGGCGAGAAAGTAATGTTTTTGAATTTCATGAAGGATTTACGAACCATAGATATTTTTTACAATTTAAATCGTAGACTTTATCAAACAATTTATTGAAATAAATGAGGCGATAGGGATAACATGTTCTCATTTTTGTGATCAATGTTTATAAGTAACATTAAACGAATATGGAAAGCTTATTCTTGAAGCAATTCCTTCAAATGAATTTTGAGAAACAAAAATGGACGTATATGTGCTAAAACATGTATTTATTTATTTCAATTTCGGAAATAAATTCAATTCAAAACGTTATGTATATTACCCCTATATTCTCATTTTCAAATAACCGCAAAACAAAACAAATGACAGCTGCTGTCAAAAAAATGTATTATCAGTAGAAATCTGTTATAGATAGCGTTTGAGCCCGGCAAAAATGCGTTTTGCTTGAAATGATTAGGAACTCGTACTCTTTTAGTTGTATTTCAGTTTTATCTTATGTGTTGTAAGTAGGCAATATTATTTTTTTTTTCAATTAAATTGTCTTATTATACCGTTTTTATCGTCGAAATCGAAGTAAAATTATCTTGTGGGAAGTCGACAAACTTTTTTTTTTTGCCCTATAATACGATAAGTTTAATAATATAAGTAAACATGTATTCAAGTTGAATTAAAAAAGTGACCTTTGTCTTATTAATATTAGATGGATTTCAATAAAATATAAATGGTATGTGAAATAAATAAATGTTGTGTATGGAATTAAGATGTGTGCTATAAAAGGATACTCGTAGCTCTGTGCATCACGTGGAGTATGACAGGACAAGAAGAAGATGATGGAATTGTTGACTACACATTTAAATCCATACCTACTTGGAAAAAAAACCTTCAAAAAATCTTTTTTTTCTATTTTACAAGAGTGTTTTTAAGTTTAAAGAAGTTCCGTGTATGAAAATAGGATAGTATCGTGTTTTAAAAAAAAAAAAAATACATATATTTTTAACAACAAACAATAAAACCATCACGCCGTTTCACCGCAGGGATAGGCAGAGAGAATGGACCGCCTTACTACTCTATCCTGGCAAACCTCTCTAGCTTCCTCCACATTCATACAACGAGTCATACACGCACGTTGATTCCTCCGACTTCTAACATGACCAACCTTTAAAATTTGTTTAATTTGGTCATGCCATGTTTTCCTCGGTCTGCCTCGACTCTGTACTCCATTTAAATCATTAACTTATACTTTCTTAACCATTCTTTCTCCATTCATGCGTTCCATATGTCCGAACCATCGCAGCGATCCTTTCATAATTTTGTTCATAATACCTTCTTCCGCTCTACATTCCTTTCTTATATCAGCATTTGAGATTCGGTCATATATCGTTCTTCCACACATACGTCTTAGGGACCTCATCTCTACGGCATTAATTCTGCTTTCATCCTTCTTCTACCAGTTCCAAGCTTCGCTTCCATACATTAGGGATGGGACCAGAACTCCATTGTGAACAGCCGTTTTCACTTTCATTGATAGATCATTGTTTCCAATAACTACTCTTAAAGCTCCATTCACTTTGTTACCCGCACCAACTCTTCTTTCGACGTCACTATCCGTTCGGCCATCTGCTGTGAACATTCTACCTAAATACACAAATTCCCTCACCTGTTTCAAGTTCTCTTCGTTCACACTTATATTACAAACTGTCATTTGCTCTTCCCGTTCAAAAACCATCACTTTCCGACATTCATCATTAAATAAGGTAATTCAATTGAGTTATTGAGCTTTTAATGGCATACAGGGTTTTACAGGTATAGGATTGCTTTGCCTGCTTATGACGGGCTCCTATATGAGTCATTGAAAGACGTGTTTACTGTCGGAGGTTGGTTTATTGACTGACTGGTGTTCGGGAATAACTTAGGCCGACGAGAGGGCAGCTACACAGGTTTTGGACATATTATTCAAGTTTTGCCATGTTTGAGTTCAATATTTTATGACAAGCGTTATTTTTGCAATGGGTTTATATAAGGTTCCCACCACCACCCGAGACTGTTATAGGACGCAGCGACGCCCTTTCGTCAGTCTCGCTGCACTATCTAGGCCTGTTCCTTGTCCATCCGGGACTTACGTTAATTTAAATTAGCCTTTTCTTGTCATCAATCAAAAGGGTGACAGACCACATTTAATCTATTCTTTTAACCTTATATATCTCCCGCGCGGCCTCACATCTCTTTATTATTAAATAAAATCAGAAGTAAATATTATATAAAGCACACCTTAAATTAGTAAAAAAAAAACAGAAAGAAGATAGTGTATGAGGGAGGCGGGAAGATGATAAGTAAGAATGAATAAATTGGGATGGGATGGATGGAGGACAGGTTTTAGAAAGAGCAGAAATGAATTTAAAAAAAAAACAGTATAAATAAAAGACACATTATAAACAGAAAAGTAGATCAGAACACACCCACCAAGGGTCAGTGTGTGCAATGGGTTTGTTCAAAATCTATAATTTTTGGAATTTACAAGCCCTTGGCATAATATGTAGTTGGTATTTAATAACATATATAGCGTTCGCGGTAGCCGGTCCATCAGCTTGGAACAATCTCCCTTCACACCTTAGATGCATAAATGATCCGACAGATTTCAGATCTAAGCTGAAAACCCATCTTTTTCATATTTCATACTCAATTTAAAACCTGCATATTTTGTTCTATTATACTTTCTAATCGATCGCTAATATCAATCAGATGCAGCGTTCACATTGAGATTTAAAACACGTCTTAATGCGCCCTTGAGGTGATTACATCACAAAAAACAGCGCTTTAAAAGTTAGCATATTATTATTATTATTATTATTATATGGTAATTAAAATATTAAAATCGACGAAAACTGGCTTGTGTGGTTTTGCAAAATTGGTACAGAAATAATTACATAGATTTTCATGGTTGGATTCATACTCGTATATTATTAAGAATTTTATTTATTGTTTCTTGAACAATGATGTAAAACTCCATATTAAATAATTAATACAAATGAGAATGTCAGTTTTCTAGAATTATATTTTATGGGAATGACATGTTTCACCCTTTTTTTTGTTAATTATTTACAATGAAACAAAAATTTTCAATTATCAACATTAATATACATTATTTTTTACAGTTATTCAAAATGCGGCGAGGAATTCTTCCACACAAGCAGGACTGGCTACACGTTCTCATCTCTCTCCTCCTGACGCCTCTCTTCTACTGCTATGAGGTGTTGTACATCCTGCCGGGTATCTACGAAGAGTGGACGCTCCCTTACAACATCCACCTCTTCAACTCCATCTTTCTGATGCACAACATCGTGGGGAACCTGGTGAACGGTGCCCGCGGAGGCGGCACCGTGACGAGAGAGCTTTTCAACAAATCGCCCCCGCCGAATCAAGAATGGAAGTTGTGTGACGAGTGCAATTTCATGGCGCCTCCTCGATCGTGGCACTGTTCCGTTTGCGACATCTGCGTCATGAAGCGCGATCATCACTGTAATTTCTTCGGCTGCTGCGTGGGTTACCGCAATCACCGATATTTTTGTATGTTTGTTTTTTACGTCTTTGTGTCGACGCTTTACGGATTATTTTTCAACATAATGTATTTGATTTACTTCGTCGATTGGAATGTGAAAAGTTGGCTGGCGTTTACTAAATTCTTGTTTCCACTGGCAGCTGTGGCCGTCGATACTTCGATGGAGAGCTTCAATGTATTACTATTAGTTATCAATATCATTGTGACGGGATTCACCGGGTTTTTGTTTGTTTATCACGGCCGCTTTATCATGCGAGGACAGACAACTCCGGAAAGTAAGCATCGCCAATTTGTAAGCTATAATAACGGCCGGATGAATAATTTGAAAGACGTATTAGGTGAGCGGTGGTACTTCGCTATTCTGTCACCTTTTTTAGAAAGTAAGTTACCCAGTGACGGCACGTATTGGAATTTCCACGGTCTCGTTAAGCAAGAATAATTCAGGGCTGGATATTACAAAGGTGCCAATTACAAAGTGTCTGAAAATAATGTTTATATTTAGTGGATTGATTTAAAAATAAGTTAGCCATTTATCGGTAAAATGTTTATTAATTATTAAAGTATACAATTTGGGAATTTATTTCTTAAAAATAATATCGTCCAAATGTAAACCCTCGCGTTCACGGCACTCATTTCGTCGAACAGTGAAATTTCTTACGACAGCTAGGCAGTTACACTCCGTGATGGCTGCCATTTCGTGACAAATATTTTCTTTCAATTGCATCAGGGAAGTCAGTTTATCGACGTATTCTTTTGATTTGAGGTAACCGCACAGGAAAAAGTCCATAGAAGTTAAACTGAAGGCGTTAACACTGTGAAATTCCATAATGATGATAATTTTTTGCGTACTTATTTGGCTAAAGGTCCCAAATGCAAATATGCTTGTTACATATACCGTATTATCTGGACGATAGACGCATCGGACCATAAGCCGCACCCCAAAATAATAATAATAGTCCAAAAAATACGGAATGCAACGCTTGTTACATATGTGCATGCACGTTTTACCAAATGAGTATCGTTTTTATGAATTTAAAAACTTTCCACTTTTGAGTTTGTTTTTCTCAAAGGTTTTAACAGCTACATCATTGGGAAAACAATAAAAACATGATGTTAATATATCCTAATGATGTACAGTGCAAAACTTTCAAAACATGTAGAGAAAAATAAATTATTATAGATTATTTTTTTATGAGACATGATGAAGGTGTAAATGAGCCTTTGAAATATGCCAAGATAAATAAACTCAAAAGTGGAAAAAACATAATTTTAATTTGTAAAAATAAAAACACAAAATGTCGACTCCACAAATAACTGATTGAATTATTTATACCAAAGAACTAAAAAATAATTCATATCAATTTAACTGATTAATTTAATGCATTTATTTATTATTATTAGTCAATAAATGTACTTACTTTAGAAGAATGCGTGGTAAATCTGTATATGACAGAGTATCAAACGCAAACGTAAGAAGTAAATGTGGTGGGAATGAAAGTGTTATGAATAAAATATAGAAAGAGTCATTAAGATCAAGGATTAATTGTATCTCAATAGAGACGAAGATGCAAATTGGAAACAGAATATGGTGATCGAGGTGTTTACAGGACTTATGACCTGTCATTGGTTGGGTTAAGCGCACGCTTTATGTAATACAACATTCCCCATTCCACCTATCTTACGACCACCATGTCTGACAAGGGTATATACCAACCAAAACCATCATCATAATCAATCACTAAAGGGCGATCATGTTCAAAGTTGTAGCTATTGAAGAGCATGCGTATCACAGTCAGTGGCGGTACGTCCATACAAGCCGAGAAGCCGGGCTTGCCTTAAAAAATCTATAATAAAACAATATTTTTTGCGCATTTTAGCCGTCTACGAATAAAAAAATATTTTGAATTTCGCGCGAGTTAATGAGATTTAATTAGTTGCGTTGCAAATGACTCCGCTGACATGCACCGAAGTGACCTATGTGTATGTTTTGTTTCACTCATACGCGCCGTATTTTATTTCACTCATACGTACCGTAGGTGAGATGCCCGCGAAATCGCCTACGTCCACATGTTTTATTTTATGTTTTCGATGGGCTTCATATTGGGCTTGCAATATGTAAAAGGATCCTTATCGCACTTATGTATTTTTGGCTTGTAATCATATAGCTAGGTGCATATATACCAGAAGATATCAACATTTTTTGTATGTATTTGAAGCCGGGCTTTATTACTCTGAAGTATGTTACTATTGGATGTGTCACGAACTTCATTTCTATTGTCAGAATGTTATCTGTCATTTACGTTATGTGCAGAAATGTTATGAAAAAAATGATTGTGTAATTTCTTTACAAACATTTATTTATAATTCGTGTTTCGGTATTCACAGATTTATTATTCTCTATTCATAGCTTATTTTTTTAATTATAATTCTTCTTGTAAATGTAAACACATTATTATATTATACAAGAACATGAGTTTGGTGACAGAAAATTATTTTTTGTATAGATTTAAAATGCGCCTAAAATGGGATTTAAAATCAATGAATTCACGAAATTAATTTGGAAAGATATAATTATTTTAATCCGGAAAAACACATTATCGTGACCCTTTACTAATATTATAACACAAAAAAATCGGACGTGCTTGCCTCACTGTTTGACCCTAGGGACGCCACTGATCACAGTGTATAAATGTAGAAGAGGCACAAGAGTTATATGAGGATAAAACAGTGTGGCTGTCCACCCTCTCTACCAACCCTTCTGAAGAAAGTGATGGTTATTTAGTTGGTTATTATGTTATTATTTTCAGTATTTTTGAATTAATATAAATAAATATATTTTATTGGTTTTAGATGTTTAATACAAATTTATAATAACTGAGGTTTCTAGTTTTACTGCCAGAACAATATAAATTTATTAAGTAAAATGTCTGAATTTATTCAATATTTTTGTTAATTTAGCTAATAAATGAAGACTACAGGGGAAAAACAAGGAATGTCAGTTAAAATTCAAAATAAATGTAATCATGCCATCTAGCGGCATTTGTACATATCTATCCACAGTAAATTTTTCATATTCTAAAATCATGTGTGTCATCGACTATGGCCAGACAATCGATTGCTAATTGCTAAGAAATGTATAGACTTTGATTAGCTTTATTCTCAATTTATTCTAATTAACCTTCTACTGACATTCCTTGTTTTCCCCTGTAGTCTTCAAATATTATAAATTAAATATTTTTAGGAGGTGTTGTCAAGAAAATTTATTTAAAAAGTTTATTACTTGTAAAAAGTTATATCTATGCATGCAGTTACCGAATAAAATATATTCTTATATTCCTGTTATTATTTTATTTTTGAAATATTATGTGTTTCGGAAAGTTCGGTCTGTTTTACAACGGAGGGCTCTGGCTACTTCAAGTCTTCAATGATTGTATAAATTTATAACGATCATGTCCCATTGGATAAATCATGCAGAGAATGGTATAGACGCTTCAAAGCTGATGATTTTAGCATTGACGGCAATGATCGCCTTGGAAGATCGAAAAAGTTTGACCGAAAAATGAACTCCTCAAACCGGGTGAAACAGTCTCCGGGTACGTTTACCGACAACAACTAATGCGATTAAAGCAGGCACTGGCTGAAAAACGACCGGAATGGGGCAACAGGCACAGCAAGCTGATTATTCAACACGAAACCGTTCACAGATTAAATGCGATTGAGATGAGATCTCTTAGACGTATGTGTGGTACAGCGAAGTATAAAAAAATCAAATGCTGGTATTACGAAAAATTGTGGAGCAAAAGAAAGCATTATGAAAATATCACCATGTTGGTTTGAACACATTGAAACTATGGATGGAGAAATAATTGTTAAGAAAGTATATGTTAAATCAAATCAAATCAGTTTATTAACTCAAAAGACATTACAAACAGCGAAATGTTTAAGGCATCTATTGAGTACAGGTCAAATATTATAAAAAATACAACATAATACCAGGAACGCATTAGAGATGGTTCGACATAAGGAAAACAAGATACTTTCTAAAGTCAAGAGTATTTGTCCCCTGAACGTATCTTCACTAATATAAAAGACGTCGATCTCCGAGGAGACCGAGTTCAGCAGACTAATTGCTCTTCTCTCCGGTGTCACCAGAGGCAGATTGGTTCTAGTGGCCGGTAGGTAAAATAATCTGTGCTGTCGCTGTCGGAGAAATCTATCAGGGACAAAAAGACCAACACCATGTGAATAGAGCACAAAACATGACAAGGCCAAATTAATCAAATTTTAGAGGTAGGCGTGTTAGAAGTCGAAAGAATTGACGCGCGTGCATGACTCACTGTATGAATGTAAAGAAGCGTATCAGATTAGAGTAGCGGTTCATTTTCTTTGCCTACCCCTTCGCAGAAACGGAATGATTATTTAGTAATAAAAACAAAGTACAATTTTTAATGTGTACATGAAAGACTTCCCGACTCTTAATTATTTTAATAATAATTAAATAATTTGTAAAATAGTAATATAATAATTCATTTAGCTGAAATTAAAATGCCCCATTTATGCAGTCATTAGGTAGCTCTATTAGCGAATAGTACTTACTTAGTCGGCGTACTTGATTTGTGTATGTTTTCAAAGGATATTTTATTTTTATCAGTTGGCAATATTTAATCTGGCTTTGTCCGTTCGTTCGCGTTTCTCGTGAAAATTGTTATTTTTCGATGAAAATTCGTAAATACGTTAAGTATTTCCTAGTTTATAGCTTTTCATATAAAAAGACGAACATTTTACGGTAAAATAAAGTTTAAATATGTCTGACAAAAGCCCCAAAGTGATCCCGCCGTTTGCGGCCCAGCCGGCGAATTCGGGCGGCAGAATGAGCGATACGGATTGGATGTGTCCAGACGTTGTTTGCGGAAATGTGAATTTCGCTCGCAGGAATACGTGTAACCGGTGCGGGAAGGAGCGCGTCGACATTAAATCCAAGAAGAAGCTGGGCACGGAGATAGGAAAATCCGCGGCAGATAAATCCAGAGGACTTTTTAGCGCGGACGATTGGCAATGTAACAAATGTACGAATGTCAACTGGGCACGGAGGCAGACATGTAATGTTTGTAATGCACCGAAATTCGGCGAGGTGAGTGCATTCAAAATGGCTAACTACCCTCAAATGAAAACCCTTAACGGTTTTTCCATTTTCTTTACCCCTTAAAATGTTTTATTATTCAAAATTATCTATATTAGTCCTATTTTTTTGTGGATTACTAAAAATCGATCGTGATCATGGCGAATCTGATTGCAAAGTTTTCAAAATATGTTTAATATTATGTCCTTGAACATGTGCTTCGCCATTATTGATCAAAATATCTTCTCATCTTGTGGTTACGCTGAATTTAACTAAAATTCCGATGAAATCAAGAAATATCAAGTTATCCAATGAAGCTAACCATTACTACATAGAATTATACTTAAACAAGGAGGTTTTGCGCGTGTTCTTACGTTACCTTTTTGGGTTGGAAGATGGAAGAAACGCATTGAAACCATATACCAAACGGTCATAAGGCAGATCTTCACTTATGCAGCCCCAATCTGGTGCTATGCAGCTTCGAGTCACGGGTGCGCCTTCATGGTCCAGGATCACACAACTGCACCTAGAATCGGCAATCCCGGTGATAGATGAATATTCTGAAACTTACCGAACGATTTTACAAAGGACTCCCTTCACATCCTAACCCCACAATAAAAGACCTCTCAAATTACGACCCAACCACCTCCAGCAGCCACAAGCACCCAAAATCGATCCTCCTTCAGAGGAACACTCCGGGCCACACAAATCATGCCCCTGTTAAAAATCAACAAATCACCTTCCAACAATGTTCCCATCAGGTGTAAAAGGAATAGCCACATGAGCTGAACCTCTGTAAGCCAGAAGATCCAAGTCCAAGTCTTCTTCTTCAGTCCACTCTTGGACGAAAGCCTCATCCATGTCCCTCCATGTCGGTCTCTCCTGCGCAGTCTGCATCCATAGCACCCCAGCGTATCGTACCAGGTCATCCCTCCACCTCATTTGTGGTCTTTCTACTCTTCTTCTCGTGTCTCTCGGTCTCCAATTCAGCAGTATCTTGGTCCATCTTTCGTCTACAGCTCTAGCGACATGCCCTGCCCATTTCCATTTTAAAGTCGTCACCCGGTGGATCACGTCTGTGACTCTTGTTTTATCCCTCACCGTTTCGTTCCTGACTCTATCTCTAAGGGGCAGGCCTAGCATGGCTCTCTCCATCGCTCGCTGCTTGACTCTTAGTCTCTCTGCACTGTGCTTTGTCAGAATGGCAGTTTCAAGACCATATGTACTTACTGCAAGTTAGAGTCCCAAGTATTGCAATATAATGTTGGAAAATTATTGGCTCATTATGACCAATAAAAATATATTAATTGAAGGAAAGAAGGCAGTGTATGATTTCAAGTTCGACTGGGTGATGTCTCCATGAGTACTAAAAAATTATTAAAATGTATCAAAAGCTTTATCCCACCATATTCCTCTTGAAAGGATGCTGCTGCAAGAGATGAACGAGGACAGAAAAGACAAAACCTAACTAACCATCACGCCCTAACTAACCACGCCCTAACTAACCATCTAACTATCCTAACTAACCATCACGCCCTAACTAACTAACCATCACGCACTCGTAAACAAACTCGTCGCGCTTGTAATATTACATCAAATGAGGATGAAATACAGCAAATCCTTTTGGAAAGTGGCAGTGAGAATGAAGTTGATGAATATTCTAGTGATTTTACGCCTTCGAACAATGTTTTGGAGCGTTCAAATAGTGGAAGCGATGTGTCCGAATGCTTTAAAGCTTATCACACTCTTTCAAAACTACCTGGGGATGAGCCATAATGATCTAGCTTCTTCTTCTTCTCTTTGTCCTGTCACCTCCGTGGTGCATAGGGCCTCAAGGAACCTTCTCCACCCAACTCTATCGCATGCCTGATGCCTAGAGATACGTGTTTTTAGCATCTATTTAAAAAAAAAAAATAGCGTTTGGATGCTTGAATTTTGCGTTTTGGAGCGAATAAAATAACAAATTTTTGCATCTAACTAACTAACTAACTAACCATCACGCCGTCTCCCCGAAGAGGTAGGCAGAAAGAATGGACTGCCACACCTTTCTTTCCTGACATATTTCTCTCGCTTCCTCAACATTCATACATCGTGTCATGCACGCGCGTCGATTTCTCTGACTCCTCACATGGCCGACATTCAATATTTGATTTATTTGATCGTGCCACGTTTTCCTTGGTCTTCCTCTATTTCTGGTACCATTTACATCATTAACATATAATTTTTTTACCATTCTTTCTTCATTCATTCTTTCCATATGTCCAAACCATCTTAATGATCCTTTCATTATTTTGTTCATGACACCATCATTCGCACCGCATTCACTTCTTATATTTTCATTCGACACTCTATCATACACAGAATATCCACACATTTGTCTAAGAGATCTCATTTCTACTGCATTTATTCTACTTTCATCCTTCCTTTGCCAGTTCCATGCTTCGCTTCCATACATAAGGGTCGGTAGAAGAACACCATTGTGCACTGCCATTATATTTCGCATTTATTTATTAATCACAAATCAGAAGTTAAATAGTCTAATTTAAACATAATTTGCCAAAGGATATACAATATATTGTAGAAAAAATTATTAAAATGTATCATGTACCATGTTTCTATGGATGATTGTTTTAATCTAATATGTCGATCATCAAAAATTAAATTGTACATACAAAAAAAAAGGTTCTGCATCAACTCTATTTGTAGAACACCAAATTGATTGAGCAGCAGCATTGCCGAACTCTTCATGTTTCATCTTTGTTGCAAGTTAAAGTTGAAGGGTGTCTACTTTCACCCCACTTTTAATATTAGATGATAAATTATTTAAAAAATGTGAATACCCCTCTTAACATTGAGTCGTTATTAATGTTGAAAAAAGAGTTAAGTTTTTCAATAACAATATCATTAAATCAATTTGGAAATTGCATCTACTTCCAGCGATATGCGGATTGAACAGATGGTGTAATGTTTCATAAAAGACATTCATCTCATTAATATCTAAATGTGACTCGAATTTTAATAAAATTTTACGGGAAACCGACATAAGCATACCTTTTAATTTTGGTTTTTTATCTTCATCCGTTTCAAGAAGTAGCTTCTGGGTTTCCGTATGCAAAATGCCACTTATGTTATAACCGAGAAAATGTTTTATTTCTTTAATTTCATCCCACAATAAATAGGAAAAGGGGTACGGATCCTTCTAATAATATATCTCGCTAACAAATGTATATTGAATTTTTAATGTATTTGTATCAGATTCATACATATTCATAATTCTTCCTTTTGCTACCCTTTTTGTATCCGAGTTTAAACAAAATCTATTAATGCCTCAAAATATGTGTCCAAATATTTTACTGAATTGAACTATGATTTTCAATGGGTTGTAATTGAACTGAAATAATACTCCTGGGAGATAAGGGTACGAATTCTGCAAAAATGCAACAAAAGTTGATTTTATTTTACGTGAATGTATAATAGTATCCATTTAGAATTTTCAACTCTTTCATAAAACATAGACAAGAGTTAAGCATAGAGTCCGGGAGGATTGCCTTTAATCATTCTTTAAGATAAACCATATTTGGAAAAATTATTTCGCATCTATTCGTATATTTTAACAATTTCGCATTTATCGCTTCTATGTCGCATTTATCGCAAAACGCGATAATCACGTATATCTACTGATGCCTAACATCATCCCAAGTGAGGCCTGCTGCCTTAACCTCATTCTGCAGGGCTCTTCTCCAGGTGGCTCTAGGTCTGCCTCGCTTTCTCTTTTCCCCCATAGGGAACCAGTCTAGTGCGCCCTAAGCGATGCAGGCTGGGTCTAGCTTACGAACAAAAAAAAAATATGCTTTTATGTTTACCATTTTTATTTTGTATGTAATTTAGTCTTAATGTTATTGTAATAAAAAAAATTGTCAAAATTAAATAGTGTGTTGTACGAACAAATTATGACATCTTTATTAGTGGTGCAATGGGTTATGAAAAAATTATCAGGTATTTTTTTTAGGTTAATTGTTGATGGTAATTTTGTCTTTTGTTGGAAAGGTGGAGGCCCGGACGGGTTATGGCGGTGGGTACAACGAGAGGGGAACCGTCGAATACCGTCCCAAGAGAGACTCGGACGACGATGAGTACGACGAATTCGGGAGGAGGAAGAAGAGGAAACTCAAAGAATCAGGCTCCTCGCAAGCTGAAAAGGTTGGTTGCCACTCGTTTACATTGTTCGCACCAATTGCGCTCGAGTTTGTCCGTTGGAATGTTTTAACAATGTGTGTTTTACTTACTGTTGCTTCAACTAAAACTAACTAACTAACCATCACGGCATCTCACCCGAGGGTGAGAAAGAATGGACCACCACACTGTACTTCCCTGACATACTTCTCTCTTCCTCGTACATCGTAAATATTAATTATTAATTTTTTCTAAGGATTAATTGTATCTCAATAGAGACGAAGATGTAAATTGTTTTTCTGAGAACAGAATGTGGTGGCCGAGGCGCTTACAGGACTTACGTCCTGTCATTGATTGGGTTGAGCGATCGCTTTATGTTTAACAACATTCCCCCCTTCTTATGACCACCACATCTGACAATATTTTTGGAACTTGTATATATGCTAGCATCCTGCGCTTATCTTTACATATTTGAGTTCACTCTACACTAGCGTCATCTATTAAGATTGGGAAGCATTAAGCAGAAAATCATTATTAATGCACTTTGAAAGTCTCTGCAAATCATACAGTACTAGATTACGCCTGGAGATGTCTCCAATTTTTATGCCTACTTGGACCAGTTATTTTTATACAACATTTTGAATGTATAATGACAGGTCATAAGTCGTGTAAGCGCCTCGGCCACCACATTCTGTTCCCAGAAAAACAATTTACATCTTCGTCTCTATTGAGATACAATTAATCCTTAGAAAAAAATTAATTTATCCGCAATGGGTAAAATCCAGTATTTGTCTACAAGAATTTGTATACATTCAAAATGTTGTATTAATGTTTGTTATTTGAAATTTCTTTATAGTATATATTTAGTTAAGTTCCACTAAGGTTTATGGCATCCACTGACGAGAAACCGGTGGAAGCCTCTTGATTTTCCAGGATGGATCGTTTTCCCTTTTTAATCCGAATTATTTTCTCTTTTTGTTAATGATGTCCCGTATAGTTTGATCACCAACATTATATTGACTCAATAAATATAACGGTTGCATCATTTTAACACTTATTTACAATTATTTCGAGTTTTGTTCAATAGAAAGTAAGACTTGTGTGCGTTTATCCATTATTATAGACACTTTTTCACAGTGAAATAAAATTAATGACAATGTTTTCTGCAGATGCTTTATTGCAAACACACAAACGTATCTTGGTGGTGGCGCAAATGTGAACTAAACACCCAATGTCATTGTGACAGGTTTTAGTTTTTGTTTGCATTATAAGTATTTATAATATTTTTGTTTCTATAAAATATTTTTTCAATGATCAAGTCTTCTTCTTCTTCACTTTTGGTAGACTCAGTCCTCTTGTGACGCTGAACTCCAGCTTTCTCTCCACCGTTTCGGGGGTCTTCCTGGTCGGCGTTGTCCGTTTGGCATTCCACGGAGAGCTATGTATGGTATCCTATTTGAGCTCATTCTTTCTACATGTTGATGCCAGTATCGCCGTCTTTGACGTCCCCATCTGACCACATCTTCGACCTTGCAGATTTCTCGGATTGCTGTATTCCTAACACGATCACGTAGGGTTTTGCCAGCTATAGCGCGGAGTGTTTTCATCTCGGTTGTCCTGAGCATGCTCTTTGTCTTGACAGTGTCTGCCCTCGATTCAATGCCATATGTGAGGATTAGTCGCACACAGGTCTTATAAATGCGTACCTTGCTGTCAGTCCTCGTGTCCTTGTTTCAGGCAGCCTGCAACCGCTGCAGCCTTATCTACCTGTGACCTTACTTCTCTGGGGAGGTCATTAGAGCTGGTTACTTCGCTTCCGAGATATCTGAATTGGTCTACTTGTTCAAATTTTTCTTGGCGTACGGAGATTTCGCATCTTAGTTGATTTCTAGAGAATGTCATACTCTTCGTTTTTGAGATGGATATGATCATGTTGTATTATATTTAGAGCAGGATTCATCAAATTTTGAGAGCATTGCATTGCAAATTTTGAGAGCAGAGCGTTTTCATTTTCGACCACGATAGTGGCGTCATCTGCATAACAAAGCATTCCAATTACTTCATTACCCAGAGTGTACCCTAAATTGAGAGATGCAACCTCTGCAATGATCTTGTCTGTGATGCAATTAAAGAGAAATGGGCTTAAGCTATCGCCTTGTCTGATGGCAATGGAATTTCCCATTTGCTCCGATCTCTGTGTTGCCGTCTAGATTGATCTCTCTTACTACATTAATGAGTGATGGAGGCACCATCTTTGTGGTCAAAGTATTCAGGAGGTCCTTCAGCTTGATTCTGTCAAACGCTTTTGTAAGGTGTGATCATGTGTCCCGGATAATCCGCTTCCCGGTTAACCCGACCCCGGAAAATCGGGAGTGTACTGTACATCCAAGTATAATTTTCTAGGCAGTATTTGTCACATCCAGTTAAATAAATGTTGACCTAAAATCAAGCTTGTTTTGAAATTCAATAACATACACTTCTTAGAACCCTAATATGATCATAAGGCAGTGTCGTGTTTCACATTTCTAGTTTGTTATCAAACACTCTTATTTATTTTATTCTATATTTGCCATTCCTTTGTGCCGTGGATTCACATTTGAATAACTTTTTGAAAACACTGTATTTTCACAACACTTTTTACAAACATGTTTTGGGACACAGACGTCCTTCCCCGGTGTAGAATTTATTAATTTATTATGAAAGTGCACTCTTTTGTAACCCAAATTCGATCCTTCTTCAAGAGAACACTCCTCGCCACACAAATCAAGCCCCCGCATAAACCACCAAATCATCTTCCATCAGACGTAAGAGGAATAGCCACAAGAGCTGAACCTCTGTAAGCCAGAAGATCCAAGTTGCAAGTAAATAATTACTTCAAAGATACTCTATGAAAAATCTGAAATCTTAATTTAAACATAGCTATCCTCATACTTCATAGTCATCATCATTTCTCGGCGCTACATCTTGGTGTGGGACTTGGCCTCCTCCACAACGGTCCTCCACTGACTTCTGTCTCTGGCCATCTCTCTCCATTCCCCATCTCCTTCCATTTTCTCCCAATCTTCTTCCACGCAATCCGCCCATCTTTTCCTCGGTCTGCCTCTTGGTCTCTTTTCGCGGGGCACCCATCTGAATATAATTTGTGGTGCTCTACCCTCTGGCATTCTTTCCATATGGCCAGCCCACCGTAGGCGTTGAGACTTACAGACTACTGTTTTCTGTTAATCAGTACTTCAAGTTCAAGGTTTCTTTTTATTCTGTAAGTCCCATCCTCCAGCATGGGTCCAAAATTTTTTCTCAGTATTTTCCTCTCAAAAACTGGCAGCCTGCCTTCCTCTTTCTGCGTTAAGAGACCATGTCTCACAGCCGTAGGTGACTACCGGTCTTATGATAGTCTTATATATTAAAAGTTTGATATTCCTGCTGAGTAACTTAGAGCCCAGAAGCTTCTCACACCCATGAAAAGATCTGTTTGCTGCTAAGAGGCGAATATTTAATTCTTCTGCCAGCTCATACTTAATAGTCACGGGGATATTACAAACAAAGTTAAAGTTCATGGCATATATTGAGAACAGGTTTATATACCACTAGCTGACCCGGCAACGCTTCGCTATTGCTATATTAGAGTATATAAATACTCGTACACCCAATATATATTAAAGAAATACAATGAAAGTTCAATATCAATTATTTTATTGGATAAAATGACATGTGTATAGGTGCAAGAATGTGTGTATCCCTAATTCAGTTCATATCTTTAAAACATTTGTTTAATCCAAGCAAACTTGCTGTGAACTTGAATAATACTAATGTGAATTGAACAATTGAAGGCTGGGCATTACCAAGGTGGCAAGTTTGCAAAAAGTCTGAAATGAGTTTTTGATGCCAATTGGTCTTAAACATAGCTGTGCAAAAGCGCGTTATGATTTAATAATATAGTGTAGTTCAAACGTTACCCTAAAGATGCCACCCAAAAAAAAGTTTATATATATCTTTTTCAGCTTTATGTTTAAACCATTAAACGTCCAGTCTTAATTTTTTTCCTCAATATTTTAAGTGAAATTAAAAAAACAAATAAATATACTATATCACATTTGCATAAAACATTCATACATATACAATTCATATCCGTTCACTCCTGGGCGTAGGCCTCCTCCATCTGCTTCAATGTCTGTCGATCCTGGGCAACACGCATCCAATGTCGTCCCTCCATCGAAGTTGAGGGCGTCCTGGGTTTCGGGTTGCACTTCATCTACGCATATATCGAGGTGTGGGATCCATCCTCTGCACACGCGCATTCCATTATCTTCTGGGTTGTCTGCCTCATCTCATGACATCTTTCAGCTTGCAGATTTCACCGTTTCATGTTACCTAGAAATAAAAGGAAAAATATTAAATTAATATAGTGTAGTTCAAATGTTACCCTAAAGATGCCACCCAAAAAAAAGTTAATATATATCTTTTTCAGCTTAATGTTTAAACCATTAAACGTCCAGTCTTAATTTTTTTCCTTAATATTTTAAGTGAAATTAAAAAAACAAATAAATATACTATATCACATTTGCATGAAACATTCATACATATACCATTCAAGGTCATAATAATGCTCTTAGAAATACAATGTTTAGAGAAACAAAACTCTTGATTTTGATGTCCATTAGATGAAGCTAATAATGCACATTCACTTAACCAATGACGAAATTTGTAAATTTGTGTGATGTCTGGAAATATACATTGAATCAATTCTCCTTTGGAGTGTGATTCTACAGAAATCAGTTGATAATTTAAAGCATTCATTCCATACAATGAACTTTCATTGTTGCAGAATTTTACCCATTCCAGAAATATTTAAAATGTTGCATGTAGGTGTTTCAATGTTTTGTATCATCATCATCATGAGCCTATATCCGTTCACTCCTGGGCGTAGGCCTCCTCCATCTGATTCAATGTCTGTCGATCCTGGGCAAAACGCATCCAATGTCGTCCCTCCATCGAAGTTGAGGACGTCCTGGGTTTCGGGTTGCAGTTCATCTATCATCAGGGCTGCGAGCGGCATGCCATTTTAGCGCTGCCACTCTTCCGATGATGTCCGACACTCCTGTTCTGCCTCTAATAGTGGAATTAAACCAATTAATCCAACCTGTACATACCATTTCAAAATTAGTTCATAAATATAACAATCTTCCTGGGCGTAGGCCTCCTCCATCTGATTCAATGTCTGTCGATCCTGGGCAAAACGCATCCAATGTCGTCCCTCCATCGAAGTTGAGGACGTCCTGGGTTTCGGGTTGCAGTTCATCTATCATCAGGGCTGCGAGCGGCATGCCATTTTAGCGCTGCCACTCTTCCGATGATGTCCGACACTCCTGTTCTGCCTCTAATAGTGGAATTAAACCAATTAATCCAACCTGTACATACCATTTCAAAATTAGTTCATAAATATAACAATCGGGTGTGGGATCCATACATGCCAGTATCTTGCGTTGCGTGCCCCATCTCACGACATCTTCCACCTTGGAGATATCGTGGATAGCCGTGTTCCTCACCCTATCTCAAAGAGTCTTTCCTGGTATCATCCTTAGCGTCGGCATCTCTGCAAAAATCAAATAATTATATTAAAATGAGCAGTATATTTAAAAAAAAAAAACACTCGATCATTGTAAGATTGGCGTGGGAACATCAGACCATTTGGAAATGTTATATTAGTGGATTTTTCCAACTGAGGCAGCTAATGCTGTATGTAAGGATATGTTTACCTATCACAGCATAACAGAGAAAAACTAAAACAGCTGAAGTAAATCGTCTAATCCAAAAGATATTATAGGTTATCGCCCTGCCAGAACAATTTTACATTAAAATAACTAACTAACTAACTAACCATCACGCCGTTTCCCCGAAAGGGTAGACAGAAAGAATGGACTGCAACATTTTAATCGATGCTGCACTCCATTCTTCTCTTTTCGCCAACGCGAGAGACGCGGTGTGATGGGTTGCGAACCTCATCGCCACCAATAGGCATCTCCCGCGCACACTTCAATCATTCAACGTCTACATAATAAATCTAAAACAAATTATACAAAATACAATGATATAAAATTAAATAACACATAAAAATAATTTAACACATAATGTTCTTTTAGATGGTGCACTTGTCGTCAGCTGGACGATCCGGACATTTGTGTTTATTTAATTTTTTATTCCACTGTTTTAATTTTAATTAGGCACTTAAAACAATCCAACACCAGCAAAAACTTGAAAATTTGATTGAAGAATTTATTCAAATTGTCATTGGAACAAATGAAAAATTTATTTTTACACCTGTCAAAATTCTTTTTATAAACGAAAAAACTTGTATTATTTTAACATCAGAAGAGTGAAAACGTATTTCGTGTCACAAATAACTATCACAAAGTGCGGCAACAATCAAATTGACCAAAACAATTCACTTATACAGGAAATATCTCCAAATTGACAGGAGCACCACATGAATCAAATATTTTTTTTTAAATCAGAACCAGAACCAGATTCCTTGCAGGATTTGCGAATTTATTCGTTGGGTATCCTATCTCTAACGGTTCTCCCCACAATAAAATAACATTATTAAAATAGATTATACCAATTCATAGAATTGTTACTTAGAATTTAACGTTTTTCCATGTATTCATAACATAACCTAAAATAATACGTAAGTAAAACGATAGGTATGTAATTTCATTTCTATCTATATAAATTCGATATAATTTAGAACTAAAACTTTGAAATATGTAATGCGGAAATATAATCTGTATTCATTTCAACGGCAAAATAGAATAAACTGAAGATATATATGAATTAGAAATATAAATATTTTACTTACGAAACTAACACGCAATTCAAATTTGACATTTCAGAGATAGGGATGGGCAATCCGCTCACGAGTCGACTCAAAGATTCGAATCTTTTTGGTGAGCGGGTGAGCGATGATCCATAAAAAAAAGAGCGGCAGCTCAATGATCCGCTAGGTCAGGGGGGTCGGCAAAATTATTAGCCAAAGAGCCAAATGCGTACTTTACAACGATTTAAAAAAAAATTGAGAGCCAAATATGTTTATTGATTTAGATAACCTTTATTATAATTTTTGCACTTCATTCAATTACGGGTACACTGAATAAAACATTATTTCATACTTCTTCCTGTGATGAAGGCGACCAGCCTTCTCTCCATCTCTTTGGTGGTCATCCTGGTGGTCGACGGCCCTCTGGAGTCTCTTGCATCACGATATTAGGAATTCTTGCTGGATCCATTCTCTCGATGTCTCTGCCTACTCCATCTCACTATGTCTTCAATGTTGCAGGATTTGCGAATTTATTCGTTGGGTATCCTATCTCTAACGGTTCTCCCCACAATAGGTCGCAGTCTGGTTCTGACAGTGTCTGCTCTTGCTTTGATTCCGTATGTTATTATGGACCTGATGCATGTTTGTTTGTTGTTATTCTTAATTTTAGGCACAATTCCATGTTCTCATCAATAAGACGACTTCGTAGTCACCAATTCCATAACTTTACAAATTTCTTCTGGAAATGTCTGCGGACAGAGCGTTCTTGATGAATGATGCGATGGTAAGCAAGTATCTCGCGATTATTTTTTCTTTCAACAAACCCCTTCGGCTCCGGAGCCGCATTTTGCCGACCTCTGCGCTTTCCGCTCAGTAAAGTGAGCCGATTCTTCTTGATAATTATCGAGCGGCTCCGGAGCCGCATTTTGCCGACCTCTGCGCTCGGTGAATCGTATATTATTGCAAAAGAGTCGACTATTTTTAGTGATCTCTTTAAGGGATCTGAGCTGAATGGTTCCGCTCAGTAAAGTGAGCCGATTCTTCTTGATAATTATCGAGTCGTTTGTCAAAAAAGTTGTTTGTCGTTGTGAATTTTTTTTTTAGCTCATCGACAAAAAATTTATCCTGGTGAATTTTTTTTTTTTACCGGAATCAACTTTTTTGGTCGAGGAGCAAAAAAAAGGTCACTAAAATAATTTCAAACTTTGAACGACTCAAAATGGTGAACCGTGGATCGTTAAAAAGAGTCGGCTCACTTTGCTGAGCGGAACCGTTCAGATCAGATCCCTGAGATGAGTCGTTTTGCCCATCCCTATACGTGCGTATATTTTTCAGTTCAAAGGAGCGACTAATTTCATATCTGAGCACGCAAAGAGTCAAAAAAGCCACTAATTTGCATCTTATCACGCCAAGCGAATATAGACTCTAAAGATCGATACTCAGGTGATACGAACATGAAGGTCTATACTCGCTCGCACTACGAAAATTTATAAATTTACAAAGTTAATTAGAGCTCGATTAATAACAAAAATATGCCTATGCCCACCTATGTCTATCTATTAAGGAAGTGTATAACTTGGAAAATGATCAGCTCAGGAATAACCTCAGAAATAGTCCACACACACCCGGAAGATCGCCTTTTATTTATATAGATAAAAGTCCAGAAAGAATCCAGTATAAACTCTGCTGGACAGTCTTCAAAGCACTACATGGAATGGCACCAAGTTATATATCTGAACTCTGTATAACGGACAGCCTAAATTCAAGGAAATCCACACTTTGCCCGGGCAACTCCTCTGCAATAGGAAGGTAAAGTTGAACCAAAGCGTTGCCCTAGTACAAATTTCGGGGATCAAACCTTTGCAGTAGCCGGTCCATCAGCTTGGAACAATCTCTCTTCATACCTTAGATGCATTAATGATCTGACAGATTTCAGATCTAAGCTGAAAACTCATCTCTCTCATACCCGAATTAAAACCCAACTTGTACATTTTGTTTTATTTTACTTTCTAACTGATCGCGAATATCAGACGCTGCGTTCATGTTTACATTTAAAGCACATCTTCTTAATGAGCATTAGAGGTGATTACATCACAAAAACGTTAATTTAAAAGTTAATGTATTATTATTAATACCAGGAATGCAAGAGTGATGTTTTGATTTTAGGAAAATAAAATACTTTTTAAAGTTAGTAGAGTATTTGTATTCTGAACGTACTTTCACTAATATGAAAGACGTTAAGGTTAACCATGCCAACAGAGATCCGAAATGTACGTAGTCACTCGTGTATGTCTAGCCTTAACCCCTATCTAAATAAAATAAAGAAAGGGTCACTAAGATGGTTTGAACATTAGGAAAGAATGGATGAGGGTGGAATGGTTTTAAAAACACGTATACATGTAGTGTGAATGGAAAAAGATAGCAATTGGGGGGCTAATTCACTTGCTAACCATCATGCTGTCTCACCGGAGAAGATTTCTCTACATTCATACATCATGTCATGCACACACGTCGATTTCTTCCTCTGCTTACGTGACCGACATTTAATATTTCATTGTGCCATGTTTTTTTTTCGACCTTTCCCTATTTATAACTCCGTTCACATTGTTTACATCATCATCATCATCATCAGCCGTCTGTCATCCACTGCTGAATGTAGGCCTCTCCCAAAGCCCTCCACCGCCCTCTATCCATTGCCGCTCCCATCCATCCATGTCCAGCAATCCTCTTCAAATCGTCGGTCCAGCGGGCAGGGGGACGTCCAACTCTACGGAATCCTGTACGCGGTCTCCACTCCAGAACCCGTCTTCCCCATCGGCTGTCGGTTCTCCGACAGATATGGCCAGCCCACCGCCACTTCAGCCCGCCTATCCGTAGAGCCACCTCAGTCACCTTGGTTTGTTGTCGAATAAATTCGATTCTAAATCTATCCCTCAAGGTTATTCCAAGCATGGCTCTTTCCATGGCGCGCTGGGCAACCTTGAATCTGTAGACTAGACCTTTTGTCAATGTCCACGTCTCGGCTCCGTATGTTATGACTGGCAAAACGCACTGGTTGAAGACTTTAGTCTTGATGCATTGTGGTATTTTGGAATTTTGTTTACATATACTTCACCAATTTATCTCCATTCATTCTTTCTTTCCATGTGTCCAAACCATCTTAATGACCCTCTAATTATTTTGTTCATAACACTTTCGTTCGCATCGCATTCACTTCTTATACTTGCATTCGACACTCTATCATACACAAGTTTTTCCATGCATTCATCTTAGAGATCTCATTTCTACGACAATTGTTCTACTTTCATCCTTCTTTTGCCAGTTCCATGCTTCGCTTTCATACATAAGGGTCGGTACAAGAACACCATTATGCACTGCCATGCTTACAGCTGAACGAATTCCCAAAAAAAGGATAACAGTAGAATAAATGGATTAGAAATAAGATTTAGCGCACATTTGTCTAAGAGATCTCGTTTCTACTGCGTTTATTTTACTTTCATTATTTTTTTTTGCCAGTTTCATGCTTCATTTACATACATAAAAATCGGCACAAGAACACCAGTGTGAACTGCCATCTCAGCACCTAGAAGTTAAGGAAAACCAAATTGAGGACCGTTTTCACAAAGCGAAATATCTACAAATTATACATTTTTCAGAAGAAGGTTTTTTCATGTTAAAAATAATACGTTTTGTATGAAATCGCGATATTTGAACCGCTACAACTTTGCACATATACCGTTTTGTTACCATTTTATTTCACCAATCGATAGAGCTCACATGGAAGAACCCATTAATCAATGGCTTAAAGGGATGTTCAAAATCAAAACAATGGACGAGTGTATGTGTCATGGTTTATGAATGTAGAAGAGTCGCGAGAGTTGTCAGGATAGAACGGTGTAGATGTCCATCCTCTGCCTGTCCGTCTATAGCAGTGGTTCCCAAAGTGGTCCGTACGGACCCCGAGGGGTCCCTGGGATCATTCAGGGGATCCGTGGAAAATTAATATTGATTTGGGGGTCCCTGAACAACGTTAGGGGGTCCCCACAAGGTTTAATATAAAATAATATAATTTTCACACATTTTTATTACTATGGAAGTTGTAATATTATAATCAAATGATTTTACTGAAATCTCTTGATGGAAGTTCATTTTAAATAATAATTAAATAAAATGATGTTTTTTTAACTACTTCCAGTTTTGTCTTTATTTAGACAGCGACCGGTTTCGCCAGACTCGCTGGCATCGACAGACTGGTAACACTATTGTAAACTTAGTCCTTTATATACATACAGATCAGGGGTGGTAAACATGATTCTATACAAAAATAATCTTCATATATTTAAATTACAGTAAAAAAAAATTGAATTTAACTATTGGTATTACAGGTATTCTTGGAGGTTCGTGTTTAATACAATGGGTTTTAATTTTTATTATCTCTTACATATTCATATATAATGTTTGAAAAAATGGTAATTTTGTTTAAATTATTACTGAACTTAAATATTATATGTTATAATTCTTGGTCCGTAAAATTTTTACATAATTTTTACATAAATATATTTAATAATTTTTACATTAATTT